>VWZN01001595.1:409933-430852 GCA_013396955.1 Regulus satrapa | reverse complement strand
AAAAAAAAAAAACAAAAAGAAACAAGGTGGTAAAGATTCCAAATTATTTTTCTTAATACAAATCAATGAGCATGTACCATCTTTCTGCTAGAGAGTGCAGACACAGTGCAGGTGCAGGATGACGCGAAGAAAGCATCAGTCACATATTTACAGACAGAGGACAGTAATTTATTTTTTTTTTTGGGAACAAATCTATTACAATGAAGCCCTAATTTCCTATGTGTCTGAGTACAGCCTAAATTGAAAATAATAAGATCCTTATTAGTAGAAAAATTAATTTGAGTTCGTCCTTAAAAGAAACCAGCCAAAACATCTTCAGACCTCATGAGCCTGATGTGGAAACAAAATCATATGCCAGGGATTCCTGCATAATCAGGAGATTGAAGTAAATGAACCAAGTATCTCTGTAAATCTATTTTACTGGCATGTTGCTGGATTTAAAACAAACTTGATTTTAGGAAACAATTAAGCCTTTTCCCAAAATTCTTTGTGTCTAAGAGACTGCACATGATCCAGCATCTTCCAGGATAGTTTACTCATGGGTAAAGTACAATAACCATAAAATAAAATGCAAACATATTTTTAAAATGCTTAAATATGGAAGTGTCTGAAATTGGATTCCAAGTACTCATTAAAGCATTTACTCTGCCTGCTAAGAAGGATTTCAGTCTGCAGCACTCTGTCCTGGCAGACAGTTACCATAGAAACAGCATTTCTCACTGTGCACTCCTTGCTGGGGTTGGGGAGGAATGGGAATTAATGCCTTCACAGTTCTTTGTACAATTTTTTACATTACCTGTAATTTAGAAATCTGTGCAATGATTTGAACTCTGTTTCATGGAAAGAGCTTCCCACAACAGCTTTGTGTTTGAAAGGCAGAAAATGATCTTGAAGTAAAAAAATGATGGCTGCAATCCCACCAGTACACTTTATAATAGAATTTTAGACACCATAAAGTCATATCACTGTAAAATCAGAAAGGAAAAAAATCCTAAACTTTTCTGCAATTAGAAGACAGATAGACTGTATTCTAAAACCAAATTTACCCTATCTGAGAAGCTTCCGAACTTCTTTTACACATCTGGGTTGCTAAGAACTGAATCAATGGCAAATTTTAATCTGAATCTGATTAATTCAAAGTTTACAACCCATAAGTCTTTACCAAGTAACTAAAATTAGTAAGGATACACTTATGTGGCCAAGAATGATTCAGGAAGACAGGTTTTCAAGACTGTTTGATCCAGTATTATCCTAAAGAAAATTAATTTACCATAAATTAAGAGGAACCACAAGCTATTAAACCACTCATACACCTGTTAACTCACCTGGTTGCTTCAGCCAATCTACCAGCGTGGCATGAATCACTCAGTTCAAACTCAGTGAATGTCTCATTTTTATACAAGATTTGGACTTGAAGACCCTATAGAACATTTGGGCATAGAAAACAAGCTAAGGGGAAGCCATTGAACACTTGGGACATGATAACCCATGAAATAAATAGTTAAATTGGCATTTGGGGGGGCTAAAATTCATTAATCCACTGGTGTTTCAGAGACTACTAGGCTTATAGCCTGAATTCAGGTAGGACTCTTGAGTATTTTCTAATATTTTTTCTGAATAATGATTTATATCATTATGAATAATGATATAATACTAATAATTTTCATTAAAATAGCATTAATGGGAGCATTTATTAATATATACATAAGAAATAAGTTCTACAAATGAATTTGTGTATTCTCCATAAATCTTGGGGCTCCTCTCTGCAAAAGGTTCAATTTCAAAGGCCAAAGGCTAGAGATTGTGGGGAAGAAACACAAATTGGTTTCACCCCAGCACTGCCTATAATCAGCTCATTACAGAACTTTTTATGGGAATGACATTTTACAAGTCAATCAATTCTCTTACTTTTGAGGACAAAAGCTATTAATTCTTAGAGTTGTGTAAAAAACCCATCAGATTTGAATTATATCACCAGGAAAGCAACTCATTAAAGCTAGCACAACCACCCAGGGAACACAGTGCTTGGCTTAAAAACTGACACACACAGTAGCACGGGACTGAGGATTTATTTGGTTTGCTCCTGGGGACCTGGGTGCTTATTTCTATGCAGATGCACCTAAAACACATTAATGCTTCTTTGGATGTTATCAAAAGGAGATATAATTCTTGTGATGAAGCCACCTTCCCACCACTCAGCTTTCCCAGTATCCTGAGTATTTTTTCTCACCAGTATTAGCTGCATATATAAATGAACTATTCATGATATATGTTATAGGTATTTTATTTAGAATTTTTACCAGAGGTCAAAAAAGAAATGCAATTTATTCTAACAAAGAAATAAACTCTGGTCTCTTTCAGCATCATGGTGGGTCCTCAATAACAACTAGAAGCTGTGGTTCTGACTAATGTTAATTTTGTATTGTCTTTCATTACACTAACATTCATATTGCTGTGTGCAGGTGAATTTATGACATGATAACATTTGTTATTATGGATGGGTTGTTTTCCATTCTATCCATTCTACAATCTGGAAAACTGTGCATTTATTACCTTTTCTTCTTGTGACTAGTTCAGTGAAATGATGCATTCTAAAAACTGAAATAAGACAACTATGATAAACTATTTCTGTGACCGTCCAAACTGTCACAGAAAAGTGTGTCTTGAATGTATGACTAAATATTTATGAAAAGTTTTGTTACTGCATTAATAAACAACCATTACTTAATGCTGCTGTGGTCTCCTTTTACAAAAGAAAGGAGTATGCACCCAAACATACATTTTCATACATGTCTGCAGAGAAGCTGTAAGTAATTAATGAAAAGAATAAACATAGGGACAGCTTTGTGCTAATACAGAACCTCACCCAGGATATTTTCTGCTCACAAGAAGACCAGGCAGCACTATCTTCTCTTAACTGACTCTTAGCCCTTGCCCTCGCAAGAGGAAACTTGGTATCTGCCTAACTGTTGTCACTGCAGATCCCCAGACTGAACATTGCACAACATCCATGTCCTGACTACAATGAAAATATTTTGTTTAAATCTCTGGCAGGTCACTGCAAAATCATTAGAGAAACTGCAGGTACAGCAATAAACCTGAAGCTTGTTTGGAGGTTAGGTCTGTGAGAGGGCAGGGCTACTGTATACCCTTGACTGATGAAGAGCACCATCTCCATGGGGAAGATCACCCTCTTCAACCAGTGTGCAGCTTTGGTAGGGATGCACATGGAGCACTGAGGTAGAAGTGGACACCCACTGAGCCAGCCAGGTCAGCTCAATCAACCTGGTCATCAGTGAGGGGGACAGAGGTCACAGCCAGACTGCCCTCACATCCAGGGGTCTGGGGGGCCAACCCTGCCCTGGGGGAAATCAGGCCCAGCATCACCAGCTGGACAAGGGAAGGGATTGTCCTGCTCTGCTCTGCACTGAGGCAGCCTCCCCTCGAGTGCTGTTTTGGGCCCTGTAATATAAAAGAGATATAAAGCTGTTTAGGAGCATCCAAAGGAGGGCCCTGAGGATGATGAAGGGCCTACAGAGGAGGCCATACAAGGAGCAGTGAGCTCACATGGTTGGTGCAGCCTGGAGGAGACTGAGGGGAGACCTCATTGCAGTCTGCAACTTCCTTGTGAGGGGAAGAGGAGGGGCCGACACTGATCCCGTCTCTCTGGTGAGCAGGGACAGGACCCAAGGAAATGGCATCAAGCTGTATGAGGTTAGGCATTAAGAAAAGGTTCTTTACCCAGAGGGTAGTGGAACAGTGGAACAGGGAAGTGACCACAGCAGCAAGCCTGATGGAGTTCAAATAGCATTTGGACAATGCTCTCAGGCACATGGTATGAGTCTAAGCATATCCTGTGCAGGGCCAGGAGCTGGACCTCGATGATCCTTGTGGGTCCCTTCTAACTGAGGATATTCTGTAATTCTGTAGGACCTGGACATAGCAATACTTGATTCCCTAACAAGTCATGGTGCTGTTGCCTGCATCAGAGGCGTGTCCTCCGGCTCAAGAACAGGCAAGCAAGCACTGTAACCTCACACCTCCATAGCAGGTTGACCAGCTCTACATGCTACATGACCACTCCCTCCATTCATTTAGTAGTCTAAAATAGTACCCAAAAAGAAACTTAAAAGCCACGTTCAATAAAAAAAATAAAATTCAATTAAAAAAATCTTCTTGTCTAGCTGTATTTCTTTTCCAACAAAAAATTCCCATATGTAATTGAAAAGGGAGAATTTCAGCTACAAACAAGCAAAATTGTATTCCAGAAATCATGACAAGGTCTGAGCTCAAGATTAAAGCATAATCTTAAGGTTCCTGCATGCAACCAAGACAACTCAGCTCTTATTTTATCAGCAGAGTTCTGAGGTGAGTTATTTACCCGAACAAAGGCACCTAGTGCACGTGAGTTAAGGCAGAGGACACGAACTGGTCTCCAGCTCCCAGCTGAGGATGACTTGTGTTACCTCTAGTTTGTGTCATTTATGCCACACCCATGCAGCACTTGGACTGCAATTCCAGCAAAGTCTCAGGTGACACCACATGCCTACCCTTAAGCAAATGAATCAAGCCCTTTGCCAATAAAGCTCAGGAGGCCTTGGTTCTCCACACAAATGTGGATGTCAGAGAGAGATACATGCACAGCTGAATTTATGTGCCCATATTAATGACAAATTTCACCTTTATCTCTCTCACAGTAAGTCAGTGAAAGTGAATGCTTTTAACACTGAAGGCCTTCCTGCATTGACCTGATCCAGCTACCAATCTGTCCATTTTTAAAAGGACTGAAATTACCCTCACAAATGACATAAGTTTAAAGGTTTCTTGTCTTAATCAAAGTAAATCTACTCATATTCCTGACCAACTGGCTGCTGTTTTTCCCATGCCAAGATGTTAGGCTAGTGTGTAGTGTGAGGGGGTTTTTGTCACCACTGATCTACCAACAAAGGAAACACAGATTCAGGGAAAATAAGTGAAAAATTACATCCTACACTAAGGTTTGTAACATTTTTCCTTTCCACTGGAAAAAAAAAAAGTATTAAAATCATTCATAAAATAACCTGCTTTAGAATTTCATGTCAATTAGGTGCTGTAAGGGTGAAAAAAGTTGTCATATGCATTGAGAAGTTTCACTAAGGAGTTTTGACAGCTACACACAAAAACTATCTTTGACATATACTGGGAAAAAAGATCCATATGACCCACTCTAAGAAACCCCCAGTGATTAAAAAACAACCAACAAAAAGATTTATCTGCATCATTCAGGAAAAGAAATCTAATGCCAATCCAATGCAACCTGACAGTTTTTTTGCATTACTACAATTGCCACTTAACACATCCTCATTTAGCTTTCATTATTATTTGTGACAGAGGGCAAAAGATTGCCTGCAGTACCCAAATAATATTATTATAGGTCTAAATACACATTTAGAATTCATTATATTCATACAAAATACTTTTTGGTGCCTGTCAACTGATGGACACTTTCAGAAAGTACTTGAACTACTGATTTCCACTTCAGGATTGGATACCATACTCATTAAGAGAAAAAGAAATCATTAACTCTGCACTGGTATACCTATTTACCCAAGTAACACATAGGACTAAAATCTGTCTTGTTCCTTCGTTTTCCCCATTACTTTCACTTTTCAATGTCAAGAACACTGGACAAGTATTTACAAAGAACTTTAAGGAATGCAATGCATAAGCAGGTTTCCTCTTCTGATCCAGGATGAGAGAAAATTTCTCTTGTTAGTGAAATTGTTACTAATAAGAGACTTCATATCTTGAGAGAAGGTATGTGTATCCACAAAATGTTAAGTAGCATCTTGTGTCAAGATGAAGATTTCAAATTAAGAAGAAGCAAGTCAAACTTTCTCAAAAAACCCACCAAAAAACTAGAGGAATAGATACCCTAAGACATCTGAGATTTGACACAGCCAGTATTTGTTGTTCCATCTTTACTTCTGAGGAAGGGAGTTGGGAGCAAGCAAAAAGTCCCAGTCAAACATTTATTTAGAATTTATGGTTAGGCAAAATAACACAAACATGGCTACATAACACAAAAAAGTCAATGACAAAATTCTGCCACACCAATATGTAAAATTATTTATTTTCACTTTAATCATATTACCATTTCAGGCATTACAAATTAAAGGTTTGTCTCTTAAAGCATTCAGGCAATTACAGGAAGAAACAGGCATTTTCATAGCTTTCACAGGGTCGTACTTCCATCTGCAGGCAACCAAGTACCTTCAAAAATGTTGAAGACCTACATCAAATGTAGCTCCCTCAGTGACAGACTTCAGATCTTCCAAACAACATGTCACTTCTTGCAGATGTCAATGAAAGGTTTGTTCTTTACCTGTAAGACAAACCAACCCTGATATTACTTCAGTTTTAACAGATCACATGAAGTTTTCATTTCAGTTTGCTTTCATGAAATGTACATTTCACAATTTGGAATTTTTTAAAATTATGGCAAACAGCTCATTAATTACAGAGACTTCATCTAAAATTTTACTGTGGTGTGTCAACACAGTCACATCTGTTCAAATGCTGAGCTATGTATTGGTAGCCCTGATCCCCACATCTCCAAAAAATCCCTTTGGGACAAACGCAGTCCATAGTCCACCAGCTGTAACAACTGCATCTCCCTTGTACAAGTCATTCTAGGAAGTTTTCTTCATCTAAAAATACAACTTTTACTCATAAATGGGCACATACTTCAGAGGTGGCTTCAAAAATTCAGAACTAGGAAAATCTTAATATAGGCATGAACTGTCTGAATACCCAGTTCAGCAGCAAACTGCTGAAACCCCCTGCTCCAAAATACAAGCTCACTGACACTGTAGGATTGTCTGTTCATCATTAGAAATTTATTTGCAGGCCACCTTCTGCCACTTTTTAAGCATCATTCATTTAATTTACACATGTATCACATCAATCCCTCTGGTTTCTATGCAGAAAAACAGCTGACATGATCAGTCAACAGGCTGGAATTTTGGCTAAACTAGGTGATCTCACTGATTTCTGTAGGGGCTCTCCTTTTTCCTAGGAACATCTGAAGGCATACAGAGTATCAAAATTTGCCACTCTTAGAAACACAGGTGGTGGGAGCTGGGGGCAGGTTAGGAAATTAAAGAACTGAGACTTCTGAATCTGAAAGTGGGTTTTCAAACAAATGGAGCTTTCATCCTGAGAATTAATAGAAAGATATAAAAAAAAAGATCAGGGAAAGCTGATTATGGTCATATTTTACTCAATTTTTGGTTTCTCCAAAGGATAGAAATTTTAAAGTTTTAAAAGTTTAAAAAATGCCTCCAAATATGGCCAACACAGTAATCATGTGGACATACTTTTCCATAAGAGGAATCTTATTTCTAGCAGAACTACCTCCCAAAAGTAACCTAGTATGTAGCCTAATTTGATATGACATTTACACAGAAGATCTTCCCACACTTGGGGTCTCGAATGTGATGCAGTAGATGTTTTCTCCTAGCATATGAAGTATTTGAAGATTATTTCATCACAAACATTAAGGTAGCACACATGGATATCCTTCACATTCAGAATACTTTTTTATCAAAAACTCCCCAAAACCAAAGACCAAAGATAATGATAATACAAACTGCATTGAGCTCATTAACGGTTTCATAGTGGACACTGATGCATGAACAACTCAAACTCTGGATTAGGATTTTGACCAAGCTGGATATTTATCAAGACTGTTCTCTTTTACTTTGAAAACATGGAAACATATCTGACCTTTTCCTGAAAACAAATCTCCCTTTATATGGTACTACCCAGAGTAAGATGTCAAATACCAACTGGAGAAGTTACTCACAAAAGTTGTGCTGAACTGCACGATCTATCCTTGAAGGTTTTACCAATTCAGCAGGCCAGTTTGAAGGAAAATGTTTCCTGTAAAACTGCTTATCAAAACCTCCACGGATGGTTTTAAAACTTCACTTACTACAAAAAAATTGCACTTACTGGCTTTTCAAGTACAATTGGGTGATCAGGAAGAAACTCTGGTTTCTTCTGAGAGAGAGAAACATTTGAAAGCTTCAGAAGGAAATCTCTGCTGTATTGGATCCTTTCTGTGAATACACAAAGTGACTAAGTTCAACATTCTTGTTTAAGGGACTAAGATTGGGAATTCAGAATAATTATTTGGTTACTTATAGAATGGTAGGAATCTACATGCAGAATATAAAAATCAGTTTTAAAAACATAAGTAATTTAGGTTTTATTTTGCATCATGAAAATCTGAAGTAAATTACAGAGTATTTCACTTTAACTGTATCAAACTGAGACAGTAAATCAACACAGAAGAAGAAAAAAGGTGAATCCAACCTTACATCAGACAGACTCCCTGTATCTTGTTCTAATTCACAGAAACACCACAAATCGGCCTTGAAACCCACAAGAAAACCTTGTTGTGACTCACTCCAAAGTGGCACCTATTACTAAGGGACAGATAAGAAAAACGAGGTGTCTCTTTTCTTGGAGCTAATAAGCTAAATGTCTTTCAACACCTAAAAGTAATGACAAGATCTGCTGCATGGCAAACAGATCAACAGCAGCGAAATACTTTTGAGGGGTTATGCTGAATCAACAAGAGTCAGAGCCTTTGCTCAGAACATGCAGGTTTCTCATGTGAGTTGAGAGCCCTATCTCTACTATGGCATAGCTTTGGATACAGTATGTCTAGCAATGTCTGTATTTAAGCTGATATTCTCAAACAAAAGCAGAAACAAGAGGAAAGCAATGAACCAAAGAAGGAACAAACTTTTATCTCTGGTTCCTGACGACAAAGAAGCTTATTCCTTTAGGAATGATGGGCTCCCTGCAAGACTGTTACACTGTCACCTGAGGGACAAGAGTTTTTGTTTCTCAGCCAATAGGATGTCAAAAAGAGAGAAGCTGATATCAACGAGGACACAATTTTCCTGCCTTTGAACACAAACAATGCAGCAACTGGTAAACCTAAGGGAGGATGTGTGGTTAACTTTGAAAAAAACCAGTTTAAACAATACAAGCATACTTGAAAACTTACATCGTGTTATTAGCTCCCCTTGATTAAAAACCTCTGAAGATGATGACTTCTGTAAGGCCTTGGACACAATCCCCCACAACACCCTTATCTTTAAATTGGAGAGATGTGGATTAGATCGGGGGACTGGTAACTGGATAAGGAACTGGTTGGACAGTGGTAGCTGTCCTTATGTTGGAACAAGTCCAGAGGAGAGTCTCTAAGTTCATCACAGGGCTGGAACACCTCTCCTATGAAGACAGGCTTAGATAGTTGGGGATCTTCAGCCTGGAGAAGGCTCTTGGGAGACTTCGGGGCAGCCTTCCAGTACCTAATGGGAGCCTTCAAGAAGGCTCGAGAGGAACTTTTCAGAGGCAGGTAGTGATGGGAAAAGAGGGAATAGCCTTAAGCTGAGGGGTAGTAGGTTTAGGTTAGATAGGAGAACAAAATTCTTTACTGCGAGGATGGCGAGGCACTGGAAAACGCTGCACAGAGAAGTTATGGATACCCTATCCCTGGGAGTGTTCAACATTGTGCTGGGTGGGGCTTTGAGGTGTCCCTGCCCCTGGCAGGGGCTTAGAACTTGATGATCTTTTAGTCCCTTACAACCCAAACCATCCTATGATCCAAAGAGCAGAGGTCGTGTCTGGATGTAGATCAGTGAGTGACGAGCAGTATCCCTCAGGGTTTCACATTTGGACCAGAACTGTTGAGTATCTTCATCAATGAGAGACAGGGGGATCAACTGCACCCTCAGCAAAGCTGCAGGCGACACCTGAAGGACAGAAAACCATCCAGAGAGACCTGGAAAAGCTCAAGAAGTGGGCCCTTGGGAACCCCATGCTGCACTTAGGAACTGCTGAAACAGATAATGGAAAGCACAGCATTGCTGAAGAGATATCAAATGGAAATTATAATCTGGAACTTTAAGTACAGCTGAACATAAACAGAGTTCTAAAAGAAATTTTACTGTGCAAGGAAAAAAAAAGAAGAAAACAAAAGACTTATTTGTGAGCAGCAGCTGAATAGTAGGACCTCTAAAGTTGTGTAACTCTGAAGGAAAAGATTAAAACAATCAGCAAACAAACAAAAGCCCTTTGAAAACAAGTGTGAGAAGAAGTCTGACAGTGTGGAGAATTGTGGAGCAGACTGACGGAGGCATCACAGAGCTGAAAATGATGCCATGGGATGACCTGTACAAAAGACCAGGATCTGAAGAAAAGCTGTTTAAGATCTTGTAGAACAGAACCCACCACAAGCAGAATCGATGAGAAAGGATCAGAGACACCACCAAAAAAACAGAACTTGACAAGTCTGTCATCTAACTAGATCCAAAACCCAGAACTCTCGTCTATCAAGATCAAAAATGGAAGGAATGAAGCTTGAAAGGAGATACATGGAACACTTTTCAAGTGAGTAACATATGACAGAACAGAACTAATGTTCAAGAATCGGAGAGACATTCACCTCAGACTGACAAAAAATACAAAAGCCTCATTAAAACAAAAAGAATTCTTTCAAATTTTAGTTACTAAGAGCAAAAGAACAAACCACATCTTCAGATATTACTTAAGGATTGGAGATTACAGATGGATGCCCAATTACAGGCAGATACAGTCAAAATAAATTGTCTCAATAAACTGGTGACCTAACCTGGATCACTGATGCAGCTTCTGTGACAGGAAGAATTAGGTAGGAAGCAGGGCAGAGAAGTACTGTGAGAATGCATTTGAAATCTGAGATTATCACTTAATGGAAATAGGAATAAAAATCTGACTTGGTTAAATTACCAATTCTCTATGAGTACAGTGGCAGGCAGTACAGAGAGAAAAGCATAAGGAGCAAACCTTAAAGACAGTACTGACACAAAATCGTCCAGGATTAATCACCAAAAAAATTAATTCCTATCTAACCACCCAAATACTATTATTTCAGAACCACCATAGTAAGAGAAGAACAAGGAAGCCAAAATGCTGTTCTTGATTACATTCAATAGTCTGTATGCCACAGCTGAGCCCTGTAACAGGCTAAAGGGTGCTACTCAAATCTGTACGTCTACACACACACACAAAGTCTATACTAGCCCAGGATTTTGCATCAAGATTTTTTTCTTATGTTTGGGGTCTTTTTTTTCAGGGGGTTGGTTATGGATTTTTGGTTTGTTTTGTTGGGTTGCTTTGGGTTTTTTTAAAGACAGTTATATCCCTATATGCAAGTAACTCTACTAGTGGAAATTTTCCACCTCAGTTAAGGTCAACTTTTACACCTTCTCTAGAGTGTTATGTGAAAAGCAGAAATGTTTCACATTGATCTCCAAACTATCATTGCACTGGCAATCAGAAAAAATAAAGTGCAGCACACATCACTTCAAACTTCAGTTGTCCTCCATCCAGAAAATACAATCCAGACACAGCTCCCAGTGCAGTATTTTACCTTTTTTTGCTCCTGATTCATGTTGTTTTGGTTGACAGAGCATCACAGTTTGAGTTAAGATCTTCACTTCAGTCATTTCTGATGACTAGAATTGGAAGGAAAGTTATGAAGCTTATCTCCTTCAAGCATATTAAATCAAGGACACATGTTTCTTAGTTAACAGTAACAATTCTAGCACAGTTTAATTTGAACCTGTAGATTGTTAATCTTGATGACAAATACTAAGGAAACGAATAAAAAAAATGCAGATGAACATGCTGGAGAGAATTTTTCACACAGAATTTTACAGTGCCATTGCTAGTCTTTTAAAAGTACACAATTATCCCCATCTTTTATATTACCCCACCTAGAACACAGCCAAAGCTGCTACATTTGGGAATAATGCAAGCAGGAAGGACTTTAGACCCATGGGCTTGGACTCTCTCTCACTTAGATGCTTCATAAGCATCAAGACCCAATATCCACAGTATCATGCCAGGTTTTTTCCAGCTGCCAAAACGCTGAAAATGTTTTGGAAAGTTGGAAAGCAGTTTATCCTCAAGAGCTTGTCTTAGCTCTGAAAAGGCTCTACAGGTTTGAGGAATCTTAACGTCACTCTGAGTCAGATGGGAAGTGGGCAAGAACTGAAAACTGCTCATCAAGGGCACCATTCAGATGGCATTTGGGGTACCCATGAAGCAGCTCCTGAAGCTTAAAAAAATACAAAAAATACATCTATACCTATATCAAACAAATGCAATATGCAGGTACATGCAGCTAAATACTGATGAAACTGAATATTACAGCACTGGTGACCAGAGGCTTATTTAAAAAGGATTAGTTTGTTCTCCTCAGTAATTACTGCTCAAGAGACAACTGTAGGTGTTAATTTCTCTATGTTGGATCAAAGATAGGCTCCCAAGACCTTGACTTTAAAAAACAAAAATAAATTTAAAGGCAGCTTCAAGAAGCTTCATACAATAAAGAAGGATTACTAAAACAGTTCTAAAATAACAAAAAAAAAAAAAAATAAGGAACAGGTATTTGTTCTAGCAAAAACCCCCATCTATCAAGGCTCTAAAAAACCATTCAAATGAGAATCAACAGAAAGTCAAATTCAGGCTATGAAACATGAAGCATTCCAGTTGGAAGACTTCAAACTTCATTTTCCAGCCAACAGCTACAACCTACTTCAAGTCTGCAAAACATATCCCTACCATGTCCAAAATCAAGCACTTCTACCAATAAAGCATAAAATTTTATGATGTTTGCTGTCTCAAAGGAAGTTGTGCATATGCTAACAGCAACAAAAAAATCTATTTTTATTATTTACAGACAATAAATGAAGGCAGAATACATGCACTGTAAATTTAAAAGAGCTGATTAAAATTCAATGAAGACTAAAGAAATGCCACACAGATTTTTGTAAGAATCTTAAACGCTGAAGCTGCATTTTTCAGCTATTAGTGCACGCAAATACCAGGGAAAAGCAGTCCTAAAACGCATAATTCTTTTCAACAGTTCTGACACTGCAAGTTTAAAACACTCAGCATCAAGGACACCCCTGACTGGAAATAGTTTTCATCTGGTTACATGACAGATCAGCTGACCTCCAATTTATAGATAATTACATATTTACTCAATACTCACCCAGTTAACCTTATTCTGCAAACATACTTCAGTGCTGCTGGGTAATTCACTCCGAATATTTAATGCAATGGGTGATGCTGGTGAGCACAAAACATTAAGAAATAATAACTTCAACAGACTCCACAGTATTATTTTGTGATACTTGCCCCAAGAACATTCCTTGCTGCACAGAGATTACACGGGCACTTATTCACAACTTAGAAGCATTACATCACCACAGGACCTCTTTTCTGTTTCTTCCACAAATTTCTTACAAAGTAAAAATTTACAATGTTACTTAGCTTCAGCCCACATCAGCACAGCTGATGATTTTCTGGCCACCAAAAATTTCTAATTTAACAATAATAATAACTGTAATACTGCAATATCTAGGCTTTAATCTGTTGAAGTTTAAAATTTAAACCAAAATATTCACACCTCACATAAATACTGCCTGATTTTTTTCTTAAAGTTTTTTGGGTTTTTTGTTTTGAATTTGTATGAAAACTAGATAAGAACAATGCAATGCAGTGTCCTGTACTTGCAAAAAACCCTAAATAATCTATTAACTTATGTGCATTTTATGTTTTCAGTAGTAGGAATCAGCTACCCCAAGAAATCCAAATTTGACAGAGAAGCCTGATCCAGCTTTCTGAAGCTACATGTCAGATGCCAAGCTAGAAGAGCAGTACCAAAGAGCTCTGCATAAACCTAATACAGTTTAAACTCCGATTTTATCCACAGGGATGATGCACTAAGATCAACACACAGCAAGGTATTTACTCACTGTAGTTTGACAAAAGTAATTAAAAAAACAAAGTAATTAAAAAACAAAACAAAACACGACACCTTACACATCCTTGCTACTTCCCTAAACATAGCCCAGACTTTGGTAAAGTGGATTGCACCTTGGCCATGTTACTCACCTTGTTTAGAAGAGAGTTGATGCACAGGTCGTGCTGGCTGAAGGGATTTACCAATAAACTTTTTTGCTTCTGTAACATTTTGAAACATCGCACTTCAAAAAAGCAGCTGAAATCATTAGCATTCAGTTTCACATATGGATGTTAAGCAAGAAGAGCAATCTACCTACTCCTTGTTAGTTGCATTTGACAAGGCAATATTATATCTGGGCAGGAAAAAGCAGAAAGGTCTGATGCATAAATTTTTTTTTTTAGATGATTGAATATGCTGGGTAAAATTTGCATGAAGACAGAATCTGACACTTCTCCCATTTTTCTTTCCAAGCCCCTAGCTTCTTCTCAAGAAGATTCTTTCCATGTATGTCTTTGTGTAAGTTTGGAGAAAGGAGATGGGAATGTGATTGAAAAAAAGGGTTTCTAACATTTTAGGTCAATGGGTTTTTAATTAGTTAGGATAGGCACTCCCCTTATCAATCTCCTGTCTGCACAGGAGTTCTTTACAATTCTATATAAACTTACAGGACTGGTTTTTTAATAGCTACTTTAGTTAAACTAATCCCGTTTTGTATCTTCCCACTCAGTTTAGCTACTACAGAAGCATCAAAAACCGCTAAGGTGGTGCTGGGTTGAAAAATCTCCTACTTTAAGTTGGAAAAATATTCATTTGTAGTATCTGTATCTTAACATCTACTGATTCCCATCTCTTTGTCAATTGGGAGATTTTATGATTTGAAGGAATTTCAGCTTTTTCAGAGAGAAAGAATACCAGAAAGAACAACCGCCACAATAAAAAGGATTTTTTTTTTCTCTAAGAAAGTTTACAAGACAAGACAAATATAATTATTTATAACATAAAAGCAAATTTATAGGAACAATAAAATCACAACTGCAAGAGTTACAACTACACTATCCATTTCCAGTATGAAACAGGAAAAGAGAAGCTACGCTATTAGACCCATATCATCCTCAACTTTAGTTGGTCTTTGTGCTATAAGAAGAAAACTAAAATAATCTGAGAATTTATTACTTTATATTTTTTTAACACTTCTAACATTTAACTAACTAGCCAAGTAACAATTTTCCAACATATGAAGTTTGAGCCCACCCAGGTCTGGAAACCAACTGTTTGACCCTTACTGTCTGATTTAGAACAAATTAAATAAAGCTAGGGGGAAAAAAAAATCTGGTTTGATTCTCCGATTTTCCTACCTGCTCATCTTAAAAAAGGAAGACTTCAAAGCTGTAGTCAAAAGCAGCAATGAAAATTCCTGCAGCTGAATTATCAAATACTACGGATACGGATGACATATTTCATTTTACCCGGATTAGTAATGCTTGTATAAATCACATTGATCCTAGATAGTGAATTTCCACAGAAAGCAATGCAGTAATAATACACATTTGCATCAGAAGGGTGAAAAAACTCCAACAAACTGGCAAGTTTTCTTTCATGCCCTGACAACTAATTATATGCACACTTTTTTAAAACAGGGAAACCTTCTTAAGAGGCTGGCTAGCTTCTAGAATGCAGCACACATCTATTTTTTGTAGTGTTCTGACAATAAATTAAACAATTTGTGTGGTGACAGCAAAACAACACATTTTGCTGCTCTTCCCTTCCCTCAGGAAGACTCTAGAAAAGATCTCAACAAGTTATCTAGCCTAACCTCCTCAAGTAATAGAGTGTTCTGACAAATATCAAGGAAAGTGGAGAAAGATTCGTTTCAATAGCTGAGAAATAAACTGCTTCCATGAGAGACTACTGTAGTAAGGGTGGCATCGCAAGGATTCCCCCTTCCAAGGCTGCACTGTTTCCCTGGGGTCATTCCCACAGGAGACCTGCCCAGCAGAAGCGAAGCCTTCTGGCACCAGCAAACAGCCCCAGAAGCAGCTCTGTAGAGCCCAGGAGTTTTTTTTTTTCTTTTTCTTTTTTTCTTTTTCTTTTTTTTTTTTTTCAGTATCTTAACAAGATGGTCAGCGACAGCAGCCATCTTCCAAGAGCCCATCTCAAGTGTTTGGAAGGGTCTTTCCTAAATGCGTGAGGGAAGGATTTGACGCTAGTTTCGTGAAAAACCCCCCACGAATAACAGGAAACTGACCATCTCCCCCGGGCCGAAATCAAACAGCACCGGGAACCCCACAGCCCCCAAGAACCAGAACCTCCCTCCTCCGCCCGGCCCCTCGCCCCCTGCCCAGCCCCCGTGCCCTCCCTCGGGCCGGGGTTCGCCCAGCCCACCTCCAGCCGCCGGCAGCGCCCGTGNGCTCGCCAGCTCCCTCTGGGGTTACACCTGAGAGGGGCTGGAAGTAGGTGAAGGGTGGTGTCCTCCTCCGTCCCGCAAAGGGAGTCCTGTTCCCTCAGGGCCTTACAGGGGAGGAGTGAGTGACTTTTGAACACGACTGTGAGGCCTCTGCAGCTAACCTCGTGCAGGAAGAAAAGGGCGATGGCAGGCCTTGGAAAGCTGTGGGTGAATTGGAAAACTGCCCTCGCCAGTCTGCCCCGTGGCACCGGGCAGGAGGAAACAGAGGACGGCCTCTGGCTTCTCAGTTACCGAATTGGTACCATCCTGTATGGTTTGGAAATGCACATATTTTCTCATTTTTCGCCCATAACATGTAATCGACAGGAACAATGAACCTGCCCTGCTAACTAACAGAGGAGCACAATGCAGTTCCTTGATGTTAGCTTACTTAAGTATAGAATATCAGTTAAAAGTCCTTATGTTGATTTTTAATTATTTTTTTTTAAACATACATATTTCATATCATCTACTAGGAATTCTAGATGTTCAGGATAGGAAGGTAACACCAGGTACATACATAATCACATGCATAACAATAAATTAATTATTAATATCCAGTGTTAAGATTTCTAGTCCTGGCTAGTTTATAAGGACTGTTTTATTGTTTCCATCAAGTATATTGGCTGTGCTTTGCTGCAGTCTCTGAATTTTATTAACTTAGGTATTCAGAGATGAATCCTGTCCCTGAAATTGCAGCTATTATATGCAGATGTCAGTCTCCTACAGTCTTCTCTCCTAACACATCATCTTCTAGTTGGTTTCCTGAACAGCTCATGCATGATGTGCTATCAGCCTTCTCTTTGCAGACAATGATACAGCACATCTGCATACTCACTAAAACCCATTTGCTGCTGTTTAAGGTCTGATTTAAAGTAATTCCTCCCAAGTGAATTAATTTATACTCAGACATGTCCTGTTTTTTCCGACCCACCATCCATTCTCACAAGATTGTCATGTAAAACAGTTGCTCTCCTATTCTTATCAACCATTCCCTTAGCTACATAAGAACTAATTATAAATTATTAATATGTAAGTGCCCATAAATATTAAATGTCTCTGCCTATTACTCCAGAACTGTTACTGATGGGAAAGTCAGTGGGACAACTAAAATAAAGGTGTCGTTTTTCATGGGGCTGTTGTGCTTTTTGAAAGAAGCGTGTCAGGTGCTGCAAACCAGATTCACACAAGAGCGACACTACCCTTCTTGACATATTGAAATGGTATCACGTACAGATGTAGGAGTATGCATTCTTCCAGTATTTTTGCATATTTAAATATGCTAGGGATGAACCAAGCAGTAAAAAACCTCACATGGTGTTTTTCATAGGGGCTGCAAACCAGCTTGCTGCTGGGTTGTAAGGCAAGGAGAAGAGGCAGGAACAAAAATAAGGGTGGGGAAAAAAAGAAAGGCGTGTGCCAGGTATTTTGAAAGCTTGTTCCATGTGGACGTGCTGGGGAGATGGGAATATTAGGGCTGGTAATGGCTGTTTTGAGAGGCCCAGCCATCCCAGCAGGAATAGTTATCACCTCTCCCGTGAATTGGCAGCGAGGCCGCTGTCCAGCGCCTGGCCTGAGGACAGCTGGACAGCAGCCACTGCACAGATCCCGGCAACCTGCTCTCCCAAGCGGCTTCGCCTGAGCCTAGGGGGAATCGTGCTTCTGACCGCAGGAAATGCACACATAAAGTGGAAAAAAAACCATTAGCTTGTCGGTTGTCTCCCAGTTTGTCAGGCGCTGGTAATTATCTTACTGGAAATTTCTATTTCATTTGGTTGGTAGTGTTTATGTTCTTACATTAAATGATGATAATCTAATGTTCTCTCAAATACCTGATATATACAATAATTAATTTGAAGGGCCAGTGACAGGTCTAGCCAAGATATACTTACTGTAAGTTGCAAAATAGCCAAGATATACTTACTGTAAGTTGCAAAATATAAGTATTAAAGGTTTTTGTAGCTGTGTGAACAAAATGCTTATATGTAAGAAAAAAACCACCCCAAAACAAACTGTTTTTTCTATTTGGTGAACTAATAATTGATTTTTATTTTTTTTTCTTTTTAACATACTGGTTATGGTCCTAAAGGTTGTAGATTGCAGAAAGTGATACACTCACTCTTCCTCCCTGCACTAGATGCAGTTCAGGAAAGCAGAAGACATTTATTAAGGACAGTATCAATATTGCACACGTAAAACTGAGCAATTGCACACCTAAATGAGCGTGTAATTGTAATTGCATGTGATTTTAGGTTAGTAATGGATGGCTCTTAACAGCAAAGTAATGGCTTTGTGCCGAAATGAAAGGACTCTTGAGTCAGCCTGAGGGCAGACTTGTAGTTGCAAGTTTAGAAAGCCATTTTCAGTGTAATTTGATACTCAGTTATTCAGCCAATGTAATCAGTCTATTTGCATATGTAATCCTGATTTATTCGGCAGTACTTTTTTTTTTTCTTAAAGCCACTTTCAAAATAATTTCATCACAAAGCAAAAAAACAAAAAAAAACAAAAGACAAAAAACAGACAAACAAACAACAAAAAACCCCCCAAAAAACCAAAAACCAAAAACCAAACAAAAAAAACCCCAAAAAACCATAAACCCCACCACAAACCAACCCTCCCTCCAAATCATTATTTCCAGCACTGTATGCTTTATTAAGTCAAGTCAACAGAGCAAACACCAAGAGACAAGAATGTGCATGTAAATGTATATATGCACACACAGAATATTATGGTTGTACTTTTGTGAAGTGGCTACTTTCAGCTAAACTAATGACTTGCCCTGTAGGAGCAGCCCATGGAAAGAACACAAAAACTCTTTTACCCCTGACTCTTCCTGAAATTGAGCTTCTTAATATATTGAGTTTCATTTTTCAACAGAGTTGAGAATTCAGAATATTCATCATAAATATTGATATTGTTTTTTTTTTTTAAGTACAGAAACTGTTTAATTTAAAGTGGGAAGCTATTGCTGTATTTAGTTCTTCCTGTGTGTAACTAGAGAAATGTTTATGATCAGCATATAGTACTATATAAAATATCAAATATATTTTCTTCACATACAAAAATTCTTTCAAGTCTGTCAGCCATCATGCTGCTCAAATTAGGATTTTGTATTTCCCTTTAAAATTAATTTTCTGGTAATTTAACTGTAACAGATTCTCAATATTATTCTTTAAATTTCTGATTTTGTTAAGTGTGGCGAAAAAAAATCTCAAAAACATGGATCAAAAGCACTGTGTAAGTACCAAAAAAATCTCTAAGTGACAGATAAAATCAATTTTCTAAATAAAATATATACCAAAACTAAACATTCATTCTTTTGGGGGAGGTCTGCCTTGTTCATCTCAATTGCTGAGGATGGCAGTACTGAGTTCAGAGGTAAATTTCTGCACCTGAACTGAAGGTGCATTCAAGATGCACTGAATATTCTCAGTAAGCACCGACACACTCAACATCAGCGTTTCAACCGACCTTATTTTGTAGGCCATGATTAAAAGGATTAAAAGGCAGAAAGGCCCATTAAACGTGCAGGCTCTGCACCTTTATCAGTGTTTCCCTTTTGTTTGGATACACAAAACGCTGCCTCTCTTGAAGAATTAGCCTGTGGAGAGCACAGCTCGGATGCAGAGCTGGAGTTTGCTGTGTGATTGCATTGGATCGTGGATAAAGGTGCCATGGGGCAGCTGATGGCTAGAGAAGAAAACGGATAGACTGCAGCTAACAGCTTGATGGGCTTACTTTGTATATAAAGGGGGGTATTAGCAAGTATCAAGGTATCTGCTGTTTGGTTTTTTGGGGTTGTTTTTGCATTAACAAAAGAATTAGGTAAAGAAGTTAGGAGAGAGTTGTAGTTCTGCTTAGACTCAATCAATAAAAATTCATCTATCATTATTCAAGATGAAGTCTTATAATCTATGAATCTATAATCTATTATATACACTTAGTCGTAGATAGATGAAAAAATAAAACAAAAGAAAAAAAACCCCTCCAGACATACAGTTATCTTGTGTGGTTTTAGATATTCATAGGGAAAGAGACTCACATATTTAATAACTATAATAATATAATAATAATATTCCTATATATTCTAATAATAACATTCCTATAAGAGCTCATTTTGCTTTGGGAGAACTGAAATTCTGAAATCACAGCTTAGTAAATTTAGTTAAATTTTTACACTTTTTTCCTGGGCCAGAATTTCACCTGTTATTTGTATAGACTCATTTACTCTGAATTCTTACACCTGATGCACCTATCATAGCTCAATTACATGACCTTTATATATGCTGGAGTGAGTCTCTGAATCTGTTAAAAAAAAAAAAAATCTTCAAGAAAAATTAGCTCATGCTTCAGTGCAATGAAGAATTCTGCTTTCTAGTATTTCAGTCATGGGAGCTGGGTTTAGGTTTTAGGCTGATTGAGATTGTTGTCATAGCTTTTAATACCACGAGTATTTATAGAGTCTTATTACTAAGACATTGCTGCCTTTAGATTCAGACTCAATCAGCATGATTCAGCAAATGACACCAAAACTGGTACTGATAAATGAAGATGCAGTAGAATGTGGACAGAACAGTCAGGACCAAGAACACAAAAGAAGCAAAAAAAAAAAAAAAAA
>VWZN01001595.1:358248-395835 GCA_013396955.1 Regulus satrapa | reverse complement strand
AAAAAAAAAAAACAAAACAACAAACAACAGCACAGTCCTCAAGCTAACACACACTGAGCTTCATCTTTCAAGGCAAGAGTTGAATAAAGTGGCTACACACAAGCCATTTTCAGAGGAGCTGGAAAAGTCCCCAAACAGTACTTCTCATTAGCTCTGATGGGGAAAGGACTTCCTTAGCAAAACCTCTCAATACATAGTGAAATGGGACACTGGAGGGTGCCTGGGATAAGATTAGGGTAAGAGAACTCTCAGGTGGGCAAATAATGGTATCTTACCCTCTCACACACCTCCACACACTCCCTCAAAAGCCACTCTACAGCCAATCTAGAAAGGGATATGTTGTTCAATTCCAACCTACATGAGTTAAAAATAATAAAATCAAGCAGTAGTTTTGTAAAAGGGAAAAAGGGAAGAGACTGAGTTTGCCAAACTGACCTTAAATTCCCTCCTTTGCAGGATTTTGTGGCTAGGTACTCGAAGTTAATTGTATTACAGAGCTGGATACCATAAGATAAGCTGATAAAAATGTCATGTTCAATACACCTAAAACATACATGATATTGACTGTGCTGTGTATTGCACGCAGAGACAAAGTTCATTCCGGGAAAGAGACTTTCAGAGCTGACTTACAGTCTTGTTTTTGTAATCATAACATTGCAGGTGCTGTGTTTATTTTCCATCCCTATTTCTCATGTGTCTCCTCCTATCCAGTAAAAAAGGCTGGGGCAGAAACCATCAACTCAAATACCACAAAACGGAAATGTAAAGAATGTCTCAATTTAGCTGCTTTTCTCTTTTCACAGAAAGCAATGTTTAAATAAAGACATTAAAGTTTATACAGCCACATAACAGACCTAGGAGTCCAAATAAACCACTATTCATTTTTCACCTCCCAACAGTGATGGCCCTCTCTAGATAGTGAGGCATCCTCCACCCACCCCAAATTACACATAAAGCCCCCAAACTATCTTAGAATAAAGAAAGTTGAAACTCTATCCCAGAAATGTACCATGACAACTCTGACAAGCACATCTGGCAATATGAAAAAGAAATATTTCATGTCACACATATCCCACATTAGTTCCATTGTGGGAATATGAGGGAACTCTACAGAGCTATCTAGAAAGCAGTAGCTCCTTATTTCTGAGCTGCTGCTGAGGAAACAAAAGCACCTGACAGAACTCTGGGCAGCAGCAGAAGATATAAAATATGCCAAATCCAATAATGCATCAGGGAGTAATTAGAAGAGGGGAAAACTGTCACATGGGACAAAAGCTATAAAAGAAGTAACACAGGAAGAAATGCTGGGTCTCTTGTGCTCCAAATAATAGGGATTATGACCAGGATTTCAAACTTGCTTTTAAGAGGAAAACTAAAATGCCAATATCGTGAAGGTGAAAAGCACTGCTAAAATTAGTCTCCACAATAAGTGATTCCAACATCTCTCTCTTTCCTACAAGTCCTTTATAGGGCAAAAGTGTTCTAAATTCATTAGGGCCCATAGTTTTGGTAGACCTTAAAAACTAAAAGAGATAGGTTCTACAGGAAAAAAAAAATTGACATTCTGAAATAATAACCTGTATCACTCTCTTTCTAGTAACTGAATTAATGAACTGAATTTTCTAGATGACTTAATATACATCTTGAGAAAGAACAGCAAGCAAAAATCCAGTTCCCGCTTGTTCATCATTAAATGAGTAAAAAACCGGAAGCCTTCCCTGAATCTCTCAACTCCTGGAAAACAAGCTGATAAACATCTGGTATTTAAAAATACAGAAGAACACTAAATCAGCAAAAAGAAACTGGTTCCCCCCCTATTCCCAGGTGTCACTATAAAATGAAACTGTATCATAGCAATTTCCTCATGAGCTACATTCATTTTCCCAATGCAAGTGAGGGCCTGTGTCACCACACACCAGCAAGGCTTCTGCAAACACCTTACCTATACTGACATGACAGGTTTATACTCTACCTCCAAAGAGATTTGGTCATTTACCAAATTAGATTCTCTACAGGTTCAAATTTATTCTCTAACAGCACAGTTAATTTCCTGCATTTCCCAAGTTATTTTGCAAGACAGAACAAGTGTGTCCCACAACAAAATTGTATCACAATGGTAGCACATAGATGGGATTAAAACAAACAAGAAGATCCTATTTCCCCCTACATTCAGATATGAGAGGTTCCTTTGTTTAGGTACTATGAGGCATGAGGGCTTTATTTCTCCCTGAACACTGTTCCATTATTAACTTTTTCATGTAGTAACTTCTGATCTCCCCTGCAGTTTTACAAAACATTCTTAATATAAAGACCTAGTATCCATCAACCAAATAAAGGCCACAAACAAACGATTTTGTTTAAATAAAATAAAGATTCACTGCACTTCTAAAAACATTTTAAACAAAATTATGTATCTAAAAGCGTCAGCTGACATCTCCTTTAAAAACTTACTGTTACAGTGACTCAAGGTGCTTTTTGCCTTAGTCTACACTATCCTGTTTTCAGTGACAATCATCAGCTTAATCAACAGAAGGTGTGAACAGTTCTACATCTGACTACTCAGCTATTAATGAAAGAAGTTTTGCATTAATAATGTGAAACCCTACATTCTCTCCTAACTTGGCTGTGATGACCTCTGACAAAGGCCTGATAGAAAGCAGGTCACCGCAGTTATTTATTCCACCATCATGACTCAAAGCTCTGTCTCACCTAGGCTGTGCCCTAAATCCATGTATCAGAAATGTTTATGCTGCTGCAAGTGCAGCGCTCCCAACCATCGCATCTCAAATGTGGGAAAGCACCAAGCAACTCACTCAAAGCTAAATTACAATATTCCACAGTTTGCATCCTCAGCCCGAGGACAGACGTGCCCACTTGTTAAAATTTGTTTTGCATTCTGCAATACAGTTGCCACGCAAGCTGTAATTATCACAAATTGCACTGCAGAGAGGCTCCCGCTTTCCTACACACAGATAGCATGCTTTGCAATTTATGGAGGAAAATAATATGAACTTTTGAGTTTGGGTGGAATTTAAAACAGAACCAACATTAATCAACAGAAGACAGATCGAAAGATCACATGCTGTGACTTTTGACTGTTGCCTGGAGTGTGGTTTATTTTGATGCTGATATTGTTGGGTTGGGCTTTTTGTTTGCTTGGTTTGTTTTGGTCTTTAAGGTTAAACAACAAATAACACTGACCTAAGGAAAATCAAGAGAAAAGCCAAGGTCAGCTAACAAGGGTGACATAAAATATAAGACCTAATTGCAATTAGTTTTAAAGAAACCCAAACAGCAAAACTCCAACCCCTCCTCAAGGACTGAGCAGACCTAATGTGTCAGTACAAACACCTCTGCAAAGCAGCATCTCATCAGAAGTGAGTTTATTTAACCTAGAATATATCCACAACAGGTCAGTTACACCCCTGAGGTTAAACACAGGGCTAGACTGACTTCTCTATCAAATATTCCCAAAAAAAAAAAAAAATACTTCAATCAGTGTCGAAGGCCAGGCTGTACCCACACCAACAGTACATTTATCCTAAGCTTTTTCTTTCCTAAGGGACCTGCTATTTTTCCTGCAACATGCTTCACAGCTGAGGTTCTCCATTCCCAGTGGAAAACACATTTGTTCCTTTAACTGGAAGTCACACTTGCCTGTCAAAGGAAGATAAATATTTAAATAAATCAGCAGGACATTAAGGTCTCTGAAGTAATATGTATGTCTTATTTCACACCCTGTGGCTGAGATCCGGTATAAATTTAAAGTATGTTACTAGTGCAACAACTCAAATTAAGAATTCCCGAGCTCAGATAAGGAAAACCAAACAAATAGTCAAAAAGAGAGCCCCCAAAAAGCAGAACCAAATCAAAAAGCTTACAACCTTTGTACTCTAATTTTTCTTGTTCTTCTTGAAGTAACAACAAATGAATATACAAGTTATTCCACAGTAATTCATAAACATTAAATAATTTAATGCATTAAGATGGTGAATACAAGTTAGTTGTTGAGTTTATAGTGTCAGTAAACCATCTTTCAAATTAAGACCAGACTATTTCCTTTCCTCCCTTTACACTAAAGCCATTTAAGTTCTACCTTTAAAGATGACATCTGATTACTACTGCATGAAGAGGTAAAATTTCAAGGACATACAACGTTCATTTCAGCAACCCATTCCTTCTCTTGTTAGCAGCTTATTTTTGCCTCTATCAACTCAATCAGAGCATTTTCATAAATGCAGGTGGATTTGTCAAAGCTACTGATTTCTGCATAAAGAATAGAGAATTCACATGCACACAATATCTGCTTTAGCCTTGAAGCTCAGATGAGCACAGGAAAATAATCAGCACAGCTGACACATTTAACTCCAAAGACTTACAGAAGAAACACTGGCTACTTCATAGTAATTTACGTAACCATGCTTTCAGAGAACTTACATTTTTTTGCAGTGTGGGCATTTTGCTAGTGTGTTAAACCTCAGTTCCATCCACTGTAAAAAGAAAAAAAGGAAAAGGTTGAAAAGCAGACCTGAGAAAGTGGTTGCTGCACTTAATGTTAAATGTCACTGTTAAAACATTTTGCTTCTCAGACTTCCTTTGACTTGTTTCTTGTTTTCTTCTATAAATGGGATGCCCTTTTGTCAGTGGCAACATTGGACTGGGATTTCCATGTGAACATTTCCCATGACTTGCCTTAGTGTTACGAAATTTGCTTGACGTAATGTGGTTGCATCCACAGCATAGTATGGGCAACATTATAATATTAATAGGTTTTCTCCTCTTACTTTTAAGACTATGAATATACCCTGAATCAAAATAAGCATGTTTTCTTTGGCACAATTACAGATGGAAGTATTTTCCAATCTTTTCCCAACCCTTGCATAATTTATGAAAACTAAGTTATGGGTACACAGAAAGATGCGTTAAAGAGTATTTTAGAAAGTAGAGATGAGGTTTTACATCAGTGAAATAGAGAACACTATTGGCTACTTTACACAACTGTTAAAAATGTACGACATGTAAAATTATACATGGTAGGGCTACCACCTTTCATGCTCAGACTAAAACCTGTGTGGGAAATAGCCTCAGTGAAAGCAATGCCTAAAACTTACTCAACCCGGGGATACACAGTAATACACTCACTTGAAAACAGCAGGTTCTGTTAAATTTCACTCTGGTTAACACTATTAAACAAGCATTTTAATCATGTTTCCCTTGATCAAGAGAATAAGGCTGTTTTTCTTCTCCCTGTAAGCCATCATTTTGTCCCTGCAGCTCTCTTCCCTTGCCTTCCTCAAGTGGAGGTTTTCTTGGTGATGCAAAAGTCCCACTGCAAGTTAAAAGCAGTGGAAGAAGCCACAGTGCAGATCCCCAGTGCCTCCATTAGGCCCTGCCTTATCTCCATGAGAAATCTCCATGAGAAATCTGAAGCTGTCCTACTGAAGTGAACAGTGTTATAACTGCTTACAACCACGAATCAAAATCAGACCCAATCCTTGTATGGAAAAGAGCACCAACCTACAGCAGGCACCATTTAAATGCAGAGAAGAAATTTATGATTTTATAAGCAAAGAAAGATGTGTCTTTTCATGCCTTGTCAGTATGAAGAGATTTTGCTGTGAACAAGGTTTCGAACTGTGGTATTTATTGTTTTCCTACCTCTTGAACATCTCATTTACTTGGGGATAAGTCTGCATAAAAAGAAATCCATCTTCTATTTTTTTGTTCTGAAGTATCCATTTACACATTTACAGAACAACTATGTAACTGATATTATTTGTTTACCAAACTTGACCAAACTGATTTAGCAGAGTTCTATTTTCTTCCTTCATAAAATTCCTGTAATACTCCCACCCAAGCAAAGTTTTTAAGAGCATTAATTCTACTTCCACATTCCTGGCAGAGGAGCAAAGTTAAGTATTCTTCTGACTTCCTTTCAAAAACCTATTCAATTTCCCTCAATTCTACATAGTGAAAGTGGGATAAGATACAATTGCCAGTATTGGGGATGGAGAGAAGCCTTGCCAGAGCAGTTATTCCAGTGTTTTAAACTGCAATTCCAGAAATAAAAGGAAGTCTAATTCCAGGATCTATATTTTACCTAACTGTAATTCAATTTTACTTCTATACATCAGTTTCAATTCTATATCATCGTGTAGGCAACTCCATTTCCTTAGCTACTCATTAATGATCTTTCCAGGGTTTTAAGATTTCTAATTATTAGGCCAAGTTATTATTGGCTACAAACTCAAATACATTTGGGCTGCAAATACTGCTGGAAAAAGGAGTCAGCAATAATTTTCAGATTGAGAGTTACCTGGAAATAACAGGAGCAAGTAACTATTACAATGTCTTTTACACAGACCAGAAGTATTTGTAGAAAAAGAGCAAAATTTTGACAAGACTTTCAAAGTACAAGAATTCAAATCATATTAGCACAGTGGGGAAAGGTTATGTTCATGTACATTCCAAATCATGCCTAAGCTGGCATTTTTACCCATACTCCAAAGTGCTTTAAAGTACCTAATATTGATTCATGTTGTTAAGAAGTTACAGTTACATTAATTTTAGCTCATGCTGAGAATACAATGATTCTTTAAATTGGAGCAATACAATATATGGCCCAAATCCCTGGTTAGATGTACTGAAACACAGATGAAGAGATGAGGAGTCCAGAGCTCGTCAATATTTCAACTGTGGACAAAACCAGACATCCATCAAATGCATTACTAAAAGAATAGTCAAGAATTTTCCTTCTAAGCCTAAAAGAGTGCTCAGTGTATTCCACACAAGCACAAGACAGTTTAAAAAAAACCCGCCCAAAACAAAACAAAAAAAGACATGTATGTCTTGTGTATGTTCATAAATACATACAAAATCCTACATACAGCTGCTTCTGCAAAATAAGCTTCCACTCCATTCCCCTCTGGTCCTTTGGGAAAGCAAAAGACTTACACAAACTAAAACATATCTTATTTTTCTGAAAAGTCTAATGGGTTTTCTATTCAATTATTTCAGAAGAAGTAATTTTCATATTTGATTAGTTAAAAAAAACCAAACAAAATTGACAAAGAACAGTGCTTAGCCTACAGCCTGTGGCTTCCATAGCTTGCTCCTGGCTTCTTGTCCCCGAGGTCCCTCCGAACACAGGACAGTAGCAGGAAGGTGACAGAGAGGGGAAGGGCACAGGGACAGCCCTCCCTTGTCCCCCATTTCCAAAGGCAACTCAGCCTCTGACAGCCACAGACCATTGCAGGCAGAGGTCCCTCAGAGAGGAGTAGCAGGGAATGACTCACTGCTGGCACAAACAGCAACTTCACAGCCCAAGCCCAAACCAGATCAAACTGATATTTAGCAGAACAGTTAAACCCTCGTCCTGTCCTCCTTTTCTATTTTATCCCTTTTTCCACTTGTCTTCTCCAAATCTGCCAGAAACAATAGAAACCTTAACAAAGAAAAAACTTTATCAAGATACAAAGGGGAAAAAAAAACCTGATTAACAAGATGTGAAGTATCAATAGTTTGGGTACAATTTCACTTCAGTACTAAGCCATTCTTCCAGCTAAGACAGAGAAACTTTAAAGCACTCCATAGCAAGGAGCGTGCTTTTCATAATTTGTGAAAAACACGTCCCCCATGTGCAGAGGCAAGAAAAAACACAGGCCCATACTCATGTTTTCAAATAGGGGGGGAAAAAAAAGTCTCAGAAAGGTGGTGAACAAGCTGGTACTCTTAAAAGAACACAGAACATGACAATTTGACTTTTCCATCCCAGATATTTTAGCTTTGCTTGTCTATTTTATTTATTCTTTAACTGCCAAGTAAAGTAAAAGAGATAGCCTACTGAGTTGCTGAGAGATGCATCTAGCACTATGCATTTTCTTCACAACAAGGAGATATCAAAAGGCAGAAATACTAACTCAGAGACTAAGCTTCCGGGCTGGCTTAAAGACTTTTTTGTTGCTTCTCTGCTCATTCTCAAATCCAAGCAATTTCCTGATTTTTCTTAACTAGGAATTTTATCTTCAGAATCTCAGACTTAATTACAGAAAAAAGTGGAAGCAAAAGACTGGTGGGAAAGCTGTGTAACATGAGGAAGAAAAGGGTTTGTTTCTTAATAACTCAGCATTAAAAAAATTAGCAAGCTTCCAATTTCTAATGGTTCAGAGAGTTTCTTTTCAACATATCATGAAGTGACAAATTGTTCTTATCCTAGCAGACAGGACTACAGAGTTCAACATGTTGCAACCAGAAGATATGAAGCCACATACACAAATCTTAAATTAGAAAATTTAGCCTTTTAAGGCATAATCTAGTAGTTATGGGGGAAACCAGACTTCATGGGTTTGGATTTTTTCCCTTATGTTCACCTGAAGTAGACTTTAAATTGTAACTTACATAGGTTACAATAAACTACAAAGTTAATCTGGACTGTATTTATAGAAAGGAAATAGGGGATCAAGACAAGTAAAACTCCCATGGCTGTGAAAGTCCCTAAAGAGGCTGAAAAGAAAAGGCAAACAGAAAACCTACTTCAGGTATCTTCAGTTTCAGACTACTGGTCTTCAGCAAGGGCTATAAGAAATTATGTATTTTTTAATATATATGCAGAATTAGTAGACAGAATATTTCTCGAGCATCTCCTTAATTGCTCCCCATTTAGACATTATTTGTACATCCCTCATCACATTCCCACTTCCCTTTGGAAAAAGAAGTGTGTGGGTCCTGCTCCCTGCACTCATCACCTACTGTAATAGTTAAGACATTACAGCACATCTGTCCTGGATTCAGCTGGGAGTATTAATTTTCTTCTTAACAGCTGACAAAGCGCTCTCTTTTAGATTCAGTAACAATGTTGGTAACAAGCTAAACTAAGGGTTTAGTTGTTGCCAGGTAGTGTTTACCCTAAGTCAAGGACTTTTCAGTTTCCCATGCTCTGCCAGCAAAGAGGTGCACAAGAAGCTGAAAGAGAGCACTGCCAAGACAGCTGAGCTGAGCTGGCCAAAGGGATATTCCATATCACAGAACATCATGTTTGGTACACAAACTGGGGGGGAGTTGGCAGGAAGATGGGGATCACTGCTGGGACACTGGCTGAGTCAGCAGGCAGTGAGCAATTGTACTGAGCACCACTTATTTCTCTTGGGTTTTATTCCTCTCTCTGTTTTCATTACTATTATTATTGCTGTTATCATCATTAGCAGGTTTGTTTTTTGTTTTTTTTTTTCCTGTTTCAATCATTAAATCGTTTATATCTCAACCCAGAGTTTTCCCTTTTTCCCAGTTCTCCTCCCCAGCAGGGTAGGGGGGCTGGGTGGTGCTTGCAGTGAGCAAACAGCTGCATGCTGCTTCAGTTGCTGGCTGGGGTTATGTCATGAAAGCACCTCACTGATCCATAAACCTGAAGTAAAGACTTGAAGGCACAAGTCTATTCCATTACAGAGCCTGTCACAAGCCAACCCTTCTCTCTCTGCTGGTACAAGCCAACATGGAGTGGCATCCCCTAAAGCTCTTTTTCCTTGCACAACATGCACTTGAGTATTCTCTGATCTTTATGTATCTTATAACCCTTTGTTTCAGGAATATGCCATCTTTCTCCTGACTGTTTTCTTTAACTGTACCCCTTATCTAGTCATTTCTTACAACTCACAAACGTGAGAGATTCAATCACTGCTGGATGATAAGCCAAATCTAGCTCGCTTGTGTACTGCAATCAAAACTCAAGCATGGCAGCATCTTGCCCATTTAGAAGGGAGTTCAACAGCAGAAGACCATTTGTGCATCCTTCCACTTAGAAAATGGGATCAGCTGTCACTCTCACATACAGACCTAAAGCTCCAGTTCTCCGACAACCTACAGATATGCCAATGACAAGTGCCATAACCAACAGCTTTCCAGGGCTCATGCAGCAATGCCAGAACTGCCCTCTTGGCCACTGCAGAACACAGCCACCACTGCAAGTGTAACCAGGACTTGGAAGACCAACTTCCTCCTCCTGCACTGTCCACTCTCACACCACCAAACAATAAGAAAGACTTTGGGCTTTATCTACCCATGGACAGAAAGACTGTTAAAAGTTTTCTTGAAGCACATATAAAGATAACTAAATACAGACCATACATCCACAACAATAAGCACAGAAGTTTTAGTTCCTCAATGATGCCAGAGAGTCACTTTTAAATGTGCTTGCAACAAACAGCTTGAGGGATAGCACAGTGAGGCAAGAAGGAGAATCAGTTGCTTTACTTACAAGGAATGTATTTCCACAGTGCCCACACACCACTCTAGTTCCATCTGGTTGAACTGGCAAGGCAGGTTGAGCTGGCTGCTCTTCTGGAATCAGCATTACTGGACCAAGAGTAATGATGCGTCTACTGTGTTAAGAACATTAGATACACTTGTAATTAAGCTAGCAAAAGAGAAGGACGATGCGTTCAAGCAATTAGCTCAGTCACTACCAAATATTTTTACACTTTTAAACTATAATCTACTTGTTAAAGAGCTAATGCACCCATTTTTGGTCACTCTCCAAAGAGTTTTCAGTTTTAAAAATATTCTCTTTTCCTACAAAATCAGCCATACAAGCCTAAACCCTAGAGATCAAAGACCTGCAAGCATATGACAGACAAGCTCCTCAGAAAAATTAAAACTTTACACCCAGACTGAGCAGGCCTGAGAATTGAAATATGCATACCCATGTGAAACATGTAGAAAGAGTAAGGATCTTCCATAACCTAGTTCTCCTTCCCACACTACTGAAAATTATGTCAATATAAGAAGTATAGGCATACTTGCACAGCAAAGTATGCTATGCTCCATTCACTGAGTAAACTAAAAAGGAAAACCACCCTAGGTTGACTAAATGAAATAAATGCACTTTTAAGTAAGTATTTGCTTTTATGTTCAATGTGTTTCCAGTTTCATTAACCAATTTGTCAGTCCCAAATGACAGTACCCAAATCAACCAACTCGGAATGAGCATGAGACTTCTTAGAATGAAAAAAGTGAAGGGGAAAATTAAAGCAATATATAATTTGCATTGCATCTCCTCCATCTACAATCAAAATTGTATTCTGAATGGCTTTCCTTCAGCCTGGAGTCTTCCATTCAGAGCATACTCCCAACTCTCTCCTTCAAAGTACACTACACCAATTGTGCTCAGTTTCTTTCAAGAAAAATATATAGACTGTCTTAGGAAAACTACTTACATGTACGCTTTTGAGATTATTTAATAAAGGAACTTCTGATTTAGTTTAGTTTCCAACTATGTGATACATTATAGCTGAACTATCCCATGAACATTTTTGCACTCTTAAAAAATGTTTGCAATGTTTTGAAGTCCTACCCAACAGAGCATTAACAAAAAGTTTTAAAAAGGTTAATTCCCACAAGTCTCAAACTGTTTCAAAACCAGAACAGCCAACAGACTGGTGACTAGGGCACTTGGTGGGGTAGAAATCCCCTTCACTTATCTGCAGACTCAGCCTTCCTCTTCATTTCTCCTGTCAGAGCTGCACCACTTACAATCAAACTCCTCCTACCCCAGTGGAATCTTTAACACCTTAAGCCCAAGGGCAAGAGCAATCGCTATGGCAATCACAATTGCTTCTTTCATGACAAGTGTGAACACTGAAGTTGAGAGCTGAGAGGAGAATGAAATCTCAGCGTAACTAAGAAGGAGACTGAAGCCAAGCTATTAATCCATCTCCCATTTCACTCTGAATCCCTACTCTGAACTCGGCAAAGTGAGTATTCTGTGTGGTTATAATAACTAAGTCTCCAAGAAACTATAAATGTTAAGTTCCAGAAATGAGAAGTGGATTTTCTTCTAGTGTTCTTTACATTATTTTTTACTTATAAAGTAGTTATATAATGGGAGACACATATCTGAGACTAGAAAAAAAAGAAGAAACTTTTTTCCCCTCTTCCATTTAGAAAAAAAATATATTCAAAATGGACACTAGCACTACCTGTGTCTGGAGCAATTCAGTAATGCTCTGTAAAGATACCAAGGCTTGAACTTCTTTTGGTTTGAAATACTCAACACAAAGACAACAGTTGCTTTAAAGAAAATTATCTCAAGGCACTGAGAGTATTTTATTCTTACCAGTTTGGTCTTGGACAGCCTATTTTCCGAGATGTATCCTTACAGATAAGTAGACAGTTACATTGACATCTAACATACTTCTTCCCTGAAGGAGGATTTTTGATTGGCTAAATAAAAAGACCAAAAAACAAAGAACCACAACCACCACAGAACACACATTAGAAGTCATAGCAATTCACTTTTTTTCCCACATAACAGGACGACAAAGCAGAACAACTTCAGTGGAAAGTTCTTGCTAATAGAGAAGTACACTTCCTCTTAGAGAGGAAACTTCAGAGTCAACACATTAGAATTTTTTTCTTTTTTAAGAAGTGAAAATTTCCTTACTAGAGAACAAACTAATTCTGCAAACTCATGGAAAAAACATTCAATGATAATTCAAGGCTTCAGTTATTTTTCAAAATGTGAGCTTAAATAGTGACACATTAAGAAAAAAAAAAAAAAAAAACAAACAAAAATAATCACCCAAAACCAGTCAAAACATCAAACAACCCTTCTTCTGGTACAATGGTTTTATTCAACAGTGAAAGGATCGCAGTCTGTTTCTTGGTCACTAAGAGAATATGAAGGCATCACTGAACTGTAATCTTATTTTAAACTGTACTGAAATGATCTTTCTCCAGCCACAGAGTCAAGTTTCAATGTCCCTTTCATGCAGCAAATCAAAAGGTGCACAATACTTTGTCTGGCTTGAGACATGATATATTGGACAGGAAAGTGACTACCAGTGGCAGGTTCTCTATTCTCTCTTTTAAGTGGAAAAAAATTTCCTGCAGTTCTAAGGCTTCCTGTTTTCAGGATATAATTTAAACTTCTTTTCATATAACAAATATATAATAAATTCATATAATAAATCTAATCCAGTGTTTTTCACACAAAGGCTTGCAGTAGCTGTGGAGCAGTGCAGTATCACATTCCAAAACTAAAACTGGCAGGAGGCAAAAACTAAAAGCAGGAGGCCAAATAGTGAAAACTTGAATTAGGAGGAAAAGAAACAAATAGGTCTGTGATCACTGGAAAAGAACCTAGGACTTAAACATTTCAAAGTTATTTTATTGTGGTCTGTTGCAAGCTAACCAAGTGACTGAATAGTATTTCAGGAGAAAGGCATTCATCCAGAGAAAGGTACGGGTTCATCACTTTGTTTCTCCCACTCTCAGAATAACTCAATTCTACATTGTTCTTCATCCCATCAAAACCAATTTTATCCTCCTTTACAGAAGAGTAATTACTTAAATGACATCTTTGCTTTTTGTCCTCCTCAGAAGGAGACATCCTGCACAGCCAGCTCGACCACATGAAGATTTATTCTAACTGCTTATGACCATCCTCATGCCAGCACGCCTCGAGCTTGCACGCCAGCCACACCGGCAGTCAACTGGGCTGGCACATCCTTCTGCTTAGGGGTGACAGGAAGGGACCCACCCTGTCCAGCTGAGGACAGGAGTTCTACCCCCAGTGCCCCCGATAAAAAGAAAACCGCTACAACTCCATTTTACCGTAGCTTCGTTGCAGACTGTGCATTTCACCACATGTTGGTGTAGCTTGCCATCCAAATTGATGAGTGACTGGCACACACGGCAGTTTATCACAGGAACACCACTGGCATCTGGACTTGCAATGGCAGTGTACGGAGGAGGAAGCTCTGCTGCAAGAGACAAGGAAATCTCAGCCGAAAAAACAGAGGATCCTTAAAACACTCCCAAGCAAGTACTGTTTTTAGCAGTCATAGGTTCAAAAATTTTAAAAAACAAACCCCAAAGCCCCAAGTCAGTGTTTAGTATAAACACAGAACAAAATTAAATTTGTTTTCCCCTTCTTCACAACTTCCACGTACAGAAACACCATCCATAGTTGTAAGAAAAGCAAACCAGCGACAAACACACAGTAAATCACCCCAGAAATCTGGATCCAACAAAACTCATCTATGTGTTTTATTTCAAAACATCTTTTTGCAGTCCTTAGAAAATGCATGGAGAAAAAACACTAAAAAAAACCCCAAACCTACTACAGATTTGTGGAGACTAGCTTTTGAAGAAAGAGACCCCAGAAAATAAAACAAGTCACAGGTAGGAAGAGTTATAAACAGCATTCACAAATATCTACAAAGACTGATATGCCAACCAATATTTATCACATACTAGAAGATACTACAGATAAAAACACAAAAAAGTCCTGTTAAGAAAACAGGTCTTAGCATAAATTTGCTGTTGTACTCAAAAAAGAACCATTTCATGCCACTTCCTATCCTGTCTTGAAGGAAAAGCCCTGAAGTCTCAGAGTTTCTGCTTTTAAAGGTTCCAGATATTTTTCTTGTCCAGGAGCCAAAGGACCAATGCACAAGAAGGTCTTCAGTCACTTTGGAGAGGCCAACACAAGGAAGGCTTTAACGGCCTCCATTTAAAGCCCTCCAGGGAAGAACAGACTTCAGACTCCAGCTTTGTCAGTCTTAAGCCCACAAAACAGAGAGGAAACACTGAAGGTTCTATGAGGCTTAAGAATCCATGGAATGAAAATATTCAACACAGCGATCTCTCACAAGCTTATCACCACAGTTCTTTGACATGTAAGAGCACTGACTTATTTCATCAAGATGTTAAGGGTTTTTCAGGTAAGCAAATACAGAATGGGAATATCAAGTAGTTTGTACTTAGATTTTTAAATACTGGTAGTTTGAAATGCTCTGCAGCCTTGGCTTCAATAAGTTTCTCAAAAATTACATCCAAGTAGCTAACAAAATCTTCAGAGAAGCAATGAGAGATCAGCCTACTTCCCATATACCAACAGCAGTGAACAGAGCAGTTTCTGCTGGAGGGTGGTGAGGGAAATCACTGGCTGCTATCAAAGCTGACAAGCCCAAGAATTAAATTTAAGCCTGTAAGAAAGCACTCATCACTCCTTTACTCTGTCTTGAAGTGAATGTCATAAGCTGGAGGGATATAAGAAACCCTGTCTGCCCTTCAGATCCAAAAGTCATGAAACACCTTCAAAGTGCATGCTGAACAGCCATCCTGCTATCTCTCTTTGCTACTTGGTCTAGATATGACCCAGACATGTGTTTGATTTTAACTCACAGAGGCAGCAGGAAAAAATACCTTGAGAGTCTCAGAATCACATCCAATATACTTGAATTGTTTCAGATGAGAAACAAAAATAAGTTATATGCAGCAATACAATTCTGAATTCATGACACTAACTGATGCTCTACTTCTTGAGGAAGTGAACTTCACACCTTCAGCTCTGATACACTGGCTACAGAAAACAACATCTTTAATAAATATCAGGTAACAGCACTGTAATTTCTTCTGTTTCTGAGGAAATACCTTCTGAAAAAATGCTGCATCCAGAAAAAAAAAATCTTTTCTGCAGTACTGTGATACCCCATTTTAAGTAAGGCTGCCACATGCAGGACATGAGACATTACAAGACATTAAAAAACAAACATACACAAGACAAAACCCCAACCCACACATTTTGGCAAGTAGAAACAAGCTCAAGCCTACCAGAGCACTCTAGAAATCAGGTTAGAGATTTAGATGATGGGGAGAGCAGGGTCTTAACCACCGTGGCAAAGTCAAGGCTGCTGCAAGGGGGTTTTGGCAGTCAGCAGGCTGCTTAACTGCTCCTGCAGTGAGCAGCTGACACTTTCTGGCTGGGGGAACAGGCAGCCAGAAAACAAAAGGCATGTTTCAAAGACTAAATACCAAAACTCTCTGTCAAGACACCTCTACAGTTCACTCCTAGCTTTAAGGTTGTTTCACTGAAAAGCAACAATTGTTTTACAAAAGTTCTTGACTTTGTCCTCTCCATTTAAAGTGTGACAGCTCAATTCTGTGAGCTGGGAATAGGGTGGCCATACTAAGGCAAGCAATATCTTTAAGGGTACCAGAAAGCGAAGAGACACACAGCTACCAACATTCCAGCTTTCCATGATCCTGGAATACTTTAAAAATTGACAGCCATACCTTCTAGACATTAATAATTTTCTCTACGCTATCTCCACGTGATAGCTCTTACGAGTTTGAAAGCTGGTAAAGCGAGGTGTGTGAGCCCCTACACACAGTGGCAGCCACTTCTTCAGCCTCGTGCTGGAGCTGCTTGGCTTCCAGGTAAGCAGCCTCGCTGTTCCTGTCCTGCTGGCTCAGCAAATATCAGATAGCAAGCGAATAATGGCTGCTTTTCAGAGCCGTGCTGCAGCAAATAACATTTGCTATGGAGCAGAAAGCATGAGGTATCTTGGCACTGCAACCTTCGTGCTCAAGGAAAACACGTATTTTGAAGAGCTACAAAAAACAAACCAGCAGAAGCCATCAAAAATAAATATAAAGAAAAGTATACTCGAGGAGGGTAAGGGGGCAAAAAGGAAAATAAAGACATTGTCTTAGAGTTAGCTGCTCATTAACCCTTAATAAAAAGGTTTTAAAGCACATTAGCATACTTTGGTCTGACCTTTTTTTTTTTTTTTTTTTTTGACAGCTTGAATTTTAGGCTAACTATAATATCTAAAACCAGTTCATAAAGGTACAGCATGCTGGACATGACAGGGTGGTAGGCAAATTGCACATACACACCAGGAGACAGTTAATTCCCTGAGATACTGAATTCCCTGCTGCTGACATACCAGTTTACAGCTAAATTATCAATTTTTGTAAGAAAATTTTAAAAAAAAAATCCAAAACCACAAACAAAAACCAAAAAAACAACCCAGCAATTAGTTCAGCAAGATTAGCAAAATGCCCTACCAGGCAGTACGTCTGGCTCACCCCTGTAAAATAGCAATGCAATGGAAGACAGTTCATTTGAAAACTGAGAAATTCCTTGTGGTGCTTGTGCACTTTGCTCCCCTGGTACTGGAAGGGTGAAAACCACAGAGAATCATTTGCATCCTACCTGGATCAAACAGAAATTAGTTTATTTGTTTAAAAAAAAAATAAATTCTTTATCATCGCCTCTGAGAGGGCGGGTACGGGAAAACCTTAAATGATTGGTGTCAGAGATACATTAAGAACTAAGAAAGTCTAGAAAAAGGCACAAAAGACTTACAAGAAACAAACAAAAAACCACTGACTAAGACCATCCTACTACAGGGAACAGAACAGATAGTTTCACCCTTCCTCAGCGCTGTGAAAAGTTTCTTAAATACTGTGGCCTGCATCCACACTGAAAATATTTTTGTTGCCTGCTTCCATCATTAGGAACAAACACTGAGCCATTACCAGGATTCAATCATCCACCAGTTTTCAACAGGGAAGGGTCAAGCTGGGTCTCAGCTGCAACTCAAGCAGGGAAGAAAAGGCTACCTTCAAAACACAGTCTCTCCAATTTAAAATTCAGTATATATACAGTATATAGACAGTATATTGGGCACAGTAGATAATTACAGGGATAAACCTACTAACGTAAATTCAGGTGGTAGTTTTGACATTAAGGGCTTCTTCCTCCTTCCTCTGCCACTCCACACTATTCAGGTGATGCTAGTCAAGCAGAAGGAGTTTGCTTTGGAAGCAAACCCAGTTTTTGCACAGGAATGATTCTTCCCTCTAATCTAAGTCTAGCCTTGTGATAGAGACAGAGCTAAAGACTGCCAGTCAGCTAGAAAGGTGGTTCAGCTTGCACTGGGTCCTTTCACTAAGGATCAGACAGAGCAAGGCAAGAAGAGCTACCGGGCCTACATCACAGCTCCGCAAAATTCTGTTCACAGCTATCTGAGAGTTTTGCAGAGCAGTTCTGAAGTGATACCTAGTATGTTTGCTCATGGACTGATCATAAAAGAGATATTCAGCATTCAAGAGAGCTCTGTATTGGTTCCTCCTCATTTTTGGGGAGAAACCACTTATCTCAAGCACCACATCCCATCACAGGTGCCCAACCAGTTATCTCAAGTAACAGTAATGTGCCACTGAAGGCATAGGAGGACACAGCTGCCAACTGAAATGAGGATTTCGCATCCAGCTCATTTCCAGGTCATGAGTTTTACCCTGGGGTCAAACAGGAGTCAATAATCTAATACATTTTCATTATTTTTTAAATTTATACTTAAAAACTAGGAAGCAAAATACAAACAAAAAAAACCCAACTAAACAAAAAAAACAGATTGAAGTATATGCAAAATAATGGCTAAAGGATAAGGATCACTAAGAATAAAAACATCAAACACCAGAATGCAAACAAAGGTGTGTGTGTGTGTGCGCGCGTGCGTGTGTATATATGTGTGTATGTGTATATATATATATATATGGAATTTTTTTTAAACTTAGGGGATAATACCAACACTAAAAAATTGATGGCAGATAAACCCCCAATAAAAAGCCAAAGCATCCAACCTCTGCTGCTTTTAAAGTCAATATTCCTTTGTCCAGTTTAAATCAAAGCAAACAGCCAACATCAGCTACAGGCCTAATTGAAATGCATTTTCAAATCAAGACAAGAGGACTAGGTTTCCACAAGTTTAAATATTATTCAAAACAGACAGATGCTCACTCATTCTAGTTACGTGCATGTCATGAATCTATACAGTTAATAGAAACCATTAAAAAAGGGCCAACACACTGGACCTACTGAGATAAGGATTGTAATCTTACATTTTAAAGGGTAATGCTAGCAAAGCTATTCTAATTTTATTTAGTCTTCATTTCTTCAGCTTTCTGCAGACTTCAGTTTCTGCACTAAAACGTTTAACAAAACAAAACAAAAAAATAAACCCAAAACAAAACAAAAAACCCTACTAATGTACTTTGATAACATCCTAATCTATATTCTCCAAGTAATTTTTCCACCTAGTAATTAAATAGTCAGTATTGATCAACAAGACGATTNAGGAGCGCAGAGGAAGGGGCTGGGAATGAATGAGAGCGGGGCGGGGAAGGAGGGACGGCGGGGCGGGCGCTGGGCCGGCCGGCCCCCCGGCACGGGGTAATGAGCGGGGCAGGCCGGGGGCGGTGTCTGGGAGAGAATCGTAACACCCTTCTCTTGTAAATAATTTTTATCNAAAAAAAAGATAATACCATATAATTATGCCACGACTACAGATTTATAACCGCAGTATCGGACTTGCTTTAAAAAAATAAAGCCAAAACCAGCTGTGGCCTTGAAACGTGCTCGCAAGGACACGCCGGTGGTTTTGGACTTCAACTACCACAGTGCACCGAGTCCCGCCGGTCCTTGACTGCGGCTGCCAGGACAGGCGCTGACCGCACCTGGGCACCGCTGGGCTGCGGCCCGGCCCCGCGCCCCTCCCGCAGCTGCCCGTGCCCAGCTCAGCTGCTCTCAGCTCCGGATCTTCCACTTAATCCTGCTCCTAATTAATGGGGAAACCCAAGTCCAACAATTACCACGCAAGCTGCGGCATGCGAGCGAGTTATAATAAGCAGACCGGTTCGGGCTTGTTCTGCCCCTGCACACGATTATTTTAATTTCTTTTTTTTTTTTTTTTTTTTAAATTTTAATGTATCAGGTAAAATAGGTTTTAAAAACATTGCTGAATAAGATCAGTAATGAGTATATGGAAAGGGCTTTATTTTGGACAAATGATACCCATTTTCCACTGAATCAAAATGTTTCACTGAGTAAATTCACATGAACCTAATCTTAATTGAATAAAAAAACAAAGAGAGAGCCTAAATTACACCTAAAATAATTTGAATATTCCAATATTTATTTCCATCACGCTTTGGGTAAAAACTCACAGCACTAAACAAATGTTATATAAAATCTCTGTGTTTATATTTGAGCAANGTAACACCCTTCTCTTGTAAATAATTTTTATCCCGAAAAAAAAAAAAAAATAAAGAGTGCATATGTTGGGTTGTGTGGGGTTTTTATGTTTTTGTTTGTTTGTTTCGTTAAGGGTTTTTTTTAAGCTCTGTGTTTGGATATTGATATCAGTGCCAGGGAAGTGCTATAGACGATTTAGCTGGAAGCAGTCGCTTTTTTTTCCAGGACTCTGGGGATGCAGACGGACTGAGGCGGCACTCTCCGAGGTGTGACAGCGGTGGGAGCCTTCAAGGGCGCTCTAAACGTGAGGAGATAAATCTACGCGTTATTAGATCTGCTGCTCCACGGGGAAGTCTGTCCCCTGGTGCCACTGAGCTCTCAGGACGGAAGGACTAAATTTCCTTCTGCTATTCGGGCACCATCTGGAAGTCTCTGGCAAAGAGGGAAAACAGCCTTCCCTGATTAATTTTTCAGACCCTAGTGAGATAAAACTGATGCTTGTCCCCGTGTGTCGTGTCCTGCCGTCCGTCGGTCCGACTGCCGGGCTGCAGCAATAGCAGAAGATGAGCCCCTTGCACGCAAGTGGACACGGCTGCCAGGCGGCACCGGCGCCCATGCCATGCCATTCACCAGAACCAAGCCACTCCCTGAAACGACCTGCATGGAAGGCTGGTGTTTCTCTGAGAACTGGGTAAAAGGTGAGATCGTGGCCTGAGAGTTCGCAAGCTGGCCGTGTTCCTTCTCTAATAATACAATTTCTAAAACAAAACAGGATTTCTTGCATCATGTAGAAAATTTTCTGCATGAGCCGTTGATTTTTTTTTTTTTTCCATATTGAAATCTAGAAAATCAAACTGTTCCATAAAGCAGATGAATGTATCTGAGAATCTATGAGAAATAATCAAAACATTAAATATGGAATTAACTCATCATTCGATGCTCAACTGTATTTTTGAACATTATTATCCTGTAGAAATGAGTGAGCTCTGATATAAGGGATAATGTTCTACAAGGCAGCTGGTTGTGCTATGACAGCCATCTTCATCACACATTAAATGCAATAATGCTATGGCAAACTGCTTTTCTATCAGAAAATGTGGTAACTAACCTGCAATATGCCTTTTTACTATAAATTATATTGAGCTTTCTGTTGTCAATCAGCTTCAAAATAACTCTCAAGCTCAAATCAATACTTAACAGCTTTTTATTTTGTGAAGATTCCTACGGCTCAAGGCCCCAAACTCCTTCTTGATGAGGTACCATGAGGCCAACCTTGGTATGTCAAATGTAGGTCATAAATATTACAAGTAAGATTGTCTCTTTATCACATGATTCTGCTATCACATGCCCAGTTTTCAACAAGAACAGAGCCGTAGGCTTTCTTTTAGAAACTGGAACTGGCAGTTGCAACCAGATTTCTTTACTCTGTTTCTTGTAGGGGAAAAGACAGGGAATTTTTCATACACTTTTAAAACTGCCAACTAGGCTGCACTGAGTTCCACCAATGCCTGGTCCATCCTGCAGCAATTACAGCAAATTATCTGTGTGGGACCTCCTTCTCCTTTGAACTGCTCTTCTGACTTGCAACCCTCAAATTTCCTCCCAGGGACCTGCAGGGAAAGCTATGTCACAACTCAGTCTGACTGCTCAAGCCTGTACATGCAGCTAAGAATTATTGTTATTAAGCATCCCAGCATGCTGACCTGTTCTTGGAAATATGACTGTCATCTAAATAAAAACCCATTTGGGTTTTAAAAAAAAAAAAAAAAAAAAAGCATTCCTATAGCTCTTTGACTTGACTTATCAGAGTTCTTTAAACCCTAGTCACCTGAGCTGCTATAGTCTTAATAGCAGAAATTAGATAATAGTTCAGTCATGTACCTCTGCTGTTCAGTATTTCATGTCCATGTGTTTAAAAGTAGTCAAAGCTCTACAGGACTTTGCAGCCTGATATGTAGATCTGCTAGCATCGTCTGCAGTATCCATGGGAAGCTGGATGGTACCTAAATGTGTACCAGGAAACCAGGGGATGCACTTTGCTGGCAACAAGCCTTCCTTGGGTGCTAGTCAGGCTCTAAAGGAAAAATTCAAGCATCAGATAATGCCAGGCTGCAGGCAGCTTATGCAGTGAGAACTTGCTGCTTTCTTCCTGCTCTTCTTCCTCTGGACACAACTGCCTTAAGGTACATGTTTAATTAAACTGCCGTGCAGTTTTCCTTCTATGAAATCCTGCCTTCTCTGGTGGGTGGGATGCTCTGCTCTGAGCAGCCCTGCTTGTGCCTGAGCTCCCCAGAAGACACATCATGACTTGAGCTCCGTGTCGTAGCACAAGCACAGGCACTTTTCTCTGCTAGTTGCCCCTGAGCTCCTTCGACTGGGGAGTCACAGCACACGCTGCACATGCTTCAGCCTTTGCTGTGGTACTTGGCTGTGCCAAGGCCTCTCCTGCGTTCCAGCACTGAAGGCTGAATGATACAGACTACGAATCCAAGCACGTGCCTCCATGGGAAATGCCTCCTACCGAAAACCACGCTAATAAGCAGCTTTGAAAATGACACAGGCTAGTGAACCAACTATACCTCTGAGAACAGCCCTACAGAAGCTTTCTCAAGGTGTCTTCACCTGTGTCACAGAAGAGAATCACACATGTACCTCTCTCTGTCCTGCCCCGGTTCTGTTGTTTCATATAAACTTCTGTACCAAAGAAATCAGGGCTGAGAAAGGCAGAACATTCGTTACCGACAAGGCTTACATTTAGCAGAGAGATAAAATGAAAAGGGTACAACATATTTTCTTACTCTATTCTTATTAATATCCCATGCTCAGAGAGACCTTTTGAGCAGCTTGGTAATGCTTAAATTTAATTTTTCTTCAATCTAAATTTATCATTCTCTTTTTTAAAAAATTTTAATTTTTAATTTAAATTTAAATTATTTTTTTTTAATTTTAATTTTCTCTAGATAAAATAATTTTAAATTTTGCATGAGATCAACCAGTGAAAATGTCGAAGCTCATTGTCAAGCACAAAAATATTTCTGTATCAATATTATAAACAACTACACTACTCCTCTTTTTTAATCTTGCCTCTTTAATAAGTAGTAAGTGTGAAAAAAAATATCTCAGGGAGTCTGTTTGGATTGTGCAGACTTTTGCAGGTGCCATTTTAATTTTGTGTTATATTTAAGAACAAATAACCTCCAATAATAATTTTTATCTGATTCTTTTAGTTTCATAATAATGCTTAGATTCTGCAAGCCTAAGCCCTCTATGATAGGAGCTGTTCAAAGACACAAAGAAATACACCAATTCCTTAAGAGACAAAAAAGATTTAAAAAAAAATTCAGACATAACACAGGTTATGCAAATTCCCATAACTTCTCACTCACAGTCTAAGAATTTGAGTATGGTCAAGGGACTGTTAGCTAAACCAAGTTTCTTCCTCATGGCAAGTATATGGAATAAAAATAACAGGAAAAGAGCTCATTATTTCATTTTCCCAGATTTACTACCTTAGGAGAGGCACAGTAAGCTAACACAAGAGCAGCATATACAATGCACACAAAATTCTTTCAAGAGTTTCTTTTGCAAAGCTATCCTGTGCTGCAAGATCTACTCTATGACAAGATAAAATTTCATACTATAGATAGTCTGAGAGATGCAATTTAATTACTGTGTATAGCCTGAGATGCTGTTATAAAAATATACCAGCTATATAAAACTAACTATAGATTTGGATATGTGGTTTCAGGTAAAGTAATGCTATGTAAACCAATATAATAACTATGATATAGCATCCAGAATGGTATTTCAGAGCATATTTTGAAAGATAGGCAAGGCTTTGGAAAATATTTCTCAGCTCTGTCGTTTGTACCTAAACAGGCTTCCAGCTCCAGATAGGATCAGACCTTGGCATTGACATGCACAACCATGTGATAATCTCTGGAACAGTCAGTATGATGAAATGTTTAACTTGCTTTTTTTTCTTTTAATGTATGTGTCTGTAATTTATTCACATACAAAAGCATACAAGTGCCATGGAAAGAATATTATTCCCATTAAATATGGGAATATTTTAATATATTTTTCCTTGGGAAAGAGCTTCGTTTCTCTGCAGAAATTAGACAGTAGATCTACATAGCACAGGAATTAAATATGAACCTCTGATCTGCAGATGAATTTTACCTTTAGTCCCATCAACACTGCTCATCCCATTACAGTTGTGTGATGTCACCCTCCCACTGGCAAAACACAGACAAGGAACATTATGTTATTCAGTGACAACTTAGGAGGCTGACAGCACCTAATGTTGCAGAAAGTGGTTGTTCCTCCGACCCACTCCTTCCCACCTGCAGGGCTATGGAGGCAGGAGAACAGCACACCAGAGCTGCAGGAAGGGTCATGCTCACTGCACTGACAGCCTCTCCTGTCGACACCCTCTGTTTCCAAAAGCAATGGGTAGATTTGGCCAGTGACTAGACAAGTCTATTTTTAGTCACTTTTTACGCCATATATTCTATTCCTGTCACTACAGAATACTCATGCAAATGTATGTAGGGCTGCTGCTGCTGTTACAAAGCTGCAATTTCCTGGACTGCATTAATTTTACTACAGTAGATTATGACAGACAGAAATTATAATGGTAAAGAAGTCTTCATTTACACAAAGGGAGGTGTCTTCTGTTATTTCTAACTGGAACTGCAGTTCTTGTAAAGCTTATTCATGTTAACATCTTTTCTTGATTGCACATCTGTCATTTCTTTTACAGTATTGGTGCTATTTCTAGTTAACCTTATTTTTAGAATAAAGGAGGAATGAATTTTAAGTCTCAATTAAGAAGCAGTTCACACTGGAAAATATAATCCTTATTGGCAGGAAAATTGTTTATGGGTTTTAAATTATTTTACATTCCAGCTCCATCTCTATGTGTTATCATAATGCTTAAGCACTTTCTTGGTCATCTTGAAAACATCAGCTGCTTTCAAAAATCTTTATTTAATATATTGATCTCCTCTTAATCACATTACATAAAATCAAGATTCTTGCCTTTGTCACTTGTCAGAGGTTGCTATCCAATAAGTATTATGTTATTATTAAATATCTGTATCTTATCTAAATATATAGATTCCTTTCTTCTGTAAAATAATTCCATTTGTTTACTAATGTCAGACAACTGGTATTTGAGTAAACATTACATTCCTTTTTTTACTTTATTTTCTATTATTGAATGGATTAATATTATAGAGATAATTAGGTAGTTTTAAATTTGTTCATTCTAAAAGTTGTCATCCTGTACAATTTTAATTTGATCTCCTATTTTTAGTTCTGAGGGGCAGCCAAGCAATATCAGGCTCAGTCCATACCTGGATAAGATACACTAAAGAAAAGCAGGTAAAGATCTGAAGTAACTTGTGGTGCTTCACTGGAGAGCACCTTTTGCTTTGCAGAAGAACAGAGCTGCTGTACCCTCCTGGCACCTGGTGGACACTAAGTATAAAGAAGGAAGCTCCAAATTCAAGTCAAAGTTACAGCAGCTTTTGATCACAAGCTATCCCATGACACATATCACAAGAATAACAGTATCTTGGTCAAACTCCACTTTGGATAATTAAGCATTTCACTTGAATTCCCTTTGCCATTTCAGTCTCAATGAGCAGCCTTCTTCAATTTCAACTGGAACTCATTTCGTGCTACACGTTCATTAAAGTACAGCTCCATTTCAGGAATGGATGACGTGATAAACATCCACTTAATTACTTTTCCAGGACAATAGGAAAGAGTAACAAGGCCTGTCACTCTAGTTATTTTATGCAAGCAACAATCTGTTTCAGATAAGTAGCATCCTCGATGGTAATCCTTAGAAGATTTATGACAACACTGTAAATGCAAAGACTGTTCCACACAGATATGGATGGTGTGGATTGAAGTGGCACAGTTCTCCTTTTAAACAGAGCTGCATTTGTTGACATAATACAGAGTGTTTGGAGGAGGGGCATAAAGATGGAGAGGGGCCAAGAGGGGAAGCTCTTGAGGAACAGCTGAGGTCACTTGGTCTGTTCAGCCTGGAGGAGACTGAGGGGAGACCTCATTGCAGTCTGCAACTTCCCTGTGAGGGGAAGAGGAGACGCAGGTACTGGTTGCTTCTCTCTGGTGACCAATGAGAGGACCCAAGGGAACAGCATTAACATGTGTCATACATTTAGGTTACATGTTAGGAAAAGGTTCTTCACCCAGAAGGTGGTTGGTCACTGGAAAAGGCTCCCCATAGAAGTGATCACAGCACCAAGCCTGCCGGAGTTCAAGGAGCATTTAGACAACTCTCAGGTACATAGTGTGACTCTTGCTGCTGTCCTGTGCAGGTCCAGGAGCTTGGCTTCAATGATCCTTGTGGGTCTCTTCTAACTCAGCATATTCTGTGATTCTATAATTTTATTAAATGTGATCAAAAATAGCCGTACTGAACTGATGATCATTGAATCACCAACACTTTGGAAGTAAACATTTGAGATCAGACTAGAGGAGTGAAAATTCTGCTGATGGCCTGTCTCCAAGGTAAGCTTTTCCACTGGGAGCTGCCAAGAATGATGTTGCTGCAGAAAGAATGTGTAGATGTCAGAAGTCTGAATGAAATTCTTAAAGAGTGTTGGGTGTCTTGAGCTCATCTCCACTATGGCTTGAGGCTCTGCAAGGCTTCTGTGAGTTAGAAAAGCTCCACATAACCAGATGGGAAAGAAAAGAGTTTGAGGCAGACTGAGTTTACTCTAGATACCCAGAAATCAATCTCTTTATATGTTTGCATCTAAATACTGGCAGCACCTGCAGAATCTCTTTAATTTATGCTTTTCATAAAGAAATAATTTCATTTTAAAGATATGGAGTCTTATTGTGTGCCTCTCAGCATGGAATGCAAGGGTGGCAACAGCTAGTCTAATTACAGCCACCAATAAAGAAGAATTTGTAATTAACCACAAAACATTGTAGCAATGAGAAACTACACAAAGTACCTTGTGGGTCTCTTCTAACTCACTAGAAAGTTGCATTTTCTGCTATAAGAATAGAAATAACAGAAATATATTTTTTGCCTGTATTTTGCCTTTATCTATGTACTGTATCTTATCAGTACATAGATTGTAAAGAGAAAAGTAGAAACAAATATTATTCTCCTGTTGATGGAAAAGATGTGGGAATCATACCAATAGTTATTGTGAGCTTCATCAGAAAAGTATTTGAGCTTTTTGATACAAAGCCCAATATCCTTCTGGGAAAGGTTAAAACAGAGCCATGATTTGCTTATCCATATCAACTAATCAATCTTAAGACTGTCAGGAAAAGATGCATGTCCTATTACAAGAAGAAAGAATGCAAAATAGTGCAATTAAGGTAGCAAATAAATAGAAAAAAAACCCCCACCCAAACCCTTTACCAGTACTACAAACAAGTTTGAAGACACACGGGAGTTGAAAAAGGTGCAATGGAATGAGTATATTTCATGCTATTGCAGTACCTTTAGAAGTAGATGTCCTAATGAAGAGCAAATAAATATGGAATCTTCACATTGTTTGAACATAATGCTTGAAATAGAATTCCTGTGATCTTTTTATCCAGGGAAAAGAAATGAGACTTAGTTGCTCCACTGTATCTCTGCAAATTCTATTTTGATGTGCATCTCTTTTGTAAGCCAATGACAATTGTTTTGTTTTTTTTTTCTGATCCTGCTATCAGGTTACTCACTTAAGTTATGATATTTTGCTCTCTCCTTGTAGAGCTGGAAGACCTCGCATTGTGCTCCGATTCAATGTGCATACAGCAGTTTGGATAGATTCCACTTCCCTTATTTCCTGCAGGCAGCTGTTACAATTCCAGCTCTGCCCTCCTTCCACATCCCCTCCCAGATGACCTGTTGTACCATTTGAGGTCCCTAGTATGCTATCTACTATAGATGACAAAAAACCCAAATAGCTTCTGTAAGAAATGTATCACATCTGTGTTCTTTGATATGTCCTTGTCGTTTACCAGCAATCTAAATCTCTGGGCACATTACTGTAACAGATGACAAAGCAAGAATTAATACAATTCTCCAACATAGTTTTGGGCAATATATATTGGAAATTGAAGAGTTTGGAGTAGAAAGGGACTGGTTTAGGATTTCCAAGGAAATGGAAAATTCAGTTCTGCCACATATTCTAGCTTTAAAACCAACTTTCTTTCCTCCTAAAAAAACAAACAGCAACCAAAGGAATTGACTCAGAAGGAATAACACCATTTGTTTCTGTAAGCATCACTTGCTTGTAAATTATTTTTGTGAACTGCTTAATAAGATGAATGGACATACACAACAGCTTTGGGGTTTTGTCGCTTTGGATTTGAAGAAACTGTTGGATTTTCTCAATTATTCTAGATGATACTCCGCAAAGGTATAGAAAGCCTTGGCTGGTTGCTTATTAATAGGTTCTATCAATCTGGAGATAAAAATATGAAGCAGTTTGAGAGAAGGATGTTAAGTACCAATACTGGTTTGAAATGTTATAAGTAGTGCTTTTGTACCCACAGCCCTGTAGTTAAAATGTACAGCTCATTCTTTCTTCATTTACTAAAGGCTGTATCCTGAACATGTTTTGCACCTTTCCAAATAATTCAGTTTTCTCATTTCAAATCAATTGCTGTCTTACTCCATTTCATCCTTCTCCACAATTCAGTTGTAAATCACTCCATGTGAGGAAGGTCTGTTGTCAGACTCAACTACTTCATCCACTGTTTGTTTGTAAATGTTGGAGCAAGTGTGATAATTTTCTTTGGAGTGTATGCAGCAATGTCCCTGTATGTCAATCAGAATATTTGTAGGGCCCACTCGCTTTGGGATTGCACTACAGAATTTTGGAGTGCATCCATCTGGTTTTTTTAATCACTTTTAACAATTTCATTGCCTCGTTACTCATATTTACCACGCAAAGTCCTTACCCTGGTTTAGCTCTTTCTTTGTCCTCCTCTCTGGTTTCTCACTCAGCTTACCCCAGTTTTCTCTTGCAGCCTTGCTTCTTGCCAAAGATATCTCCTAACTCCACCTATCTATGGATCAATGTGACCTAGGGATAAATGATTCTCTGCCTCCTTCTCTAACTACTCCTAGTTCCATTGTTCCTCCCCCAATTTTAGAATTCACAGGATCATAGAATAGTTTGGGTTGGAAAGGACTTTTAGAAGTCATATAGTACAAACCCCTGCAATGAACAGGAGCATGGTCCACTAGAACAGGTTGCTCAGGGCCTTGTCCAACCTGACCTTGAATGTTTCCAGGGATGGGCCATCTACCACCTCTCCGGACAACTTGTTTCAGTGCTTTACCACCCTCAAATAGGAACCTCCCTTTGTCAAACATGCTTTCTCCAACTACCTCTACAATTTTCTCTGTTGGGTTCAGACACTCCTTCCTCCCGTCAAAGCCATAATATCTCTCTCCAACAATCAACTCTATAGTTCTTTCAGAACTCTCAGTCAGAGTTTTCCCTTTCCTTTCCCTGTGCCAGTCACCCGACTCCTTTTCTGAATCTTCTGCTTGTCTTTTCCTTGTCCTTAGGGCATTCAGGCAGATTCCTTTCTTCCCCCTGCCAGGGTACCCAGAGACAGGAGCACTAGAGGTGGGCTCCAGTACCCAGCCCCTATAGAGTACTGGCAGTCCAGGGTTGGGATTAAGAGGATAGGCCTAGACTGGTACTTTATCCCCGGCCAGCAGGTTATCCAGCACAGGCAAATATTTTTGGTAGAGCTGTGACAGTGATTATGTATGCTAGAAGTGATGGAGAGACTTCTGTAGGCTGAAAAATTTTACAAAGGTATAACTGTATTTTATTGATATAAGAATTTATAGTGCATAAATCACAGTGCAAATACTTATATATTTGTCTTGAAGTCCATGTACAAGTAAAATATAATTTTAGCTGGAATGCTTACTATTGAATGCTACTGTGAGGATCTCAGAGATTGAAGTAATTGTCCTGTTGCTCATTTTAGCAGTTTAAGGAGTATTGAGGCTTACTCTTGTCTTTTCTTTCATTATAATGAGATATGAGAAGATTACCTGGCAAAGAAAAAAGTCTGTTTATCATGTGACACTCTCTTTGTTTTATAACAATAAAATGAGCAATAGTTGGCAATTTCACAGTGTAGAAAGTAAATAAAGAGCATGGTGAAAAGAGCATAGTGAAAATGTGAGCAGATTCAAGGAGTTTAGCAGAGCCTGGATTATTGGCCAAGATTATTTCCAGGACTACACCAGCAAAATGTGATGACAACCTGTTTTAACCCTATGAAACCTGACTGACAGTGCCTGCTGAATGCATTAAGAACCTCTACTTACATACTGGAAATCCCAAATGTCCAATGTCAAATATCTTTTCATCCTGAAAAGCAGTGTAAAGAGCTGCAGCTGGGGGTTTCTCTTTTTGCTTACTGTTTCTGAGCATCTAGAATGCATTCGAGTCACCTCTTGTCAAGCAAAGATCACATCTCAGTCATACAGACAAGAGAACTGCTTAAAAATCCAGACTCGTGGGTCTTTTATGAAATCTCACCTTTCTAGCTTGCTAAAATTTAAAAAAGCAAAACACTAACATGCTCACAATACATCTGCTGAGGTTAGTAAAAGGTGCTAGCACTAACAGACACATTTCTCAAAAGCAATCTTCACAGAAACCAAGGACATCTCCAGGTAACTGCCACAGTTTCTCTGTATCCCAGTCTTAGTAACACAACTGTGAGTGACTGACCCTAGTGACTCTATTTGCATAAAGATTTTTTTCACAGCTTCTGATTTTACAAATAGAAAAAAACATTGGTCTTTGTAAGCTCAAAAATATAAAATCCAGAAATAGGCCTCACTATTTTGTTTAACTGATAAATGAGTCATTGCAGATTTTGTTAAGGGATTTTATATGCATTAAGTCCTGACTCTTGTCAGATTTGTGTTGAAAAATTATTACAAATGTTTTACAGATGAGGGTTCTCAGCTGCAGATGTTCTACAGCAAAAATCTGATAGCACTGTTTCCAGCAAACATAAACAAACAAGAGGAAAGTCTCAGCTAGTTCATTTACTGATATAAGTGAGCTTTTAGACAGTCTGCAGTATATATACCATACTGAGAGATTTTAGGAGCCTAACAGCACTTGCCATATTGAGCTTTATGTTCTGTGGAGGCTTCTTTTTAAGGTCACATATACTCCTTTATTCATGTAGACTAACTGCAGACCTTACTGCCAGCCAATTTTAGGGCATAAAGAAAAGGAGAGTTTAACTACTTTTGCTTCAACTTCTCAGCTCAGGTGACTGAGATTCATTGATTATATACTACATAAATCAGAAAACTCTCAATAAAACCTTAGCAAAAAAAAAAAAAAACCCAGAGCCATCTCAACAGTTTCGTATATAGCTGCAACCAGCCTATAATTCACCGTCATGCTCTGCAAGAAATATCTTGTAGAGAATATAGGGGAATGAGATACACACTGATGTAAAAGCAGAAAGACAGCTTCTTTGCTTAACCAATGCTTTATATCACTGATCTGAGTAAAATCTGGGTAGTCTTTACTGCTGTCATGAAAACTGTCTGCCAAACAGCTTATTGGATTTGCAACTGAAGAAATAAAATCAAGATTTTTGGAGAGTAACAGAAGCAGCGAAGGTCCCACCCCAGCTTACTTACGTGAATGAACAAACAACCTTCCTGATGTTCATATACTACTAAATAGTGTGACACCACTGAAAGGATGTCAAAGTGCAGTACTTTAAATAGCCGTGCATGCTTTCCTCCCCAGAAAAGAAGTATGAAAGAAAGTAAACACAGCTCCTGATTAATTCACTGTCCAAATCAGCTGATATCACAGGTATGAAGTTACTGACTTCAGTGATTAATTTGAAAATATTCAGTTTCATTGCAACAGTACACCTTAATTCTGAAAGTTTCAATTTTGTCAGTGTGTAAACCAGACAGTGCTTAGTATCTTACTGTTATCATTGATTTCAATAGGAGGCTCAACTTCCTACAGAACAGATTAATGAAGTCATAAATTTTAATTTCAGAAAGGGCCATTATGGTAATCCACTCAGACTGCTTTGAATGCTGAAAGTCAGTAACTGCTGCCTGCATGAAATCTGTAACTTAGATCTGATCTAAAACATATCCATAGGAAGTATTTCAGTCCTGATTTAAAGACCCATGTGACAGCAAACCTATCAGACCCTAGATAAAGTATTTCACAGTTACTTACCTCAGATTTCAGTTATCTTTTTTTTTTTTTTTTCTTCTTTCAACTTCTAACCATTAATTTTCATTATGACCTTATCTGTTAAGCCACCCTCTCTACTCAGGAACTAGATAAACTGAGTTTCCATGCTCAGGAAGGCTCAATCTAAGTGCCCTAAGACTGCCAGAGAGGAAAATCAGAATTTGTGGAAGGGAAAATGCTGGTGAGCTGGCTGATCAACGGGCCCCTGAGGAACCAGTGATCCTGCTACAAGCAGGTAGGGAGCAGGCAGGAACAGGGAGGGCCCCTGGACGGAAGCAGGCACAGGCAAGGAGAGAAGGTGGCACACATGCTGCCCTGGCAGTCCCACAAAGATGTCTTGACTGGAGGTCCCCATGATGGCTGTTTCCCCAAATTCAGATTTATTCTTCCTTTTATAGGAAGATTTCTGATCAGCCAGCAGGCTTTGGTCTCCACCCCTTAGGCCATACTCATGCTTGGCGATACTGGAGAGTGTAATTTTCTTATGTCTCAGCAAATGCCTTCTCCTACTGCTTGGCTGATCCTCTCTAGCTCAGCTTCTGCCTCTGTCTGACAGGCTCAAAGCAGTCGACTCCATAACTTGTGATGTGGTTTTTTTTCAAGCAGCAATTTGATACCAGTCAGTTTATAATGCTGGGTCCTCTGTTTTCAGTGTTTACAAGGCCTTTGCTGTTATCCCACATTCAACTCCACAACAGCCGTCTTGGCACGAAGCTCCAGTTCCCAGGACAGGCTCTCACCACAGGCTGATAACGAGCACCGCAGGCCAGAACTGGGGCATTGAGCCAGTGGCCTGCTGCTAACGATGGAAGTGCTCTTCTTAATAGCTTTCATTTATTCCAGCTTTCATGGCAGCAGAGGAAACTCATCGTTAGCTGGCTGTGCAGCATGACCTGCCCAGGATTTATGGCACCACTGTTCTCAAAACATGTACTCCCTCATACTTAGTGTGCACTAAAATCTCCCCTCCTGTGTAAATCAGAGCTCAGTTATATTAAGTGTTGTTCAAATGAGGCTACCTTTAATCAACTCAGCACTGTCCATTTGGTGACTTGAGTTATTTGGTTGTTGGTATTTATTCTATATTATTTTGGGCTACTCCTAAAGATATAGCAGAAGCTTGGATTAAAAAAACACTGCACTGGATCCCTATAGTGAGTACCCTTTGACTGGGGATAGTTCTGCTGCAGGGAAAGAACCTCAGCTACCTTTCTTTTCTGAAAGATTTAAGGCTATAGTCTCCTAAAACACAGGAGAGCTCAGCCTGCTTGAACAACAGAGTGTGTCATATGTCTGAACGTCTAATTATAGTGTCTTGTATGCTAAAAACAGGATGTCATTTTTTACTTTGCTGTGATTTCTAACACTCTGAAAAAACCCCTGGAAACGTAGAAGGCTATGCTCAGGAAACTCTCCCATCTGACCATTCTGATGGCAATCTGGGAGTCCCACTTGCACCACTCCAGATTTGAATGCTGGGACAGAAGCCCCTTTGCAGCAAGTAGATCCAGTGACCTGACAGGTTTGACTCCCTGCACACCCCACACTCACACCTAAGTTCCCCTCATCAGCTTGACTCCAGGTTTCCCACAGCAGAGTCCCAGATGTCCTGTTCCTTTTAAGTAATTTAATTGTGGTGCAGCACCTTACAGAGCTGGGTGCTTCTGGGGAAGGACCCCCAGCGATAAGATCACTGTCTGTGCACCCATGCTTCAAGCACCTCTTGATCCAATGGTGAGTCCTGGTCTGGGTTTCTCCTTGTTCCCGAGTCCTGCAGAGTCTCTGGGTGACTGACCACATCTGCCTGCCTGGCATTGAAGGTCCACATGCCCTTTGTCAGGCAAAAGGTCAGTGCTCCTTCCTGGCTCCTTGCTTGTGGTTCCAGCTGTCCAGGGCACAGTGAGCATGCCACACACCAAACAATCTGAACTGGGTGTGTTGCTCAATAACCCTCCTGCTAATATACTGAAAGGAAAAAGAAAAAATCTGTTGAGGCATTTAGCCATTGCATTTACATACAGCATTATAACAAATAAGAAACATATCAAAATTAAGGCTACCAAGATTACCATAGTGCAGAATACGAATCCATAGATTCCTGCGCACAAATACTCAAATGATTACAAATACAAAATCACCGGGGATCCTCAGAAGTCTTTACTTATCAACTGACTGATTGACCACTCGTCATTTGATGTGAGAATAGTGTATCCAGTTTTCCTTACCTAAAACTTAAACAGCATAATAAAGACATAGTAGGAAAGTATACAGCCTTCTCACTTTGGTGCTAACTTGGATTTTGTAGAGAATACTTTAATTAAAACTTCATTTCCAGGCTACATATATTATATGCCTGTATTTCAGATGGCATGTGCTGATAGTATTGAGCATACTATCTTCTGATTTTACAGGCTCTTTTTGCATCTACAAAATATACTGTGTCAACAGCACGGTTTGAAGGCAAACAAAGGTTGACTTCCTTCATCTGTGGGGATGCTGAAAAAGCCAGCTGTTAAATTATTTACAATAAAATAGCCATCTTTAAGTGGTATTTGCAAAAAATAGTCAAGGGGCCTGGCACCACTGGGTGAGAGGGGTCATTGCATGTTGTTTTATCACCCACAGATCCTACTCAAGTACTCACGGTCTTCATCTAACCTATTCTGGTTTACAGGCAATATAGGAGTGCTATATGCAGACACACATGCTTTAAAATTCTTTTGTCGAAGTATTGGTCCATCTGGTTTTGGATACTTTTCCCAGCTTCCAGAGGAATAGGATACTGTTTCAAAGAGGGTGGCATGTTTGCCTTGGTTTTAATGCCCATGGGCTGTGCTGAAACCAACAGTTCCCCACCTGCAGTGGTCTTACCCTAGAACTCTGATAATACAGCTTTCAATATTTCTAAAATCTTCTGATCATTTTGGAAGCTCTCAGTAATCAGACTCAGTACCATTATTAAATCTATTCCTTCTGGTGACACATGCAATTCTGCATTTAAGACCTGTAGGTTTCGCCCTAATAAACACAATGAGGAATCTTCTACTAATAGAAATCTTCCCTGCATACTCTTATTTCCTGTCATTGCTAATACAGGTCTGATTAATTTTTTCCCTGCCCAGTGATTCCATGTGTGAATACTTTTTCTGTTATTGACCCTCTTTGGGGCAAAGTTTAAGACAGATAACGTGGCTCCTGTATCTACCAGAAATTCAACAATGTCACTCACTCCCCACATACTTTATGTCCCTGTTCATCTGGGTGTTCTCCACCAATAGTATATTTATAATTGTATGGCTCCCTCGAATTGCTGGCCTCCGGTCATCGTGACAATCTATCCTTGTACAATTACTCCCCCACTTGGTTGGAAAGGCCATTATCTTTGCTTATGTCCTAAATTTCCACTATAGTAAAACTCCATTTTCACATGCCTTCTCTGCCTCTTTCTGCTTTCTGGTTTAGGTCCACTAATTGTATTTGGTCTTACTCTCTTTCATTTTTTCCCCTGGAGTTTTCCTGTCAAGGCAACAGCCATCAGATTTTCCACTTTCTCCAATTTCCCTTTTTTTCCTCTACTTCTCTGCCCTCTGTTTTTTCTTTCACCCATAACACATAAATACTGCAACACATTAATGTTCTGGAGTTTTACTCCCTGCCACCCTGGCCTATGCTCCTCAAAATACTTTCAGCTTGTCTGGTGCTGCCTGACCTATAAAGACAATAATTGCAAGTGTACCATTAAAGCTTTGTGAAGCTATTCCCCCATATTCTAGCAAAACCTGTTGGAGGCAGCCCCAAAAATCTCTATGATTGTTGTCCATTCTCTGTCTACATTCCATTATTTTAGTCCTGGTAAACTTTCATTGCCCATGACAGTATTGCTTCAACCAAGTTTTGATCTCTTGTCTGACATGCAGGCCCGTCATCAGTGCTATTTTCATTCCAATTCGGGTAATTCACTGGCCAAGGATTCCTGTTTCCTTCTGCTTGCTGTGCCAGTTCTGCTTCGCTATTAATTATTTTTCACCTGGCCAGAAAAGTTATTTTAAAAGCACCTGCATATCCCCCCAGCTTGGGTCACATATTACAGCTGAGCACATTTCTGCTCTTCCCTCAGCCTTGGCATCTCACTTCCCTACAATACTGACTAGCTCGGACTCCACGGGTGTTTGGTAAACGCTTGGAGTAGCCCCACAGGAGCAAACTCGGACGGTGCTGAAGGAGTATTTAGAGGACAGGGCGGTGCCGAGGCAGAAGGAGCGCCGGGATTCCTGCTTTGGAGATTAATCCCCGCGATCAGGCAGGGCGGTGCTGAGGCAGGCAGAACGCCAGGGTTCCTGCTGTGGGGCTCAGCCCCTGCCGCCGCCAGTGTCACCGTCGGTTCGGCTTCCCTCTGCTGACTTCCCACCCGTGCACAGCTGTTCCAAACATAACGATGATCCATGTGATCCGGGAATCCATTTCCCAGACACTGCCGCAGGAAAGTTAGTTCGTGTAGATCAGAAAGAGCTTTGTGACGGCCACTGTTCTGCCGAGCTACCACTACAGGCTCCAGCCGCCCAGTGCTCCTGGTGCAGTGTTACTCTTGGAATAACAGCAGGGTCCCTCCCAGACGCGCTGCTAGCCTTTCGGTGATTTAATCGTGGTGCAGCTGGGTGCCTCTGGGAAAGAACCCTCCCCAAATCACTGGAGTTCCATTCCCTCACGGTCTGTGCACCCGCTCTTCACACAGCTCTTGGTCCAGTGTGAGTTCTGGGGTCTCCTCGCTGCTCATCAGGTCCCGCAGAGCCTTGCGGGGACCGGCCAGCCCCTGGCTGGTGCGGCCGGTCCCCAAAGGGCCCTTGCCCATTCACAGCTCCTTTTCTGGGTGCCCAGACACTTTCCTCAGCCAGAGCACACCGGAATATCTGCAAGGGGTGTTCTTCAAACGATGTAAACGGGTATGCTATTTAAAATGTACAGCACATTCAAGAATAGGTACTAAATGTAATAATATTCATATATAGATACATATGTGGACAAATATATGCCATAGACAAACTGATACAGAGCACGTATATGTTTGTCAAACCACAGCACACTGTGTACTTTTCACGGAAATGAGGTTAAATAATATTATTTTCTTTAGTGTGATAAATTGCGTAATACCAATTCCTTTCTCACCTGACTGTTTAACAGGATCTACCTATACTTCAACTAAACGGCTTTTCCTAGCGCAGACCCGTCCGGGGGAGTCCTTTACCGGGACATTACGGCAGGAGCGGGCACCCCGCGNCGGGGCCCGAGGGGCCGCTGCAGCAGCTGGTGAAGCGGCAGCGCAAGGAGAAGCGGGAGCTCCAGGGTGAGGGGCGCCATGCCCGGCGCAGGGCGGGCGGGGAGAAGGCTGGGGGAGCGGCGGCGGGGCCGGCTGGGCTCGCCGTCCCCTCTCCGCCTTCCCTCGCAGGAAGCCCCGCTCGGCGGGGCGGGGAGCTCGGGGGGGGGGGGGGGGGG
>VWZN01001595.1:333377-351487 GCA_013396955.1 Regulus satrapa | reverse complement strand
GTTGTTACCTGTTTTCTGAATAAAAAATTTAAAAAATTATTAGCTGTACTTCTTTTTATACTCTTTTTTTCCCCCCTCTCTTCAGTCTGAAATGTTCATTTTAAAACAGAATGAGTTTGGGTTTTTTTTCGGATTTTTTTTTTTTGACAACTCTTTTTCTCTGCTTTTCTTCAGTGAACATACATGTTTTCCTTTATAATGTGTTTGTACTTTTCTGGCTGTAGTTCTTCATTGCACAATCAGTGTTTTTCTTGAGTTCTTGTTCTCAAACAAGACAAGTACTAAGAGTTGTCTTTTCTTTCCCTGCAGAGGAATTTGAGAAATACTGTGATGATATTGCAAATACAGCTGCATGGGGTGGTCAGCTGGAAGTAAGTATTGTATTGATAATTATTATTTGTGAAATTCTGAAGTGTGTGAATTTACCTTTTAAAAAGGCATATTTAGAAAGAATACCTGAAGGCAAAAGGGAACACAGTCATAAATAGCTTATTAAGAACTTTTTCTTGTGGTTAGAGGTTGTTTTCCCACCATATTTTCTGATGGTGCCCCACTGTATTTGACAACATGCAAATTAATGTATTCATTTGAAATTCATAAATGAATTAAGGAATTCAAATTGAATTCAATTAGAAAGACACACTCTGAGTGGGGGAGTATTGTTAGGTTGTCATGTAAGTGAGAACTTGAGCTTCAAAAAATATTTTAGCATTAAGTATATTTAAAAATATTTAGTAATGAGTATATATTTTAGTATTTATTTTGGTTTGTCTTCATTTTATGAAAGAAGTTAGCAAATTATTGCAACAAGCTCAATCTTGTATCCCCTAACAATGATTAGTTTAGGGCAATCTGTTTTCAATTATCATTTTAAAAGTTAAAATAATTTTGCTTATTTTGATAGTTATTTGCTGAAAATATATCTAATGTTATGCTTGAACTGTCTGCTAAAATTAAATGCTTAGTCTTTCTGTATCTTGCCTGCTTGTTGTCATTAATCCTGTTATTAATTTTTTTTTGCCTTGAAGCTAAGGGCTTTGTCACACATTTTACAAACACCTATTGAGGTAGTGCAAATGGATTCTCCTCCCATTGTTGTTGGTGAAGAGTATTCAGGCAAACCAATAACACTTGTGTAAGTATGTAATTTTCTCACTTAAATTTAGTGCCTTTTTCTCTGTAACAGAGGGCTCAGCTTTGATTCTCACCTGCTTTTTTGTTTTCTGTTACGCATCTGATGTTGAAGCACTGCTTTGAGTAGTGGTTGTGCAGGTCAGAAATTGTTTGTGATTGGCACACTTACTTTGGAGAAATTGTAATTAGAGAGTGTCTGATGTGTATCAGTCACTGATTTAGACAATGCTGCAAGGTCCTTTTACCATAATTACAAAATAAAAATGACATTGATACAAGATGGAGGAAACTTCTTTTCTTCTTCAGAGTATTTGTCAGACTGTTCTGGAAGTCACCAGAATTAAAAATTATCTTTATTAATTCTCTTCTGTGTAATGATCCTATATATTTTTGTTGCTAAAACTTGGCTTTATTTAAATTGTCTTCCAGTGCTGTCACTGTTTGGCATGATGTATACTTTTTGTTAAACTGAACACTATTTTTGTAACTTTCTTTTTAGGTACATGAGGCATGCCTATGGATTAGGAGAACATTACAATTCTGTAAAAGTTCTAACAGACACTGCTACAGAAAACAGCAGCTAGCATACAAAAGTTGTACATTCACATGGATAACAGTTGCATCGTGATGTGTTGGGCTCCAGGAAATTCCCAGTAAGACTGGAAGTTAAATTGAATGGATTATTAAAAAAAGAAAAAAAAAGCTGCAAGGTTTGACTATAAATCAGAAATAGCTTTTGATTTAAAACAAAACCAAACCTAAACCACACAACAATATTTTGAACTTTTTGGTATTGATTATGTTTAGAAGGTCTTCTGTAAAATGGTGGCTGTGTAGATCAGGGTTTTTTTCAATAGAGCTTCCTCCCCATGCTGCAGGGGAAATATCAAGTAATAAAAACTTGTTTTGGTTAATCTGCATTTCTGCTAAAGATTTAAGGTTGCTGAGTCCCTTCTTTATTTGGGCAGAGAAGATCTGGAGGTAAATCCAGCAGCAGAATATCTTGCTTGGCTGAAGGAATTGCACAATCTTTTTATTCAAGTAATTTTTTTTTTTACCAAGGGGTTTTTTTTGGTTTGTTGCTTTTTTGTTGGATTTTTTTGTTGTTTTTGGTTTTGTTTTGCAGTTGACAATAGGAATTAAACTCCTGTGCAGGAGGAGCATTGTTATTTATGACTGTACATTATACTGTCAGTGCAAGCTAACTGCACTGTTTATTCTCCACAGTTTTTCAGCTGTGCATTTTGGTGTATCAGAAATGTTACAGAACTCCTCAGTGTCCTCACTTCAGGTAGTGGAACTCATCTGAACTCATAATTTCTGTATCTGCTGATCTAAGCACTTTGTCATCTAAAGTGTGGGGTTTTATAATGCTTAAAACAGCTGATTGCATACAGCTGTAGAAATAAACACAGTGGGTTTTGTCAGTAACTGAAGGTGATCTGGAAAATAATTGTTTCTTGTAATTGCTTCTTGTGATGCACAGAGACTTGAAAGGTTTTAATATGGCTTGACTATTTACATTAGAAATGTAGACTGTTGTCTGTAAATGTGACTTCAGAATTAGGAGCATACTGGAACCAAAGTTCTAAGGCAAATTTTTTTAACAAGAAGTAATCTTTGAAATTTTTTTAAAGCCGTAGTCAATAAATGAATTGTCTGTATTTTACTGCTGCTGAGTTGGTTTGGAGAAAAGCTGTTCATGAAAAGATGAAACACCTTTGCCCTGGTTTTGAGGATTATGACCTAACAGTGTGTATCTTGTAGTCCTTCAATAAAGCTAGCCTGCAGACTTACAATCTGCTCTTACTTAAGAGGGAGATAAGTGATCACTTTATGGGTCAGATTATGTCTGATTTAAAGCACTTTGAGAGTGAAGGGGTAAAAAAAATCAGATAATTACTGCAGGAGTTTCTGGATAAGCAGTTCTTTAAGCTGGTGCCTGCCAGGAAAACAAAGTATTAACCAGATCAGGAGTTTTTACAGTCTTATTTATCTGTTATAGTATAAAAAATATTGCTAGTTTATATACCAAACCAGCTGGCTAACTGTAAAATTTGGTTGTATAAAACCTTGGCTTTTGTACCTTGATTGTATAAAACAATGGCTTTAATTTCAAACAAAAAATAGTATACAACAGCATGGAAAAAAATGTTTATATTCCTAATACCATTACAAATTTCACTAAAATTAATAATTAAAGAAGTACTCTTCTCTGCATTGCTTAGAATTGATGTGATATAAAATGCATATGCTGCATTTTATAGATATGCAGTTCTTTGGTGTATTTGGATTTCAGGTTGGTTTGATTAACTGAGGCAGGAAGGATGCCAGAATCGGGGAGCACCTGTACCCCTGTCATGTTGAAGATGTTTACAGTTTGTATAAAGTTAAATAATTTAATATAATGAGTGAAAGATCCTTGCTCGTGCTGTATGGGACTTGCCAAAAAGTAATAAATTGGTTTATTTGTGGCAAATCTTGTTGGAGTCAGTTTTATTTTGTACTCAAATAGTTCACTTATTTCCTAGTATGAATAAGCTTATCCGTTTTAAGTTTTAGGATCCTACTGTAATATGAACTCTAAAATAACTGGTTGTATTCAGGCAGACAAACTTCACTCCGTATGAAATTAAGTTGTTTCTGAACAAAATTTATCCATAGCATTTTAGCAGTTAAATTTGAGCTCTTCTGAAAAACTGTATTTGAAAATACTGTTGAACTTCCCCAAGCATTAAAAGGATGAAGTGAAACTGAGAGTGGGTATTTCACAATTAAGCTTTTAACTTCTTTGACAGATTTTACGTTTTTCTCTGCAGAATTACACTGTGTATTTTAAGTATGTATTCCAGTAGCTTTCCTTGCTTTTATTTGAAATTCAGTTTCTTCAGCTGCTATTTCTTTTAAGGACTTTTGGGTATTTTTTCCAAGATTAATGAGATTAGTTGCCAGTAGGAATGCTCACATAAACAGGAGGGAAGTTGTCTAGTGGTCTGCAATAAATTTCGTGCAATATTCTGAAAGGGAAGAATGTATTTGTTACTGAAAACAGTGGTTACACGTGACTCTCAGTGCTTGTCCTTGTCCCTCTCACTTACTCTGCACCAGTTTCTGCTCTCCTGTCCAGTTGTGTGGGCTGCAGGCAGACCAGAAAGGGGATGGGAGGTGCGTGGCAGCCAGAGGAAGTGCAGACCTGTAATAATTTATTTAAACAGTAAATTAATTCATTGAATAATTTATTATTTAGATAGTAAATTAGTTCAAGTTTTTTTGGTTTTTTTGAAGGAAGAAATGGTATAGAATTCATTAAAGCAGTAATGTGCTTCATGCACATTTGTACAATTCTCATAACTTCTTGTATTTACGTTTATTAAAATATTGCATCAAAGGTAACATGGAACTTTTTAACATTGAGGGTGGCAGAACACTGGAACAGGCTGCCCAGAGAGGTTGAGGAGTCTCTCTCTGTCCCTGGAGTCATTCAAAATCCACCTGGTTCCTGTGTAGTCTGCTCTGGCTGACCCTGACTTGGTGGGGCAGTTGGACTGGATGACCCACAGAAGTCCCTTCCAACCCTAGGGAGTCTGTAAAACACAGTGAAGAGGGAATTTTTTTCACAACTACAGCCTTGAGGAAAAATTGTCCATAGGAGCACTTTTTGCCTCCTCTCCATGCTCTGTTCTTCTCCCCTTTTTAACAGGCAATTCAACAGAGGCAGTGATAGGAGAAAAAAAATGGCTCCAGGAGAAAAAAATTCTGTGCTGAAATTCCTTTGTTTTGAGCAACTAATAAAAGCAACAGATGGGTTGTGATTGATCACTAGAGGTGTATGATGTACTTTTGAATACAACTAAAATCCTTCGCAATTTCCTCTGTATGTTAGAAACAGTTATATCATAAAAAGAATTATTCACACACAAAAATTTTTGGTAAAATTCAGAATACACTGATGTAGTCTCTGTGTTGAAGATTAAATAAATACATCAAGGTGTTAGTTGAAAAGCTTTATACTCTTTACAAGTTAGAAATATTGGAGTGCATAAACTTATATAGTAAGCAGATTAAAAAATGCTCCTAGGAGCTATATTTTCTGCAAAGGCTCCCTGAGCTTCATCACTGCAAATATGTTGTCATGATATATGAAGGAGTTAGACACGTTAAGAGTCTGATGGTAATGTGTTTGTCCAGAAATGAAAACCCTCCAGATGTGAATAATGTTGGTTTATTTTTATTGCTCTTTTTTTTTTTCCTTTTCTTTTGAAGGATAGTGTTATGAAAACATTTGAGCAAGATCTCTTATTTGAAATTATTACATAAATCATGAAGACGCACTTAGGCAATTGCATTCTGGAAGGTGCATGAATATTCTTTTGAGAAAGCTGAGGATGTGGAGATTTTAAACTAGTAATTCTTACACACACACATATATAGATATATATACACATCCTCTACAATCAAAATATGAATAAAACCTCAGTAGTATAAATATGCAGTTGTTTTCTATTAAATCCTAATAAGGCCCCATTGAGTGGGGAATCAGTGAGGGACATCTAATGAAGAACCATTTTTCTTTTAGCTGTTAATGGAATGTTGGAGCACAAAAAAAAAATCAGGGAAAGGGGAGAGAAGTTGTGAACAGTGGATGCCCACATGAAATGCACAAAATTATTCAGCGTTGGGGAACATTCTGGGTGCTGGTGGCTGGGTGGTGCTGCACTTTGTGCCCTGGCAAGGGGGGAAAGTGACTGGAGATGCAGGCAAACAGCTGTGAGTGTCCTTTTACACTTCTGTGGTTTTCAACAGTCACAGCATAATTAATGAGCAGCCTCCAACATTCAGAGTTTGGTGAGCTCCCTGAGAGTGTCCTGTAGGTTCACTGACAGCTGCATTGCATCTTCTTCACTGGTTGGTGGAACCACAGATTGCATCAATGGATTTAAAAAACTTTATTCTGATCTCTGGTGTATTTATCAGACATACTGTGCTTAATGTTGCTGATTCCATTGTAGTGCTTGCTGTCTGCTTGATCTGCTGCTTGCGTGTGTTATCCATCTGCTTCTGAACATTTTATCACAACTTTTGCAAACAACAGAAGAATTAGCATCTACTTGGAGATTTTTGATAAAAACTACAGGAGGCAAGGAGCTGGAGAATGTAATGCAAGAATGCTTTAAATCCAAGCTGAAAAAAAAATCCAACTGAGCTGCTGTTTAGTAAAAAACAATGGAGAGACTATTAAGGTAAATTATTCTGCTGATCTTCCAAACCTTTACATTTTGGATTGCACATTTTAGTTGTGCCAATCAAGTAAAAAATTTGTTTTAAGTAGAGAAGAAGCTGGTTGTCACACCTCTGACAGAATCAGCAAAGCCCAAGTACAGGCTGTCACTTCTAAAGCAACCTTACCTTTCCCCATCTTAACAAGTTATGTTCCCCCTCTTGTGGAAGGACACATGACAAAACTATGAGATGGGTCTTTTTCTAGTTAGACCATTTGCAATTCTGTTATTTTTCATGGAACATTTTTGATGCTATCATGACTATCCACATAATCGCTATGTCCTTTTTGTGCCTGGCTGAGAGCCTTCTGTCTACTACTTTTTCTACAGACATCACTGGAAATAAAAAGAAATGTGAAATAGCTTGTGTGGACACAGACTTCAGAAGGGGCAGGCTGGGGAGGTGAGGAGGAGAGGGTTAGCTTAGTGCTCGTCTGTGGGGCACATGGTGGGTCTGTTCACAGCTCATGGGTCAGGATCAGCGGGCTTGTAGTGGATCCCTGTTACACACCAACAAAAACACATTTCATATTTTTATTAAGTTTACTAATAGTGTGGGTGTTTTGCACAGTTTGAGCTCCCTGGCCAACTCCTTAATCTAAAAATAAGGTAAAGCAGACTAAATTTGAAAATGTTTGCTTTGTAAATACATTTGATTATGAAATCTCAGTAAATCCTGTGTCTGAAATTCTGTATCTTTTCTCAGCAAGACTTCTTTATGCATTTAAAGAAGAACACACAAGACAGGTTATTTGTACAACATAAGAGAGCAAGTCTCAGCAGAGGATTTCTGGTAGTCTCACTTGGCACAATGTATGGTGCACATCACAATGATGCATGGACCATTGAAGTTTGTCTGATGCACAAACTAAGCTATTATTGCCTTCACAGAGTGGCCTTTCCAAAACTCATTTAAAATGTTACATGAGTATTGAAATAGTCTTTATAAATTTCAAATGTGTTTGTATGCAACAGTTTGCAGTCAGAAGACATTAAAAATCATTTTACTTAGCCCCAGTGTTGAAGGCCAGGTTGGATGGAGCCCTGAGCCACCTGGTCCGGTGCAAGGTGTCCCTGCCTGTGGCAGGGGGGCTGGAACAAAGTCAGGTTTATGGTCCCTTCCAACCCAACCATTCTGTGAATCACTAATCATTTCAATGACTGACACCAAATAAGCTTTTTGACAAGAGGGGAAAAAAATAAAAAAAAAATAGATGGGAACTACTGATTATTATATTAGAATCTAAGTAAGCCAAGAAGAGAATGAGCTGGTAAAGGTATAATGCACTGTACATGTTAATTATATATTGTTCAGAGTAAACTCTCAGTAAATTATAAAAGTAACTTCATTTCTAATTTTGCACATAGGATATCTCACAAACATTTCCTTTTGAAATATTGAAGTGAGGGAATAGATAATCCATAACTGTACTGAGTAACTCATATCTTAAATTCTGAAACTAAGATTCTGCATGTTGCTCTTGTGCACAGGGGCTTACAAAAAGCCCGCATAGACATAAAACATATGTCCTACATATTTAGTACTTTCTTCAGTTCATTTTCTAAAGTAATGCAATAGTTAAATTTCCGATGTCAGGATGAATGTATCACTGGCACACAATGCACATGACATTCTGTTCATTCAGTTAATGGCTCCAAGGATAGTTTAACCAAATATTACTGACACAATGCACATGACACTCTTCATTCAGTTAAGGGCTTCAAGGATACTTTAACCAAGTATTTAAAGAACTATTCACCAAGATTGAAGATATGTATTGAATAACTTTTTATCTCCTAAATATAGTCACCTGTTCTTATGATAGCATAAAATCAAAAGGCAAGGTGGTGGACATGGGGTGGGAATATGGATCTGAAATATCTCCTAAATATAGTCACCTGTTCTTATGATAGCATAAAATCAAAAGGCAAGGTGGTGGACATGGGGTGGGAATATGGATCTGAAAGCTGGGACAAAAATACCTGAGGAGGTTATTAGTGTCCTCAATAACATGTTTTAAAGCTGAGCAAGTACCTTCCAACACTTGATTTGCAAAATATCAACATTTGATCACATTTTTCTAAATGCAATGTAAAACAAATGAATAAACACGCATAATTTTCATAGAGTATTTTAGCTTTAAAGGGATCTCTGGTGGTCATCCAACCTGACATCCAGCTCACAGCAGCACTAGTTTCAGATAGAGCAAATTATTCTGTCTTTCATTTTACGAGCATCATCTTGTATGCAGAAAAAGGAGAGGAAAGGCAGTTGAGAACTGTAGGCACAGTCAGGAGAGAAATGTATGTTCTGCGTGTTTGCTTCAGGCTGCAGGTCCCTTGTTTCTGTGTCCATGCCAGTCAAAGGGGCCAACTCAGAATTTTTTTATCTGACGGTTTCCCCAGTTTGAGCTGAGTTTTCCAGCTTCTTCAGGCTCAGTCTTCTAGGTCATAGCGAGAGAGCTGTTTGCTTGGAGTTTTCTGATCACATTGATTGATAGAGCCAGCTGACAGACTAGAACAGCTTTAAAGGTATTTCTGCTTTTTCAGCCTATTTACAATACTGGTTGTAGTAGTAGAATGTTGTAGAGTAGAATTAACCTGATGCATATTCCTTTAGACAAGTCTTTCATCCATCCTTATTGTTAACTCTGCCTGTCTTACATGAGCTATCATGCTTAGTGTTTTCTAGATAGATCATTTTATTGGAAAATAGCTGAAGAGTTACAGAGACTGTAATCTCCTTCTGCTAGGGACTGTTTGAGTTACTGAAGAATTGGATATCAGTTGCTTCTCCAGACTTCCAGAGCTCTCAGCTGTGTACCCTGGTGGTTGTCAGCACATACCTTGGCAAAGAAATCTGCTTACCGTGTTTGGGCAGATGGGGAGAAGCTCACCCTTCATTTTCTGCTGGAATTTCAATTTGTCAGTTTTTGTTTGCAATTTTCCATTTCCAAGGATCTTTTCAGGATCACATCCCCCTCCAGTTTAGCAGTAGCTCTACATCTCATTAAAGCAGTTTCTATTTCTTGCACCTCTTTAATAAAGGTGTTACAAGACTGGACTGGACATTACTAATTAAGTTTGTCACATGGCATTAGCTATCCCTCTCAGCAGATGCCTTGAACTTTTATAACTCTCTCTGAGCCTTTTACATCATGGAACACCAGTCTCAATGAGCATGGAGTGTTTCTGACACACTTTGCTACATGGCAAATACTTTGCTAGTTGGATGTAAACTACACAAGTTATTACACAGAAATTGCTCATTTCATAGGCCTTTCACCACTTTTGAGAAGACTTTTCCATCTCAAAGTAGGTAATAATTTCTTTGCATGTGCAATTCTTGCTGTGACTGCCAGTAAGAGTTCCACCCATACAATGATTTTTTTCAAAGTCTGGATTTCATCCACGAGTATCTGGTCTCATGCCAGAGAGTTAATATCAAATAGTTTGCAGCAGAAACTCTCTGTTATAACTCATAGAGTACGTAATGAAAAGAGTGACTTGGAAATGGAATGTCCTAAATTCCTTGGCCATCTCCCTCAGCCATCCAGTCCTCAAGACACATTTGCATTTTTATTTACTTTCTGAAGCGCTGATAGCCCTAAGTTTTCCCAAGATCCTCTTAAAGTTATAGAGTTTTGAGAGTAAAAGATTTGTGTGTTGGATAATGAACTTTCAACCCCATATGAAATGATGTAATGCAGTTAAAAACTGCTCTTGAAAGAGACTGAGGTGGATATGCCTCATTCCAAATGTGGGTGATTTAAAGGGTCCCATTATGGAAAAATAAATGGAGCTTGATACTCATAATTACTTCAGCTGACATGTTTAGCTGAGCAGCAATAAGACATACATCATGTTAATATATATTGTTAATCTTGCCAATGATTTATAGCATGAAAGCTGAAATTACCTCACCCAGTTAGACAGAATGAAGTCAGTGAAAAGCAGCTAAGGATAATTAAGCTAGGTGAAGTGGCAAGCAGGTTTTTCGCTGCCTAATATATGCTATTATAAATTATTTAACTACTAAAAGACAACACGAAATTCCTTTCTTTTGACCATAATTGGTCCTGCTGTGAATGTGTTTAAACAAAAAAGGTATTTCAGATATTTCATAACAGTTAATAAACATGGGTTTATTTCATTTGGAGATCTGTATTAGAATGTGCAGATTTTAGGCGAAGGTCTCCAGCCTTGACATTCTTCTGATAAATCATGGATGCAAAGCAACAAACAATAGAACTTTGCTGTTTGGAAGGGGGGGGTGTTGGATAGACTTCTTTCTGTACTGCTTGAGAGAGAACATTTTTGTTTAAGTGTGTTTCTTGCAGTCTTTTCTAACCTGAGAGAAGTCAGCCTGGTGATGACAGGAATTGTAATAATCTTTGTAATAAGGGAAAATAAAATTGTGTATTCATCTACTTTTCCTCCTTCTCTATATAAGTTGATTATTCTTTAAATAAAACATACAGAATTTATACTTACTGGGATATTTTCAAACACTTTGGCATGAAAGGAGACTCCTTTTCAACTTGGCCCTCAGGGCAGTTTTTGTAGCATCATTGCGCAAGATGTGCGTGTAAGGTACATACACTTTTTTAAGTAGACCACAATGAAAATTAGATGAGCAATTAAAAAAAAATTCAAAAGAGCAAAAATTAGTTGTTCAAACCTAAGATTTAGAGGAAAAGAAAATTCATATGTTTTTAAATATTTTGTCCTTGTTGTTTTTCATTTTATAACAACATGGAGCAATATCTTAGTCCAAGATTTCAAACAGAACATGGTTGGCTCTTTAGTCATGGTTATGCAGTTGCTTAAGGCACCATTGCTTATGTTCTGTATGCCAGTGAACATAGGAAAACACAAATTTATTCAAAGCAAAGTCCTGATTTAATAAGCTGGTTTTGGCTACTCCAAGCTTTTGTTTATGACTGAGTTGTAAAGCATATGTTCCTCTGTAAGCCTAATTTTTATGAGGTGTTGTGGATTAAATTTCTATGCTGTCAGTGGAACACAGGTGCATCTTTGTGCTTGTTATAGAGGCCACCAATTTGCTGTGGTAGATAAGGCCGTAGAGGTTAAATGTTTTGTCTGCAATATGATGGATTGTACAACAGGAAAGAGAATTGCATTACACAAAGATGTGGGATGAGAAATTGAGATGGAATTGCAAATCTCTAGGAGGCGTTTGGATGCGCAGTACTGAGAAACAGGAAATCCTGAACCTGTTCAGCATGAACATAAATATCTATGGAAGTAAATTAATTTTAAAGTAATCAAAGAATTTGGATGTTAAAACTGTTATTTTTCTGGTTCTGGATGATCTTAGATAAGAGGATTTACTATACTATTCATTGAAGGACTGAATATTTGATTGGTTTGTTATATAGCTTAACTAAAAGCTTATTCTGGTTTATTCCGGTATAATTTATAATTGTATAAAGCATTTTAAAGACATCAAGTATGAATGCATTTTGGGTCCCAGTGTAGGCCCCAGAAAGGAAGATTGAGGATGGTCAACACCTCGGAAACCCAAATCTCTTAAGAGCCTTTTGGATGAGGAGCTGCTCCCAGCCAACAGTAACATCTGGATTTCACAACAGCTGAAATATTTTTCCAGATGGATGTTGCTTATGTTCCCATTTCTGTAGACATGGTTGACATTGTGAAAAAAGAGTGAGAATCTTGAGGATCTGTTTACAGCATCTGTGTAGTGCTTTCCTTGTTCTTACTGACGAGTCATCCATTTTGTGGAGCTTGAGACTCATGGAATTGTCATGGTTGGAAGGGATCTCCTGAGATCATCCAGCATAACCCCCTGTTCAGGCAATTGAAATCTCTTGGCATGTGTCCTGGTTTTGGCCCAGAGCAGCAGGAGGTGTAATAGCCAAGACTATAATGTTAGTCAATACCACCTGATGTCATTGCTAGGGCTGGGGGAAAGGGATTCTCTCTTGTTTTCAAGATGAAGGGCACTATTTTCCAGTGGGAGCAAGCATGGTGTGGTGGGGAAAGTCAGATGGCATTTGCTGTGTTTTCCTGTGTAAATTGTTTCTTTATCTTATACCTTTTTTTTTTTAAATTTATTAATATTGTTGCTGTTACTGTTCGTTGTTTCCTTATCTCATTGCTGTTTCCAGTAAAGTGTTCTTATCTTAACCTGTGATTTTCACCTTTCATGCTCCAGTTCCCAGCTCCATTCCCTGGAGTAGGAAGTGGGGAGGGAAGGGTGAGCAATCAAGCGGTGTCTGGTTTGGGAGGGTCCTGGTGGGGGCAGTGAAGTGGGGAGTACCATTCCTAAACCACAACAGTATGTTAGCTACACATGGGAATCACATTTGGTTTCTGAAGACGTTATACTGACTGCTGAATAGAGAGTATATTATTATTATATATATATATTACCAGTGTCTTGAATTCTGAAGCAAGACATTACTAATCTGCTGGATGCATCACACGGCAGGGCCTTGCTGGGGAAAGGAGGCAGAAGGCTGCTGCAGCCCACTGCCAGGCTGGAGAGTGCACGGCTCGAAGAAACATAAAGAAAATCTTTATCCTTCATGTGCTCCTCTTGTCTTAAAGTTTCCGAAGAAAGCTGAGGACAGTTTGTCCAGCTCAGGAGGGCAATATTTGTACAGAATGGAAGTGAAGGTATGTATGAGTGTTAAAGAGTGCAGCATGAGGATTTTTAGGGGTTTGAGGGGGTGGAAAAGCCTCTGGGATAGCATGAAGGGCTGAGTATGCAGAAAAAGGCAGAACTGATGTAACCTTATCCATACTGACTTTTGGCTCTGGCTTTTGAAGTGAAACCTCCTCCAAACTTTGTTCAGTTTGCAGCCCAAAAGATGCAGGGAATAAGAGAAAAATAAAGCAGTGTGGACACTGGAGGGTGTGATGCACAAGTTCATTTTCTTGCCCTCAGTTACTTATCAGCATGGATGTTTTCCATGAAATTCAATCTGAGTTAGAATATTATCAATACTGCAGTGTAAATAATAAAAAAATAATTTATTTATTCTCCCTACATTAAAAATAATCTAAGTTTTGGGTTTTTTTTTAATTTCAGAAAACTTATGTTTTCTTCAGCAACATTACAGTCTGCTCCTTGCTCAGGGTTGCATATGACGTGACGGATAACAATGGCCCTGTCCTAAAGACTTTCACATTTAAATAATAATCTTGAAGACAAACTTTGAGTGTAAATTGTGCCCTTGGAAGACTTTGAGATTTTGAAACCATTTAGAAAGAACTAACACTGTACAGATCATCTGGCAGAAAAAGAACTCAGCAGTACTTTGAGTAGTATAGACTTGTGGAAAGTAATTTTGAAACGTTGGTGTTACACTGGTGTTTCTTCAGAATAAATGTGCAGCACCTCTTATTGTCAGAAGAAATTGAAAGCAAGCTGAAATGTACACCTGCTAGTACAGAGAAAATGCTGTGCCCCTACCCAGTGTAGTCAGGGATCAGATGCTGTTTCTGTGCCACAGAGCAAGCAGGGAATGCACTCACCAGATCAATCAGATTGCTCTCTTTGGTATTGTTTACAATAATTGTTAATTAGTTTCCTAGGATAGTACCTCATTTGCGGTCAAAATAAAACGTACACCAGATGGAGAGAAAATGAATTCCAAAACAGTAATCTATTCATATACATAATTATTCCTTGTAACTCTAATGGTGGTGGGTTTGGCTGTTTAAACTCCAGCAAAAGATAGATCAAGCAGATGACATTGCTTAAACATTATTCAGGGTTTCATTGCGTAAACCGTAAACAATTGATATATGATTGCTTTTTGACTGGCTTCTTTCATGTGTTTTAATTTGATATTGTGATCAACATTTTGTCATTTAGAGACTTTGAATTAAAATTTTTAAGTTGCAGAAAATGTTTGGATGTGCTTAAAGTGTTACTTCTAGTATGTTTCAGCATTTTTGCTGTAAGTCATGCCTTTCCTTCGTTTTCAAATTGGCTTTTAAAATGTGATGGATGGATGGATGCCCTGATTTAGAAACAAATGAATTCTTAAAAATGAAGATAAAATACTAGGTTTGAAATGTTTGTAGAGTTTTGTGTTGGTGTTTGGGGTTTTTTTCTGGAATAACTTTCAACTTAAAGAATTTCTTAAACCTCATGGAAAATAGTGAGAAAGCATGAATTACTTTATCTTTAGAAATGCTATATTTATATTCTGCCCGTTTTTTTATTCTTGTGGGTTATTTCATTTGGAATCAAGATTATTGTTGCTTTCTTTTATTCTGAGAATCTGATCATTTATGTAATTTCTCTTTCTCTCCTCTAAAATTAGAGGGTTTTGTTATTTTTCACCCTTTTGAAAGAATCATGTTGTTACAAAGACAAAACTGACTCAGGGAGTATATTCCTAAGTATATAATTAGTAAGTAAATTTCAGTGGGAATCTAAATGTACTTGAATTTAAGGATGTGCTTAGTAAGCTTCTTCAATTGATCCAAATGTACTTGTTTTGAAATAATTCTATTATGTCTACTACTTCTATAGTAGATAACTTTAAGGATAAGTAAGTCAAAGTTCTACAAAGGATTGTGGATTTTTTTTTTTTTTCTTTTCCTTAGAATGAAGGATTGTTGGAATGCAAACATTTCTGGAGACTTTTGGCTATGTGATGGAGCCTATGGGGGCTTTGGCTTGATCTTTTTGCTTTGAACAATGAAGACTGAGAGATGAACTTTTATACCACTGCACAAATTGTGGGGTATCTTGGCTATACTCTGAACATTCTGTCACCTTTTTGAATCTGAACATTTCAGTAAGAGGGTATTTAAAGAACACTTAATTCTATTTTTATTTTTATTTTATTTTTACAATAAAAATGTAAAAATGACAACCTACATTCATATCCCCACCCCATTAATATGATGTTAAGAAGGCTTTAATAGGTGCCCAAATACATGGAGGTGACAAAACTGACAAAACCAGAGCTGGTCAGGGGACTTTATTTGTGCTTTGCCTTTAAAGGTCTTTAGAAATCAACATTTTTTGTGCAATCACATTGCAGTCCCAAATACAAGAAGGTCAGACTATTTTCACAGCTGTGTAGTCTAAGATAAAACATTAAATATGATATAGAAACCAATTATTTAAAATATGTAAAGGATCCTATGAAGGTTTTATTTTTTTATATTAAACTACTTTATATAATGTATATGATGTTTTGCCGTTGGGTATGGAATAAATCAAAATCCATCCATGGCAAGGAGAAAAGCATATTGCTAAAGTTTATACAATACTGTCACAGAGCTAATATTCACATGGACACTGGCACAATGTCTTGTCTGTGTAGGAGGACATCTACATACAGGATAAACATTTAGAAACACAGGGAAAATAAATGCACATAGATAATTCTGCAAAACATTAAAAATTATCTGTAATTTATGTACAAAAATTGTTCTGTCCAGGTTTTATTGTTAAATGTACACGTTCTAATTTATGCTGACTTATTTGTTCTGTTTTCTTTTTCAAAAGCAGTTTCATTACAGCATGAAGTTTCAGAGTGTGTCCTGTTTGATATCATACGGACATTGGTTTAAGTTGTTGACTTTTTAAATAACACCATTTACAAATACCTGTACAAATGAATCATGCAGCATGAAAGTGGTAGATATTAATTATACTGACAGAATAAGTCTTCGGTGGCAGACAGGGGCCTCATTTATCAGCCACTGGGATCTAGCATGGCTTGAGGCAGCAGAAGGTCAAAGAAGAATTGGAAAATGGAATCATGATGCAGCAAAGTGGATGCTGCTCTAACAGCTGCCCAAACCTTTGGGGTCCAGTGTAGGTTCTCATTACTCTGTAGTTCTTTCCAGTTTGTGTAAAGGATGGTCATGAGACATTCCACTGCTTTATCTTCTCATGAGCTGCTGAGTGACATTTCCTTCTTTCATTTATGGATGGACAGAAAGTATCTGAAACACAAGAGAGGATCACGCGCAGAGCTCCTCTGCCCATGGAGACCAAAATTATAGTTGTATGTGACAAATTTGTGCCTGTACAGACAGGTGAAATTAATCTTGTTTCTCATTCAAAATGCATAAAAAAGCAGGCAAGATTTCTTTGAAGTCTGGAAAGTCCTGAAAAGTCTTTCTGAGTTAATCAAAGTTTCTCCCTCTTATTCTTGTAACTAAGTTTTCTGTAGAAATTGTCCTGAGACATGTTTCAAAGCAAGTTGTTTTTGTTTTGTTTTGTTTTAAATTACTGTATCTTAGAGGAAGTTTCCCCTCTCTCCAGTGAAATCCTATTACAATTTCAGCTGTGGCAAAGTTAACTCAAAGTAATTATAGTTTGAAACAACAAATATGTGCTATATATGCCTTACTTTATGCACCGTTCTACCCAATGTCTAACTTACAAATATTGCACATTTCTGAATGAATGATTCATTTGAGGGAAATAATTCTAAAATGGGAAAGTGTGAAACTGATCAGTGATTTAGAAACCTCCAGTGAATAATTGCATCAGTGCATTTGAGCACATGGGGACAGGTTTTAACAGAGTGGAAGGTAAATGCCTATATAGAGTAGGGAGTCAGAACAAAGAAACCGTACATAAGAGGAGGAAACAATTTTACAAATCAGCATAAGAGAAGACAAAGGCAACACAATAGCTAAAAAGTCTGAATTTTAGTACTAGCAATGGAAAAGGCAATATGAGGGGGAAATTAAAAAAATGGTTTTGTCATTTGGCAAAGATCAGGAACTAAACAAAAGCAACTGCTAAGCACCTGACTCAGCAAACTATCCAGCCATATGCTCAAGTGCATTTTTACTTAAGAAAGCACTCCACAGCCAATTAAGCAATCACTGGGGTCAGGAGGAATCTTTCCATAACAGCTATGAGAATTTAATCTCTTAGATTTTACTCATTTTTAATTTAGTAACATGTAGGTTTTGTGTTCCCATTGTTTATGGGATTAGACAAAATGAGGCTGAGACAACTATAAAGATTTTTATAGTTTCTATGTATAATTTTAAATGTGTGTATAATGAAAAGCACTATCTTCCTGTTTACTTTCCAAAAAGTATTTGAAAAGGTTGCATCAATTGCTGGGTTTCTGTTTTGGAAATATGTCTCAAAAATACAGGGTTTGAGGTACGTAGGAGAGAAAATTGGCATGAAATTACCTCAGTTGCCTGTACTCTCTCTCCATGACAAGGAAGAATGGTATTTTCCTAAGGTTTGGAGCTATCTAGGACAAATATTTATTATTTGGGAATATGTGAAGCTCTGCAAATGTTGTTCAGTAGCAGCGGTGCATTTCTCTTGTCCTGATGAGCATCCCTGCTCCCTTGGGCAGCACAGAATGGTCTGTGCCAGCCTTTATCAGCTTTACCAGCTGTCCTCCACCCTCTAGTTGGTGCTGTGTTCATATTCCTAGGAAAAGCAAGACATACTATGTCGTGAGACCCAGGAAAGGGATCGTGTTCAAAACCTTGAGATGTTTACCGAGACCACCTAGTTTAATATTAACTGTTGTTAAATTGTCTAATCTAAGTTACAGCTGATAAATAAAGCACAAAAATACTGCCTTTTCTTCATCAATGAGGTCATTAGCAATCACATCAGAAGAGAAAAAGAGTATATCCTAATTAGCATGTGAGGCAGGGCTATAAAGATAGAATGCATTGTTCAAGGTTACCTAG
>VWZN01001595.1:292834-317425 GCA_013396955.1 Regulus satrapa | reverse complement strand
AAAAAAAAAAAAAAAAAATTCTGAACTTCTGTATATAGATGAAAAAGTTAAGACAAATGTGTAGGAGTTTCAAAATGAAAACACTGCCACCGTATTTCTGATTCAATCTTTTCTTGTTAAGTTTGTGGAAACATACACATTATTCTGTTTCTTTTGAAATAAACATTTTTCTGTGGGTGTTATATTGCATGTACTCAATGGCTGCCCATTGGAAGCATAAGGGTATAAGATTTGGACTTTCAAACTTATCAGATTGCAATGATGTCAGTGTTTGTAGTTTTAAAAAAATATAATTTTTTTTTTGTAGGCAGCTAGTACAGGGATATGCTTCATGTAGGATTTATATATATTATTATGCATTTGCTGCCTTTCCCGTGACCTATCAGGAACAAGAAATGCTTTGGCTCAAGCAGATTTTGGTGGGCTGTTTTTTTGGAGGGTGGAGGGCCCTTGAGACATATTTCCTCTAAAAGTTAAATATGTAGATGGCATCTGATGAAATCAGTATTGTTATTTCTGCCAACTTCTTTTCTTTTTCATTCTTCAAGCCCAATAATAACTCACTGAGTCTTGGTGTGGTTTGTATGCTTTAATTAAAGTTAATTTAATCTGGAGCTGGATTTATTGCTGAACAACTAATTCCTTAACACTGGCTGGAGACCCTGACATTAAAAAAAATTAACTATACTGCCTTCCTGCATTCCAGAACTGGTGCCCAGTGTTTTGGAAGGCATGAAGCCAAAAACTTATATAATTTCTTTTTTCTTAGCTTTCCATGGAGGAACCCCAGCTGTGTCTTCTCAAGGGTGATAGTTGCCGGGGGTTTATTTCAGGCTCTGATCATAAATGTAGACATAAATATACTCTGAGCTGACTAACTGGAGCTAATAATTTTATTAAGGGGTAAAGCTGCCTTGTAAATATACATCTGGCTTACAAATAACATGTGTAGATAAAATCAAATAGGCACATTTGGAAAGAGAGCCAGAAAAACCTCCTCCTGAATGTGCTGGAGAATCCATGTAGTTCATGATTTGTGGAAGAGAGCGTCCAGTTGAACTCTGTAATAGTTCTCCCACGCAAGGAATAATGATGTAAGCTGAATATGAAATTTAAAATGTTAGCAAGTATATGTGGGACAATGTTTCACACTTTACAACTTTCCAGTGGAGGAGCAAGGCACTTAGGCTGCTGTGCATGCACAATTTTATTTCTTATGTCCATAAAAAATTCTTCCAAGTTACATATGTGCTAATACAGACCTTTCTAACAGATTGTTAGAAATATGAATTCGGCTTCTGGATGGCCTCTGACTCCTTGGGGCCTCATGTCCAGCTGCACTCTGGTGTACATACATTGTATGACCAGAGGAGCTGCACGGATCCCTGTGCCTTGGGGTGCCTGAGCACCATGGACAGGGACCGAGAAACCCAGGAAACATTGATTCTTGAAGGAAGAAATGACACCACATATAATCTTCCAGATCAGAAAACTGTTCGTGTTCAGATCCTTGGCCACTGAGTTGCCAAAATGGATGCCTTTCTCACAGATTTCAGAGAGTCCAGCCCATCTGGATTAAGGGCTGTAATCACTCATGACAGGTTTTTGTTTCTCCACAGCATTGATGCATCTCAAAAGATTACCTCATAGTTATCTGCTTGTTAGAAACTTCTGAAGGCTTCATTCTATGTTTATTCTTACTGAAATACAGAGATGTTCACCTATAATCCACTTTAAAAATCGTTCCTTTTTTTCTGGAGGTGGCTGAATTCTTCAGGTATCATGGCTGACTAGTGGATAATAGCTTATAAAACTCATTGTGAAACAGTTTATAAAATCTTTGTGGTGTTCAGATATTGTGTCAAATTCATCCTAAAGGAGTCTTTACATTTCATCACAGATTGTCTGTCAAGACTGATAGCTTTTTTTTAGGAGCTCTATTAAAAGAAAAGAAAACACTAGAAATTTTTTATGTTCTGTTTTGTATCTAAATTCTATTACATACAGAAGGGTCAAGCTGTCTTGAATAGTTAAATAATAAAACAGGTCATGCCATCCACTTGTTTCTTGTACCATAATGCTTGCATATTTTCCTTTTGAACATTAAAATACAAATGCCAGTATCTGGAGATCTGTAAAGTGGCAGAATAGAACAGTGTTTTCTCAAATCTACCTTTGATGTGTTTGTCAGATTGTGTACTGGGAGAGCTGCATTTCAGAATCTGTGAAATACTGTGAATTCAGGTACCCTGGCCCACACAGCTGAGGTGCTGAACTCTCACCAGGCTGAAGGAGATAGTCACATGAGAAATAACTGCACTGAAGGCTCCTTCAAAAGAGAGGGGGGTTGCCAAATCAGCAGTTTGTGGTGTCTCAGTTTTATGGTTCGTTTTTGAGGATCTGTCCTTCCATTTTGTCTTTACATTCTTCATTCGCCTTAGGCTTTGAATGACAGAAAAACCAAGGAATGATTTTTAAGCTCTTGGTACTTTGTCACTAAATAAGACTAAATAAGGCCTTGTGTAGCCACTTGTGTGGCCCTGGCAAATGGGGCCATTAAGTAACAGAGGTCTTGCAACCATAAAATGTGAATTTTAAAAGGTAAATGTGCATTGAGAGAACTGATGCTGAACTTCCCAGTTTATGGAGCTTAATGATATTATTTCCAGAAGATCATTTTGTGTTAAGAGCTTTTACAAAACCATTGTCCAAGAACCCTCCAGAACTGTAGGTTTGTGTAGGAAAACTGTTAGGAAATATAATTGTTTTTTTCTTGTGGTGGGAAAAAAATTTTCTTGTTTTCTTTTTCAATAGAAGTTAGGTTATCTTGGAGTGAGAAATTAAAGCCTGGGATATGAGTCATTGGTTGTCTGATATGTTAGTTCTCCAAGAAATATTGATAGGAGACTGATTAAATAAGTAGCAACTCTACATTTTAGGGCACCCTCAGAAAATACCCTTCTTATTACAAAAGAGAGCTTTGTGAACAAATGGAGAAATGATACTAATATTGATACTCCTCAAATTAATTATAGGCCAAAGACTTTTCCTGCTTCTTCATTTAATTTCTGGTTCATACCTAATATTTCCGAAAGATGTGGTAGAACTTTCCTCAGAACAGATGTATGTATCGTGAGCATATTTCCAGATGCAGAAAACTGTTAGCTAGTTGACTGCACTCTGGTAATTCATAGCTCTTCCTATGGAAAACATTTTTTTTATTGCTGTAGTTTTGGCGCTAGTCTAATTAGCAGAAACTTCCAACTGACACAGACTCCTGTGGTAGGAGATGCCTTGTTTCCATTTGTATCAAGCTTGATATTTTGCAGTTACCTACATTTGACGCGGAGCAACAGCGTTGAATATCTCTTGCATCTCAGCGTGGTGTGCCAGAGGATTGTTAAGCACCTGGTGCTAGTCACAGGTCATGGTTTTCAGTGAAAGCATTTCCCACAATGTTATCTTATGATAAGAAGGTATATAAAACAAACAATATTAATGTACTGTATCTGAACTTACTGTTCAATATTTGTTTGCATTTCTTTTCATGGAATTTATATTCTCATATGAAAACCTTAATGTCACTGCCATGGGGGCTTCTTCGTATTACCAGTGAAGATTATGTGAGATCCTTACTTTATGATCTATTTCTTTAAAGTATTACTCTTTGGAATGAAAAAAAAAAAGAAAAGAATGTTTCTTGTCTTTTGACAGGAAAGTTCTTGAGCAAAAGAATGCATTGCAGTGAAGTTTAATATGAAAATTAATGAAATAAGCTTAAATATACTACTGATTGTATCTTGAAAAGTATTTGAACCTTTAGAACACTTTGTATTCAACCAGAAAACCTGATGTCTTTAGTGATTCTATTTTACAATTCCTCTCTGTTCTTACACACTTCAGTAAGTGACATGCTTCAGTAATGGTGATAAAAACCTAACAAACAGAGCCAGGACTCAAATCAAAGGCTGGTAATTTTAGCTCTGTCCTGTTAGCCATGACCTCACCAGGAAGAAAATGACACACTGCTTCTAGAAACTCAATACAAAAGAATGTGAAAGGTCTAACCATGAAAGAGAGAAAAACAAGGACCAAATTTAAGTTCAGGTTATCTGCCTGTGAACAAGTGATATTCATCATCATCAGATCATCTGGATTTATTACCATAACCAGGATTAATAGGCTCTTCCCAAGAACTGTCTGGAATCAGTATCTGGCTCAGCATTCAGTAGTGAAGCTTGTGTATTCCCTTATGCTTGTCCACACAGACAGGTCACTTCCTCTCTATTATGTTGTTATTATTAAAATGATACTGAACTTATACTGATTTTTCTGATTCCTTTACTTTTTGGAGAGTAAAATAAATTAGCCTAGCATAATGCTTTATTGCAAGGCTGCAATATCTATGTGAATACTATTTGACTAGTAAATTAATTCCAAATTTTTTGTTTCCTTTTGGTTTTGTTCAGAAAATAGTTATAATGGAAGATCTATCCAGTGTTAAACAAGCTTTTAAAACTTCTTTCTCCGATTCTCTCTTTCCCCCCCCTCCTCCATGTTCAGTTTTATCTGGACAGGGTCATGTAGTTCTCTCCTGTGCTGTTTTTATTCTCCTCAGGCACACCCTTCTGTGTTGCTCTTGGGTCAGAATCTTCTTTTACCTCTACTGATCATGTGAACAAGGACATTGCACTACAATTTCAAAGAGGTTTCTGGTTTATGATAATGCTGTGCTAAGAGAAAAATGCAGAAGTGACTATCAGTAGATGCACTAATTACAAGGCCAAAGAGCAACCAAGTCCATTTCTGTTTAAAAGAATTATAAAACTAAACACAATTTAAAATATCTCTTCTGCAAGTCATAATTGATAGTGCTACTTTGCTGAGCAAAATGTGGATGAAAATGATCCACACAGGGGGTTCATCTCAGCAAAATCTTCACTGTGAGGTTTTTCTAAGAAGAGATTAATTGCTTCACTTATAACTTGACACTGATCTTCTGGCATTTTCCTGCTTCCCCCCTACACCATGTGCACTTTGTTACAGACTCAAATGAAAATTTAAGGGGATTTTGAAGAAAAATGTTCAGAATTGCCTCTGAAAGCCCATAAATTAAGACACTCTTTGGCATTCTTCATATTGTCAAAGCCCCATAACACCAACAGTTCAGGTAAAGAATGCTTTTTGGAGCAGTTAGGAAGCCTCAGTGAGAACAATTAATCCTACAGGTTTAGTTTTCTTTGGGGATTTCAAATGTACACAGAAGGCAACTCCATTCCACAGATCTGAATCACCTCTGTCACAGACCACACGTTCTCATTCTCCCAGTGCAAACATGTCTGCCCTAGGCTTGTGAATACACTCAGGTTGAAGGTAGACTTCAGAAAAACATCTTATGGGTTACACAGGCCAGTCCTTTCTTCCAGACTGTATGATGAGGTATTCACCAAAATTTATAGAGCAACTGTGCAGGACAAGTTCTCCTGCTCTTAGTTTCCAGCAGTAAGAGCTGTGAAATGGCCACAGAGCCTGCTGACCTGAAGCACAGTCTGGGGAATCTCCTTTTGATGACTTGCAAGAAGCCAGTGCAGTCTGACTTGCTCTCTTAGGTATCTCAAGTAGAAAAGCAACGAAATCTGCTGCTTTACAGGAATGTGTCTGTTGAAGGATGAGTTCCTGTCCAATACTTTCTAATAGGATGGATGCTGTCCTCTATAGCTAAGCAATGAAGGTAATTAGTAAGTCTATAAAGTTAAACCCAGCCCAGTTCCGTTTGTTCTCCTTCTCAACATGAAAGTCAAATACTTTCTGTTTCTGAACTGTCAGCTTTACATGGTTAAAGAAATGTTAATATCTAAAGGCTTAAACACCCCAGGCACTTCAAGAGGATGAACCTAAAGAGGAATACTTTCCTTGCTTAAGAAATTAGAAGAAAGTAGACTGAAGGGGCTCCATCCAAACCAAAATTACAGGTTTTAAAATAATTGTAAGAAATAACCATCCCACTGCCTGGAGACCTGTCAGTCTCAAACCCATATTTGTGAGGGTGGGGGTGAAACAATGCTGCCTCCTCCTGTGAGGCTGGCTACTAAAAGAGGATTGGAACCACTGGTGGAGACAACTTGGAAACATAATAGGATATGTGGATCTTTCTGATAAAATGAAAAAACTTTCACAGTTATTTCGGATCCTTATTGTACAGTAGTTCACTTACAATACTCTAGGTTTTAGTAAAGGAAGGCGAGTTTTTTCCTGCTCTTAATAAAATTGTATACATTTCTTCATAGAAATAAAAACAAGCAAACAGAACAGTTTTATCTTCATGCAGTGCAGTAATTCTTTTTAACTTTCTATAGGACTGGCCTTTGCTGTTTTGTCTTCAGTCCACCCAGTTTTTGGTTTATATGGATCTTTCTTCCCTGTCATTATTTATGCCATATTTGGAATGGGACGTCATGTTGCAACAGGTAAGTTTCTGTTTGCTAAAGTAATTTTCAAAAATAAGGAACTGGATACTCAAAATTCATTCTTGTTTAAAGGTCAGTGGAAGGAAAATTATCTATGATTAAACAGAAATAAGATTTTTTGTGCTTCTCTTTACAACTATTTTTTGTCAGTTTAAGTACTTTAAAGAATCTCATTAAGAATATGTTGGAGTTACCACTGCCATTACAATTCAATACTGCACTAACACTTCCTTCATAAATGTAATTTAGTAAGAGCTTTTGTATTTTAACTCTGCCTTAGAAATATGCTTCAGGCTAAGAGTTTAACAAAGAGGTCTGCCAACAAGATGTATGCTAATGGAAATGGAAATATTCGACTGCCTCTTAAACTATAGAAAGCACACATTACTCCTGCCTGAAACACAAATCCTGTGTTTCTCAGTAAAAGAAAAACAAAAACGACCTTTCTGAGCCCATTACCTGCTATTGTATTAAAGTTAGAGACTCTCCCAGTAAGGACTCTAGTCCTCTTGCAGAGTAGTTGGGTAGTGAAAGATGCTGCCCGGCTACTCTGGTAGTTATGAGTTGTTTCCCCTCAGCAGAGCCTCAGCAGCTGAAGAATTGAATGGCTTTGGGCTCCTAAAAGGTTGATGAATGCTCTGTTTCTGAGCCCAAAGAAATCAAATTGTACAGGGCATCTGGAAATAGTCCTCATTAGACTGAACCACAAATTCTTTGCTGTGCAGAAATGGGCACTTGATGGCCCCTGAAGTTTGCAAGAAGGATGAGATTGGTCCAGTAGCAACACACAGCACGGCTGGGTAAAGGGAGAAGCCCCTGTGGCTGTCAGAAGATTTAAGCAGGGAAGAAGTATCTCTTCCTTGAAGAGGAGAAAATCTCCTGGAAGGAGAAAATATGGTTCTTGGTAATCGCACTCAAATTGAACTCTGCAGAGTCTGATAGCACAAGTGTAGGCAATGTTCTACTAAGAAGTTAGCAACACATTTCAAGCACCATTTTTAATCAAAAACATTCAGTTATGTTATAAAAAAATAAAATTGTGAACAGCTATAACAGTTGTTAGGGAAAAAGGAAAGCTGAAAGTTTGTTTTCCCTAGATGTACAGAAAGTATTTGAGCCTTTTGGTGTCCAAAAAGGATCTGTGGATGTGTTCTAATGTTGTAATGAGAAAGGGACTGTACTTAACTCATGTTAAAAGGGAAGCATTCCAAAAAAAGGTGGAAATTTAGAATCTGGAAAATAAATTTTACTCTTGAATACAGATAGATTAAAACTTTAGACTATATTAAAAAGGGGTTCTAAAACAAAAAAATTTAGAAGTGTATTGTCAGAAGTTTGTTGCTGGAAGATTATTAGTAAGAAAAGGATCCATCATATGAAGAAAGTAGATAAGTAAGCATCTGGTTTACTTACTTATATGAAAACAGATGATAAAATAGATAAGTACAAGCTGTTAAGTCTGATACTTTATTCTTGGGAGGGAAAAGATCATGTCTCTCTGTTCAGGGAATGACTTGCTCAGCTCCACTTTGTGTTTGCATATTTCTGCATGGTCCTTAGTGGGGAAACTTTCCATTCATAATCCTACTTCAAAATTTTATCTCAATCAAAAACAACAACAACAAAAAAAGGCAAAAAAGAGTTTTCTTGAACACTTGGAATTTTAAAAAATTAATACATTTGAATGGCATACATTGTTGATCTTTTCAGAAGGAAGATCTCATGCACTTTTTCCCCAGCCTCAGTTAAAGCATTGTGGTGTATAGATGACTGTGTAGGAGCTCTACTGCCTGCCTCAAATGCTCCATAATTCCTTATGGACATTGGAGACAATCTCTTCACTTACCAGAATTTTCTGTAAGGTCATACATACACAGTCTGTAAAAGTGCCCTTTGTTTTGAAGGCAGTCATGTTAATATAAAATTCAAAATCCATCAATGGCCCTGTTCTGTTTACTTTTATTCACTTGAAATTCCTCCTTTGAAACAGCTGATCTACTTCAAAAGATTTTTCACCTGAGCAACAAACACATACACCTTTTTCTTGACTTTTGTTAACATAATTGATTTTGAACCATCCTCTGAGATGGATGTTTTATCTGCCATAAATAAGACATATGGGTCTTTGATTTAAGACAGAATTTAATGGAATCTGTTTTCAAATTTAATTTTATGTAAACATCTTAACACCATAGAATGTCAAAGTTTGGAAGGAACCTTACAGATATTCTTGTTCTGACCCCTCTGCCATGGTCAGGGACACATTGCACTTGGTCAAATTGCTCAGAGCCCCATCCAACCTGGCCTTGAACACTTCCAGGGATGGGGCAAAAAAAAGATATGTATAATCAGACCCTATTGGAGAGGAGTTAATGTGACTTCTGCAAAGGAAAATCCTACTTCCCTACCTTCTAGACTGCTGTATGAATGTCAAGTGCATGGAGAAGGGTTATGCTTTGAATATAAGATATCAGAATGGTCAAACAGCTACTGATAAGGTTCCACACCAAAGGTTACTAAAGAAACTAAGTTGCCCTTGTGATAGAGGAAAAGTCCTTTTATTAATTATTAGCAGGTTGAAAGATATGAAGGAAAAGGCGGGATCTCATGGTCATTTTTTAGGGTGGTGGTATCCCTGTGGCTTCCTGAGGAATTCATGCTGTGAGTTTTACTCTGTGAAGGCCAAGGTGAGGGCAGGACTGTGTTCACCAGGTCCTGCAGCAGTAGAAAACAGGCAAGTTCAGAGAGAAATTGCTTTAAAAGACTTTTGAAGTGTAGATTAAAGAAAACATTGAACATCTGCAACCTGCTCTCAGAGGACATTGTGAAAGGAGAAATTACAAGCAGGTTCAGACAAACCTTTGACAAAATTCATGAATGCTAGGCCATACACAAAATCCCAAAAGGCCATCTAAGGAAGAAATACTCTAACACAACAGCTATGGATGCTGGCAATAAGGGCACTGGCCCACAGAAGATGGCCAGGCTTCTGCACTTTCCCCAGGTAACATCTCTGACTGTCACAGCTGGAGGCAGAGGACTGGGCAAGATGGGCCTTTGGACTGACATGGCAAGATATTCTTATGCTCTAATAGCTCTGCATGTTTGTGTCTTTTAAGGTTGAATTCTCATCCTCACTTATCTTTGCATCATCAAATGTGCTTCACCTTTCTCAGCAAATAAATATTTTCCTCATAATTTGCCTCCATTGATTAGACCATCGGTACTGTTTAAAGGGCTAGGTACTATATATATAGTGTGAATTAATTGCCCTAGAAATTTGAAGGGTGAACACTTGGGATTCTCAGGAAAATAGCAGCTTGACCACATCCAGTGTGAGTTAAAAGCATTTTGGATAACTTGAAATCGTTGTAAATTGTTGCATGTGAATATCTTTAGTAAGCCTATCTTAATGAATATTCTAAAAAAAATTACATTTAATTTGCCTGAATAAATGTTATTTTATGGGAAAAAATGTGTGTTACATAGAAAAATTACCTTTACAATTGTTCTTATGATGACAGGAATGTACAAAATGGAACTTTTACTCATAATGGCCATTTTGAAAAAGATACCATGAATCTGATGAGTACAGACAGATATCTAATTATTGGTAATTAATGTGTGGCTTTTTTTACAGGAACTTTTGCTTTAACTTCCTTAATATCTGCCAATGCAGTTGAGCGTCTTGTTCCTTCAGCCAGAAGTAATTTCACTGCAAACAATAATTCAGGAATTTTGGGTTTGTCAGAATTTGAAATGCAGAGGATTGGAGTTGCAGCAGCAGTTTCATTTCTAGGAGGAATCATTCAGGTTGGTGGTGATCACATTTTCTCTATGCTTTTGATGTACTGCCTTTGTGGCAGCTATGACATTTGTAATACTTTTTATACTTCTCTGAGAAAAACTAACGGAAACATCTGCTTCAATGGTCATAAATTATTACATTAATGTGCTTTAAGAATTTGCTACTCCTTGGCTGAGATGTAGTAATTATCTGTATATATGCTCCCAGTGTTTTACAATATGAAGCAAAACCACATTGTTATAATACTCATTTGCAGTTGGTGTTCCCTTTCATTCTCCTTCAGAATCAAACATGAATCAGCTCCTGGTAAGCACTGACATATTCCTGAGGCTTTCTGTTGCCTTTGGCTTGAAAAGCAATACTATACAATATCCAATAATTAAAAACAGTAGGGAAAACTTTAAATTCTCTTTAGAGTTCACACACCCATCATTAAAGTGAAATAGTAAAACAGATGTCTTCAAATGATTCCCTATAGTTTATTTAAATGATCACAGCTCTTTTAAATTTCTTCCTTTTTCTTATTCTGGCTAAAAGGGCCAAGTTTCTTTATCTATTGCCAGTTTCTTAGGTTGCCAATGAAGGCTTCCCTCTTTCCTTGTAAATATTAAAATAGAAGTAATGTTCTAGCATGTGACATTGCAACACCTCCTAGATACCTGGGCTCCTGAAAGAAGTCCAGAGCCCAGAACTTGGTGCTTCGGATCTCTCTTCCATGCAGAGGATGAGCAAAGGAGCCCAGAATGGGATCTTCAGTAGCCCTTGGCAGGAACTGGGGCATATACTTACACTAGTCAGTAGGGAGTATCAAGAAGCATTGTTATTTCTGTTGCATTTTTATAATTCTTTTATTGGTTTATGACAAGGATTCTTTTATTGGATTATGACTTGGGGTAGGAGCATGAGGGACAGCCTACAGAGAAGACAGAGAGCTGATGCAGACTGTACCTGGCCGTGCCTGCACATGCTGTCCCAATGTGCACAGCACTGCATTTGTGCAGGCTGCTTGCAGCAGCAGAGTGTGAATGGAGCCCTTCATGCAGGAGCCCTGTGCTCACAGCTTGGAAATCTCCTAATGTCATTTTATGTCATCCTTACGTCAGCTTATGCTATCCCCAGAGAGGCCAAAGCACCTCATGTGGGAAGCTGATGCCTGCACTCGTTTGATGTAACTTTGAAATTCAATGCAGAAATAATTTTGCTTGGTGGCTGCAGAATCCCATCAGGTGTGTGAGTCCTCTAGAGTAAGAGGTCTAGAAAAGTTAGTCTAATAGTCCAAGAAAAGTCTAGAATTCTGAAAAGTTCTGCTTTTTCATATGCATTCAACTGCATTGGCTGATTTATCTCAGCCTATATCCTGTTTAATCCTGACTGGAGTGAGAAGAACTGGTAAATCTTCTCTGCATCTTCAGAGCAGGTCTGGCAGGGAAGTGTGCCAAGTGCATGGGCTCCTCTCCCAGGTCATTAATGTCACATGCATTAGAATCACACTAACACATCTGGTGCTTGTCATGCTGCCACTAGTCCTTTATGTGTGTTTAATGGTTGGAGAGCAGAATAAAATACTTTTTTCCTAAAGAAGTGTTTTGAAGCTGCAATACACAGGTGAAAGTCCTGATCAAGGCTGAGATTAAACTTTGCCATCTTCCTAGGTGCTGTTTAGTGTGGGAATCTATGTTTCTCATCATGCTTCCAGTCTCCTGACTAACAGTTGCTGAAAATCCCAGATAAGGTGACAGGGCACATGTTGCTCTTAATGGGGAGCTAAATCAGTCATCACGTTCTATTTATCAGATTAGATTAGAAATTAGCTGGAGTTAATATTCGTTCTGGGACAAGAAGAATCGTGTGATGATTTTGAGGCAGCAGCTTTTTGTTGAAGACATTCTGAAATATAAAAAGAAGCTGTATATTTCATGTAGTTGATATTTGGGATGTTACTGCTATGGGAAGGGAGCAGCCCTGGGCTACGTTATTTACTGTAAGACTTAAATTTTTCTGAAAAACAGTCAAAATGCAGTTGTCTAATCAGCAACTAATTGCACAAAAACCACAGATGCTGTGGGTAATCCATACCTTGGGCAGCCTCCAGATGAAGGATGAAAATTCATTGTCAAAACAGCTGTTTCCTTCTTGGGAAGAGTAGGTAAAGAGCTGAACACCTTTGCAGTTGAAAGCAATTTGATGCTACTTTTCCAGTAGTGTGGCTAAGGACTCTAATCAGCAAATGTTAGAATAAAAAGGAAAATATACAAAATAGTGAGTAATGGAGGAAGGTGGGGGGTGTAAGAGTTTTTAGCTTCTTTTAGGGTTAGGATTGATGAGCGAGAGATGGTATTTTGTGTTTGGACTGAGATATTTATTATTTCTTATCAACGTTATAGTCTTATGAGGGAGTGAGTTTTCAGTACTTCAGCTAACAAGATAGAAATGGTGATGATAGACTGCAAGGTCTTTTAAGAGTAAACAACCAGTGAATAATTGCTAGCTAAATTAGTTTTACTTTTAACTTAATAACTAGATAGCTGTTTTGCAATGAGGATTTTTTGATTACACAATATCATCTGAACTCATGAAGAAGAAGGTAGAAGAACAAGAAGTTAATGTCTTAAAACTTCTGTCTTGTTTTATATATACCACTATATTTTAAAATTTAAGATTACAAGTTTTTTACCCTATGATATTACATACTTCTATTAAAACTACACACTTAGAATTTTAGTTATAGCACCTAATTTTGGAAGCTTTCTTTAGAGCTTCAGGTTAAAAGCAGTGGGGCTTTTTTGAGGGTTAGTACTTGTTAGTACAATTTCAAGCACAGAAAGCTTGAAATTCTGTGTGCCCAGGGTTCTAACATTGGGGGATGTTTTTGAGATGAACTGCTGCTGGCTAGTTTGTGTTTAGTGCAGACCACAACTGTGCATTTGTGTGTGAGGCAAACTCAGAGAAGGCTCTGTGAATTTCTGTGCCACCTAGACATGAAATAAATTAGAACTGTTTTCTGACAAGAATAGGTAGAGCTTATCACCATTGAAATTTGGGACTTAGCTCCTTACATTTTTCCCAAAGTAATAAATTTCAGAGTCCTAAACTACTTCTGAAATCGAATGTTTGAGGAAGTGTCCATGAAAGAAGAAAGATAGTTTTCTTAAGAGGCCTTCTGATGAAGAAAAAATAGTATTAAGATAGAAAAATAGTAAACATAAAACAAAAACTGTAATTACCAAATCCATTTAATAAAATGCATTCATTACTTCATTTTAAAAAGCAGAATGGAAGGCATAATGTAGTTTTTTATGTTTATGTAGCTGCTACTCTATAAACATAAACAGGGCATGGAAAACAAATCAAATTTATAGAATTCTTCCCTGACATTAAATATCTTGGAGGTATTGATGGGAGAGAAAATGATAGAACATAGCAGACACCTATGGAATAATTTTGTAATTAAAACAGAATGCTACCTTTATAAAATTTTAAAAATCCTCAAAAGAGCTCTTGAGTAAGTTTTTTTCCCTATTAAAATATTATATGGGCAAGAGTGCTTGCATAAATATATATGTCTCTAAAATAATCTCAGCATTCTACTGAAATTCAAGATTAAGATTTGCTGAATAAATACAGGAAAGCTCCTTGCAGATCAAACTGAGGAAAAGAAACTACGAACACACCCCCCCCCCCCCCCCCCCCCCCCCTCCCCCCTNCCCCCGCCCCCCCCTTCCCTAATTCTCTTAAGACCACAGTGTTATAGACTTTAGTTTGGCTATTCTTCTGTAAAGGAGAAATAGCTGATTATTTCATTTCAGTCTTGTAACATTTTTATTAGTAGGTTTTTAATCTACTGCATTTAAAAAACTAATATGTAATTAGTTGCTGATATACAGTGTTGGAAATAAAAATGTTTCTGTTTTTCAGGAGAACAAATTTGCACAGTCTATTATCAATTTGCTTAATAACAAAGGAGCACATTTGAATAAGAAAGGTGTTTTTGTAAGGCAATGTTCTTGTCCAAATCTCTACTACCTTGTTGAAAAAATGATGCTGCACTATTCTGTTACACATAACTCTGCATGAGGTAAAAACATGAATCTATTATACAGTGATAATCCGGAAAAAAGATTCATTTTTCTTTTACAATGGAAATACCTTATTGCAGGCTCATATTCTGTATTTTGAAAACTGCAAGTAGGCTGGGTGGGACCTCTGGTTCGCACAATTACAGTAGAGCATACTGCGTGTTAGTGCAGAAAAGACTTTTTCAGGTTCTGGAATGAGGAAAGTTCACTCTGCACACCATCAGAAGCTGCCAGACCCTCTCAAGACACCCAGAATGGATATTAAGAGCTGCAGCTCAGAAGACCAAAAGCTAGTGGTCTACCAGCTGGGTGTCTGTTGAGTTTATAACAGTGGAGAGTTTTAAACTGGCAACTCAGGCAAGCTGAACTGTGTCTGACTGTTGTCTCCAGAGGGCACATAGATGTCTTCACTTTTGCAACCTTAGATTTTGAGATAACCAATGCAATGTACTAAATGAGAGGCTCACAGTCTGTGCTGTTTCCCTCCAAGAGATGTTCCTCGCGTCTGGCTTCATGCACCCAGCCCATGCAGCAAATGATCAGAAAGGGCACCAGCACTTGGACTGCTACAACACTGAAAACCTCCTTCCAGTATGGGGGAGTTTTGCGGGGTTTAAAATTCATTCTCCAGAGCTGAATCTGTGCAGCAAGTAACAAGTCCTTCCATTTCTGTGGAAAGAAAGTTTGACATTAGTGATTTCCAAAGAGCTGTTAAGTGATTAAAATTTTTACTGGCCATGAAGTTAAATTGACTACATGTTGAATGGAATTTTAATAATAATAATAATCATAATAATAAACTGAGCATGTTGTCACGGGAAGAAAGTATTGAAAGTGGACAAGAACCAAAGATTCTGAGTTAATGAACACAGAGGACTTTGCTTTTTGCAACTGCTCATTTTTCTTCTCCTGGCTAAATTCCCATTCTCTTCCACTTGTCAGAGTAAAATTATGAAGCAGTAAAGACAGCTGTAAGAAAAGGTTCCGTTTGCATTGTTTTTCTTCCAATTTGAATTTAATTTTTGTTTTTTTAAAGAAATCACGCTTTTCACCACTTCTGTCTAATCACTTCATTGTGTACCTTATTTTTGGTTTTTGGGTTTTTTTTCTCCTTTACTGTGCATTAACTCAAGGAAGCTTTCCCTCACTTTCTCTTATTTTGTTTTTTCTTTCCTCTGAAAGGGCTTGATTCCATTTACATGAATTTATTCAAGAGAGTATACCTGGCAAAATCAAAATTCATCCCAAGAAAGTTACTTCTTAATTAGTCTTTTTGCATGGTATTATGTACTGAAAATGCCACACAAATGAACAATAGCCAAGTGCCTTTCAAACCCTTTTTATACAGTGCGTATTCTTTCCCTGAAATATGCTTTTATACTCTAGGAACTAAGTTCTTAAAAACTAAAAAATTCTGGATACAATTCTAAAATAAATGAATTTTTTTTCTTTTACTGTTTAACAAAATCTCAGTATTATGACAAGTAAAAAAAAATAGCTTTTTTTTTTTTTTTTCTGTTCTAGCACTTTGCTTTCACTTTTCTCAGTAGTTTGCATAAGGAATGGAAAAAAAACCCATAAAATATACCAGAAAATAAAGTAGAAGACCTGCAAAAATGAGCATCGCAACCAATAGCCAAGATAAAGCAGATTCTGAGACATTTCTTTAAAAATATTGAACTTTCTACAGTTGGGTCAGTGCAACTGGGTGAAAGATTTTATGACATAATGCAATGTAACGCAATTGAGTGCTGTCAGCTTAGCTAAGTTTCAAATGGTGTTTATTGAAAATGCAGTTGCAGCCAAGCTTAAATGGCCATTGCCCAGCATGGAGGGTTAATTGTTCAGTCAGTCTGGGCCTGTGTAAATGCTAACAATTTTATCTGTCAAGAAAACTCACATGCAACTAGATTTGGAAGGCTTGCTTCAAAACTGTTTTCCTCCTCATGATCCAAGCAGTTTCTGTGCATTACTCATGTTGCAAGGACAACATGAGGTTCCCATTCCAGTTTATGCTGCAAATTATCCCCTCCGCCCAGAATGTTTCCTGTTCTGTTTGTTTCATTTTTATATCTTCTCCATGGAAGATGTATGGGTGCACATCATATTCATTTAACTATCATGTAAATAAAGAGTAGGATGTTCATGCTAGTGAAGTGCTGCCTTTGCTTCTGGAAGCCCTGAGCTACCCTCTGCAGTAAGGAGAGGGGACCAAGTGCAGGTTGTTGGTTGCTTAATTGAGTTAGACAGAAATTGTTTGTTTGAAATTTAATTCTAACAAACATTCTAAAATTTCTAACAGAAATTTTATTTCTAACAGAAATTGTCTAACTGAAACCATACTCACAGTTTGCATGCATTTTACATAGCATACAATTGAACACAATCAATAAAATCTGTTTGAAATGTGTTCTTTTAGGTAGCACCTGTGAAGCATCCCCTTAAAATGATGAAGATTAAAAGAAAAAAAAAGTAAAAAACCAAAAAATGGTTTTTTAGATCTGAGAATGATGCTGAAGTTTCTAAGCTCAGCAATTATTTTGCTGTAATTCACAATAATAACTTTCTCTGAAATGATAATAGTAACTAATACTTATCTGTGATATTATGTAGTACACAGAATTGTCTCAGTGGTTTTGATTCCATGGCTAAATAAATATCCAATTTCCTGGAAACAAAGCTATTACACAGTTAGAAATTTTACATTCAGACAATAGAAAGCAGTCTTAGAAAACAAAAAAAAAATTCACAAGGGAAGGGAGAACTTGAACTTTGCTATTGTGAACAATGTTTTAAATATATTAGTAGACACTGTTAGAACAAACAGCTAAACAAAATATCTGAAATAAGTAATTATCAGTTTTAGGCCTGACTGACTAAATTACTACTCACTGAGGATATACAGTAATTATCATTATTGGAGTCCAATCTTGAATGGCAATCAATGTTCCAATTGCTCATAGTAAAGAGCAATTTACATGCTATTAGTGGGAAGTAGAAGAAAAATCTCAGATTTAATCTCTCAAATTGAAGAGGATATTGCTCACTGGGGGTTTTGTGGTAAATTAAAAGCCACTTAGTTGAATATTTTTGTTTCTTTTATGGTACTATGCCCAAAGTTCACTGCATACAGGTGAGTTTTATGGTGAGAACATGAATGGTATCCAGACATAAAGAATTATAACATCTGAAAATGATAGTTTTAGCTCCAAGAATTCCCCCCCTCCCCAAAAAAAAAAAAAAAAAAAAAAAGGAAAAAAACCCAAAAAAACCCCCAAAAAAAAAAGAAGACGTGAAAAATTTTCAAAANGGAAAAAAAAACCCCAAAAAAACTCCAAAAAACAAGGGAGACTGTGATATATTCCAAAATGGCGATATTTACTATGGTAAACACAAAATTAACCTCTTAGAAAGTATTGTAACAATCAACTCTGTGCCAAGAGCATGCAACTTTTCAGGCAGAAAAATAGCAAATGTAAAAGACCATAGAAGCAAGAAATTGCAAAACTCATCATGAGAGGAAATAACATCAATGTAACTTAATGGGGATCAGAAAAGCATTAAGTGTTATGTAAACCACAGTAGCAGCTGTAGTCCTGCAACAATTTTGTTCAAAGTATTAGGAGTTGACAAATCTCATACTTTGGAGGGAAAGAATGTTTGAAGTACAGGATAAGGGGAGAAACCAGTTGAACACCACAATACAATCGACAATAGTTGTAGGTCCTGCTGTAGTTTAAATTCCTCAATTAGGGAATCCTACAAGATTCCCCTGCAATCCCACAAGAACCTCTATAGCACCTCACAAATTTGGTATCTGTTGAAATTAATAATGTTGGGAATCCTGATAGTGACATTACGGCAATCAGTAAGCTAGACTAAGCTCTTGGCCCATTTAGGCTGCATGGCAGTGGAGCAGGAATAAGTCTTAGAACAAGCCTCACTTTTTGAGGTGCTGTACTTCTTGTTGCAGCACTGAGTTGATGTTTCTATGGTGTTTATTGTGCTTACGCACTTGAGCAGGAGAGAATATTTAGAGTTTCTCTGAGTCTGCTTTTGTTACCAAACCAGTGTTAGAGTCTGGGAAACCAGTGAACAAAATAGTGCAGGTAAACCCCACAGATCTTCAGTGGGAAGTGGGAACTTCCATTTTCAGCTATATTTGTCTTCCAAAGGACTTTTGCTTTGTATCTTAAACTCATTTGTCTTACAACTTATTAAAAGGACTCTGACTCATTGTCCTATCACCAAGAAGCTGCATTTTATAACAATTGCTGATCCTCCTGCCTTTGCCTTTTAGGTAGTGATGTTCATGCTGCAGTTGGGCAGTGCCACTTTCTTGTTAACAGAACCCGTGATAAGCGCGATGACAACAGGAGCAGCTACACACGTTGTGACTTCACAAGTGAAGTATCTGCTGGGAATGAAAATGCCATATATATCGGGACCCCTGGCATTTTTTCATGTGAGTTCAGTGAAAGACACCGGTTACTTCTTTAGCTAACATTTCCTTATATGCACTATTTGTCTCTGTGTATGAATATGGAATTTGTTGTGCACATGTGGGGATGAACAGAAGATGAACCTGCATCTTGTTTTAACTGTAAGAAGAGGTTTGGAAAACCTGATAGAGGACTAGCAGGAATGGGTACAGTAATTAATTTAAAATATGTTAGGTCATCAATAATTCCATTTATTATCCTGAACCATTATACAATCACACAGGGAGGGTAATCTCTCTCTGGGTCAGCATGTGGGAGGAATATAAATATAAATTTAAACACATTTTCTTTATATGCTGCTGAATGAAATCTGACCATTGTGGTAAAAGGAAAATTACCCATGATTGGTGCATCTCCTATGCAAAAATTACTCTAGCTATGTTATTTATTATTTTATGACATGGTATTACTTTTCCATAAGCAAAGTGGACAGCTCTAATGTAGTTTTTATAAAATGTATGCAGCATTTCCTACAGTATTGTTGCAAATTAGTGGTTAGGTTTCTTAAAGCAATCCTAAAGCATCACCATCAGAGGTATTGACAAAAAAGCAGGTATGAGCTTAAATATGAACTTATGAAATTGTGACTTTAACAGAGTTCAGTGGCAAGGTTCACTCTCTTACTTAATCCAAGGATGAAGCATTCATAGGAAAATTGCATTAGTATCAATTTAGAATGGATTACATGGAGACCGAGGATGAAAAAAGGTAAGGGTGTAGAGGGTCTGGATACAAAAAATAAGGTCTGCAAAAGGGTTTAACAAAATTTCATCGAGTAATTTAAAATTTATGAAGCAATTAAATGGGATTTTCATAAATACAGCAGTGACTTAATTACAGTTTCATAATAGCAACATTCACACCATAATTCACATGCACACAGGCAGAGATGTACACGTCTGTCTGTGAGCATATAGGTGCTTATCAAAAATTCTTCTTGGCTTCAGGGAAATACTCCTGGAAAATGCCCGAGTGTTTCTCACCAGGCAGGGGTTGCACCTCAAGGATTCTGTGTGTGTGTGTATCAGCCCAGGCCTTGCTGCAAGAGATGGTCTTTGGAGTATGGCACACCTAAGGGTTCACGAGCTCAGAGAGGTGCCCCACAGAGAGGGGGTACAGAAGAGCTCAAAAGGCCTCACTTAGGACTGCTGTAGTCAGGGTCATGAGGTGATTTGCTTTAGACATTAGTTGGTTTCCATCCTGGCCATAACCCACACTGGCAACTACTGGAGTTTCCAAAACATTTGGAAATTGTTTGCAAAACTTTGGCAACAATGGTGCTGTTCTACCTGGGCTCCAGTTCAGGTCTGGAATGTTCCAAGGCTGTCAGGGGATGACTGATCACCCTTTGTTCCTCACCTTGGCCGGACCGTGGATGTTGCTGCTACTGTTTTCCCACCTGTACCATGTGAAAGCACCTGGTATGGTCAGGGTCACATCACCACCCAGCTGGTTTGGTCAAGGCCAGGAGGTGAGGCACCAACACCAGTGTCATGGTTGCAGCCCTCGGAAAGTACATATGTTTTGGCTGAAACCTTAGAGAGCAAAGCTGTATAACCTTATTGCACAAAAGTCACAAACATATTCTTGATGGTAGCTTATTCCAGCAAGCCCTGTGAGCATAATCTCTTGGCATTATTAGTGCCACAACAGTACTTGTCAAAATTATATTTTGCTCATAATAAAACTGTATTTACTTGCTGAGGTGATATTTACGTTGCACTGATAGTGAGACTTTATCTAGTTAGTCACTAAATTAAGACACCTTATTTAAAAGCACTGACTATGTCTTTGTGCCCTACTATGTGCTTTATTTTTTCCTTATTATTTGGAAAAATTGTTAAAGTGAAATCCTGATTAGAAGATGTTGCTTTTCAGAATGTTTTTGAAATAGTATTTTATGAATTTTATAGCTTTTCATGTGGATAATTAATTTGTCAAGTTTTTTACAGGACCAGTTTATTAATGAAAATTAGGAACATGTAATAAGCATGAGTAATTTGTCCATTTATCTTGTAGAGATATACCTAAAAGTGTCATAGCTATTTTTATGAGTAGTCACTTGGCTTATGAGACTATTAAAAATGGTTCTTAACATTTTTTTCTTTATTTAAAAGTATTTTCATAAATGATTATTAATATAAAATGTGAATAGCCTCTTTTTCATGGTGTTTCCATGGAGATTATACTTACATATAGGAATATTGTCATCTTGTAGAGATGATTGGTGTTAAGTACTGCAGCCAAGGCATAACAAAATATACATTATGAGCAATAATAAAGAACAGCAGTGATATGAAGAAATATTTCCACCTTGGTGTGCTGATGATATCATTAATGAGGTCATTCAAATTCTTTGAAAGAAATCTATTCCCTTATCCCTTGTATTTTTAATGTATTTGAAAAAAGTTCTTTGCTTTTCTCTTCTCTTTTGAAATCAAACCCCTTTGAACATATTCCAAAGAAAAATTTTCCAGATTTTTTAAGGTTCTGAATTGCTCTGTAAATCGTATGAAAATAAATGACCAAAACAAATCTATTCTCTACAACTTGAAATAATAATAAAATGGGGCACTTTTACTATGTAAGTATTTTTAAATATTTCTGATGTCTGTTCAGACTTATGAATTGCCTTTAGAAAGTCCACTATCTCAGTCAAAAGCATCAGAGCTAGACTTTAACAATAATTTTCTTCTGTGGTTGTAGTTTTATGTGAAAATTATATTAATTAGATATAAGGTAGTTTGCACATTTATCTACAGAATAAATTGCAACTTGGGCATGTCTCTCTGGACATGTTCTTTTACTTCAAATTCTTGAAATCCAAAGACTGGTACTTTTGCTTTTTTTTTTTTTTTTTTCTTTGTCCACTCCAAAACACCTCCCACTCACAAAACCAATTGCTTTGCCTCAGGCAGCCTTTGGGTTGGCAAAGCAAGAATAAGAATGTTTAATAAAGTGTGATAGGAGAGTTGCAAGCATAGCAAGCCAGTGAAATGAATTCTTTATAGCATGTGAGATCATGGTTAAATACGTAGTACGAACTTTGCATATGGAGAAGAAATCCAGTGCACTGGCCTCAACTGAGCCTACCATATTTCTGTGTTTACACAGAAATAAGTTATGCAACTTATTCCATTTTGTTTTCCCTCCAGACAATTTGTCACATTTCAGTTGAGCTGCACAATGCAGCGTCAGCTGGTATTTTGTAAGCAGAAAAGGAAAAGTGAAGGTGAAGAACAGTGAGGGAATAATGCATGTGAGATCTAACTTTACAAGGGAAAAGTGTCATTAAGTTTTACTTAGCATCTGAAAATGGAAGAACATACTTTTATTTGCCCCTCATTTCTGTATAGATATATTTCTCTTTCCACATGTTTCTGAGAAAACACAACACTGCAAAATGAACTGCAATGTAAGAAACTTGCTTTGCAAAATGGGGTCTTCTGTTGCTGTGTTGCAAGTCTGTTGCAAAATCCTTGTGTGATTTTGCTGCAATTCTGGAAAAACCCCTCAAACCTTCACGTTTGCTATCAGTCCTTCCTTTTCACCCCTTTTTTCTCAATTACCAATACAGCTTACTGTAGTTGCCTGTACATTTTACCTCCAATGTGACATATTTAAAAAACATCAGAATGAAATATTTTTGAAAATGAAATTATGTTGTCCACTCTTAAAATGTATGGTGTTAAATAACACGTTCCTTTAATTCCTTTGTTTGCTTCAGCCTCTGTACAAATTTTAGAGCTAATCTTCTGAGGTTTCATTTAGACATTACAAAAAACCAACTCAGAGAATTTCATTAATACATCCAAAGACACACCCTTTATAGAACATAAACTATGAAAATGTTCCATATCACCTCAAAACTGATGGTTTCCCATGAGAAAAGGAAGATTCGGTGTCTATATATATATATATGTGTGCAAATCTCGAATATTGCTTGTTTCACTTAGGTCCAAATTTGCATTGATTACCAAAAAGTCCAGTGATTGCTCATAATACAGTCATATAGGTTCTATTAAGAATCTTTACACAAAACTAGCAATGAATCTAAAAGCACAAGAGGCAAAAAGCTCAATTAATTTGTTATTGCTGATTTTAAAAATATTTTAAATTATATAATAACAAAGATTTCTTCGTACACTGCAATATCAAGCCAAATTCTGCTGGATAATTTCTAAATTATTTCTGTAAGTGCATCATCTAAATATGTGAAATGCTGAACTTATAATTACATTTTTAATTAAAACATTTATAAATACTTTTTTGAATCAGACACCAATGCTATTTCAAGCTTGAGCTTTATGTAATTAAATTTAGGATTTATAGCTTATCCTTGGATGAGTACAGTTAACTGACTGGACAGAACACCATGTAAAATGTCCAGTTTAAAGAGATATCTATTGTGTGTGTTAATGACATTCATGTTAAGAGCCACATGCCCACAAGGGTCACCCCGTTTCACTGGTCATATAATGAATGGAGTGGTTTTAGGTTTTCAGAAAATGGTTATCCAGGAACCTCTTAGGTGTAAGCTCTTTAGTCTAATGCAGTAATTAATTTAATATTAATGTATTACTGCCAGAATTGTTTTACTGTACTTCAGACACTTTGGGGATAGGGCTACTATGGGCTACTGAATCTGGATGAGCTACAGAACATTTGTAGTTCCATTATTTTTCATTTATTAATGTAGAATACAGAAAGGTATGACTTCAAAGAAAGGCCAAAGGATACAAAGATTTTGTTGCAAAGTCTGAAAAACCTGGGCCAAAGGTTTACAAGAATTTGCCATGTATTTTTAAATTGAGTGGAAATGTCTATTTTACTCAATTTGAAAAACAAAAATTCTTGAAGCTTGCATCTATTTCTTCACTAAAATTTTACTTATTAACTCAGTCTTTTGTCTCACTTAATCTAGGAAAATGAGCTTTGATGCCATGAACACAGATAGTTAATACTGACACTTTTAATAGCCAACATTCATTTCAAAACAAATCTCATCTCTCTGACTTCAGCAAGTAGGAATCAACCCATTTCTTCCCTTTTCTTGCCACTACACCTTGGATCTAGCTCAGTCATTGGTGAGTTTGTGGACACAGTTTTCCAGACTGCCTCTTTTTGTCTTAATTAATCACAGCTTCTGTTTTGGCACTGAGCCAAGTCCTGTGTCCTTCTGAAAATGCATTCTTGGAAAATTATGGGTACAGATCTAGTCCCAAGCCACTCAAGAGACAATCCATGTATTTTCTGATTACAGTGGGACAATATGTGGTCAAAACCTGTGGTTTAATTGCCATTCCTCAGATTTAAGACATATCTAGGTTGATTTTAAAATATTTTCTTGGTTTCTGAGAAATGTTTGTGCTGGGTTATATTCAACATCCTTAAACAAAACTCTGAGGGCTAAATTTCCTCTTTAGAAGTAATGTTACTTTTCTGAAACCATAATTAGGTTGGGGTTTTTTTTTCCCTTTCTAGATTATGAAAATATTCTCAGAGAGAGAAAAACGAGGAAGTTATTTTAATTTACTCATTCTTCAATATGAGCATCACCTCTTCCATGAGTGACAGAATCAGAACAGCAGAANGTTGGGGTTTAATAAGAAGTTACTTGTGATAATTACTGAATCTACATCCTAATCTTAGAACTTCTGTTCTCTCCTGGTTTATATTTCAGGATGCACAATAGTTCCCAGAATTTAAATGCAGAAGGGACTAAGCCTATCTTGTTT
>VWZN01001595.1:279160-292801 GCA_013396955.1 Regulus satrapa | reverse complement strand
GTTTTTTCCTTAAAGCTTTAGTAAGCATGTGTATTGTGTCCATTTTTATGGCTTGTTGTTCTTTCAGGCAATAGACTCCTGCTTTTCCTCATGAGCCCTGAAAATAAGTTGTCATAAGATCTCATGATTTCTTTATTTATCAGGGTAGATGTTCTCTCTATAACTTTCTTTCCCCCTTCTAACTGTTTCAGCAAATTTCTAATTTTTTTTCATTACTTTCTGTTAATTTACTACCACTGATTTATACCTTGTTTCCTGAACCCACAAATTCAGCACAGAGCAAAAATTATAGTTCACTGTGTTATCTGTGCTGGTGCAGAGGCAATTGAATTCTTCTGAGTCTGTTACTTACAACATTGTTTATATCATCAAAGACTCCTCTTGCTCGTCACCATTGGTCATTCTATTCCTGTTCCCTATTTCTATTCCTCACATTCCTTATAATTCCACACAGAATTTCCTTTGTTCATCACAGATCCAAGTACACTTTTAAACCTGTTTCACAGGTTATTGTAGCACATATTAACTGCTGAAAAGCTGAAGTACCCCTGTTCACAGCACCATAGCTCTGGCCTGATGTCTTCTTTCCCTCTTAACTCTGCAGTCAGCAGAAAAGGAAACAAACAGGGCTAAGCAGATAACTTTAGTTGTTTAATAACCATCTTCCAATCCAGCCACTACTGCATTTTTCTTTCCGTTTTCTTTTTTCTTCTCCTTCTCTTTTCCCCCTCTTTTCTGTCTTTAAATTTATTTTTTTTCTCAGAAATAAATTTTACTACTAGAGTTGGTGGATGTTATATGCTATGGCCACTATAAATAAACCTTTGTGTAAGAAACTTTTCTCAACATTTTTATGCAACACTCATTTATCCCACTTAATGGGACTTAATACGACTGAATAAGAGAAGGAAACATATCACATTTATTGGAATTTTATAGCCTGCTTCTACCAATAGAAATGTGTTAATTAATATATACAAATATTCATTGATTTTTTTGTTTTGTTTTGTTTTTAAAAATCCATAGGATTGGTCATTTCCTTCCTTGTAAAATCTAAAATATAGGCCAAAAACTTCTCCAATGACTCAGCTCCTGCAGTATTGATTCAGCTCTCACTCATTATTTGTCTGAAGTTGTAAGAATTTGCCATGGCACATGATCCAGAATATATTTTTTGATCTGTGATTATTATTTGCTGTTCACTGTAGATTTATGCCTATGTGTTTGAGAATATCAGAACAGTTCAGTTGGAGGCATTACTTCTCTCCTTGCTGAGCATTGTGGTACTTGTCCTTGTTAAAGAACTGAATGAGAAATTTCACAGAAACATTAAAGTTGTTCTTCCCATTGATCTGCTTTTGGTAAGTACAAAATTATGTATCAGGCTTTTTCTTACAAAGCTTTCAGTGGCTCAATCTGCTGAAGTTTACTGTACTGTCTATAGTTGCCCACACCCACACCTGCCACTTATTAAATAGACAGCTGATTTTCATGGCTCTAAGTTAATTGTGAGAACAGGAAACTGTTTGGCTTAATAATTAAGAAAAATTACATAAGCTCCCAATTTGTATAATATTTTTCATATGTTTACCACTTTTTACATAATCACAAGAACACAAAGACTAGAATGTTCAAGTGTAAGAAGTTTGAAATAGAAAATAAAAAGTAACTGGCATATTGTAATTCCAGGCAAGTCTTGTGCTGGGTAGTTGTGCCTTAGATGTTGCTTGTGATTTACCTACAACAAAGTTAAATATCTATGCTATTTCTTCCTGTCATTTTATAAAATTTTCCTTTAACAAAGTATAGACTAAATTGAAATTAGCAATTGCATTATAAACCCCTGTTTTAAGGATTAAGCTGTAGTCAAATGATCAGAAGCAGATCAACGTCAGAAGGTTTCTTTTTTCTCTAAATCTCTAAAAGAAAGTAGTAAGTATGAAAGACAGTTGGTTTTCAGGATGGATTATTGCAGTTACTTTTCCATTACTGGAAAGAAAATATTTACAAGGTCAAAATGCTGGAAAAAGCAGGTAGTGTGATCCTGGTCTCAGTGTTACCTTTTAAAAAATATTGGATAAAATGCACCAGCAAACTAAGAACTGAAGACTGGAAGCCTGTTCTGTTGGGATTTGTGTGTTCATCTCATCTGAAACAAAGGAAATGAGTTTGAACCTCCTCAGGGTCAAACTTTATACAGCAAGATTTATACCTGCTAGAACATAAAAACAAGAGGCACACACATCTTCTACTGTGTTCTGTGCTGAAGTCAACACTGCCAGTCTGGATTAGATGTGCTCAGAGAAATCAGCTGCATCAGACTACTCAGGAACACTTAAATCATGAACTACTTTAAGCTGCTCACATGAATGGCAGTGCTCTGGGCACATGCTGAACAGAGGGACTTTAGACACTGATTGCCAAAGTCCTTGAGGCTTTACAGAGAGCCATACAAATGTCTGTCATTAATACAGAATGTACAAACTGCACTACACTCTCACTTTATTATTGTATCCAAATCTTAGTTTCTTTTGACTTTCTCATCTGCAAAAAAAAATCATAATAACATTTTCCTGTTTTACTGGATTGATCTAAGGATAAAGGTATTAACAGTCCCATATGCTTAGGTATGGCATTAACAGAGACCATGTCAGAAGCGACAGAAATGTAACATCTTTTTCTGCTTCAATCAATAGATAATTGCTACATCCATTGCTTGCTACTATGCTGATATGGAATACGTCTACGGGATAGAAGTTGTGGGAAATATTCCTAAAGGGTAATGTAGGTTTTATTAGCTTGTGACTTTTAAACATTTTAATTTCTGAGAACAGTCCCTGAAAAGGTCAAAGTATTTTCTGAAATAAGAAACGGTAAAAATCTATTTTGTTTGTTTCCTGTCTCCTCAGATACTCTCTCACAATTCAATCCCATGTTAACAAGTTATATGTGAACAGATATCATCACAAAAATTAATTATTGCACATTTTCATAGCTTTTTATTGCTTTGTGGAAAAAACGTGGGTACTAAGTACTTGAAGATGTATGACAAGAGGGTAGGACATTCTGTACAAGATTATTGCAACCTGCTTTTTGAGGGTTGGCTTGGATTATTGTGGCAGAAAAGATTTACAATAAGATTTGTAGATTACTACATTTCATTCCTCTCCACCCATATAGTAATTTTAGAAAATGTGGCTTCTGAGGAAATGTGAAAGATTTAATTATGTTTAATCTGGAAAAGAACATTTTTACTAAAGGTAATGATGCACTTTCCTGCATGACCTTGAAAAGAAAGCAAAAAAGAAAAAATCAATATAATTAGCTGGAAAAAAAATCATATTAGTTGTCAGACAAAATGTTTAAACCTGACAGATTGATATGGAAGAGCACAGCTTTTGTATAATCTCCTGCTTGGATATAGCAGGGTTTCCTCAAATTTCACGAAGTATGAGTCCAAGATAGCATGAGTGCATGTGGGGCAGCTTCCACTGAAAGAAATAAAATAAGGGACACCTCTTGAGGAAGAATATGGTTTGAAGTATTTGGAGCATCCTACAAATCTGAGACTAAAACAGGGATAAGTATGCCCCCTCTATGTGCAATGAATAACTAAACTGTATTTGTGCAGTTTTAATCAGGAATTTATTTTCTGTCTAACCTAATACAAGTAGTGATGAAAAGCAGGAGCAGCGCCTGGACCATTCCTGAGTATTTTTAGGCATTTACCTGAAATACCTGGCTGCCTTGTCAGTGGAGAGCACCAGAAACCTTAGGAGCACCCTTTGGATTTTGGATGGTGTGATTTGTGCTCTGGAAAGACCAAAATCTTTTTGAAGAGTTCAGAGACAATCTGGGGTGGTTTGATTCATAACTTGAGTGTTTTCATTGCAATCCCCATTAGATGGAATAAGAGTCTGTATTGTCAGTAACCAACAGGAATAGAAATTTTTTTTAAGGATTTAAATTTAACTTTATGCTTTTTGAAACTATATTTTAAAAGGACAAAATATACAGTAGATTCTTCTGATGAACATTATAATATGAGTGGAAGTTTGCTAATTTTTTGTCAGTCATGGAGTTAATTTATCAACATCTCTTTATAATTTCTCAAATTGAAGTTTTCAGATTGGATACTCCATCTGAAACTGTTTCATCTTCTACAAAATCTCTTCTGCTGTTCCCAACAGACTGAAATCTTATTATAATAAACTACTGAAAAATGTCACCTTACAAGTAATAGAAAAATTAGCTGTTCCTGCAGAGATTGTTTCTCTGGTATTCACATAAATTGCAGGTATATAAAGACTATGTATCAACTTCTGCAAAAATTACTGTCTTTATTTTTTATAGGTTACCAACACCAAAAGCACCACCCATGAGTGTCCTGCCTGAAGTAGTCACTGAAGCTTTTGGAGTGGCACTGGTTGGTTATGTAGCCTCACTAGCTCTTGCTCAAGGCTCTGCTAAAAAGTTTAAATACACTGTGGATGACAACCAGGTAAAGCTCTTTCTCCTTACTGTCACTGATCTTTGAAATCACCATTTGGGGAAAGTATTATAGATGAATGCCCAGTAGGAAAAGTTATGTTCCATATAGCATGCTGACACCTTCTATTGTTTACAGTAACACCCAAATTCTGTTCAAATTGTCTCTGCAGAATACCCTCATTGGTTGAACTGCTCCTTTTGGGGAAGCTCATACTTTAGGATAATCTTGTAATGCTACATTCAGTGTAGCATTTGGGTATTAATGCATTTTTCACTGCTATAAGATGAGACGGCTTCTCCTCTGGCAGTTGAGCTCTTATAGACAAGCTATGATGTTAAATCAGCCAGCAATTAATGAAACAAAGCAATTGTAAAACAAAACCAGGTACTTTTAGCCCCAGGACTAATCTGATGTTATAATAAGAAATTATTTATACTTATGCAAAGTAGAAGTCTCCCCTGAAATAAAGGTTTCTTTGTATGTAAGAAGCTGGGTAAGTTCAGAGAGTGCTACCATAGCCATAAAAAAACCCCCAAAAAACCCCAAAAAAACCAAAACAAACGAACAAACAAACAAAAACCCCAAAAAACCCCAAACCAAAACAAAACAAAAATTAAATTTCCAGCCATAGGAGCTTTCTGTTATGAGTTCCACTTTGCAGAGGACATGCTTAAATAAAAGTGGGCAACCTCGACACTACTACATTGCTTTTCATGGTGGGTGGGTAACTCCAAGCCAGGTGGAAATCCATGGAGATGCTAATTCAAGCACTGTGGTAAGAAAGCCTAAATTCCACTATTCAGTGGCACTAGTACTGTGCGCTGAAAATGTTGCCTCCACCTTTATGTTAACTGGTTTGGGATAAGTGACATAGGATTGACTGAGGAATAGTTGTTTTGCAGCTGGAGGTCTATTTGAACCCTACCTAGACAAGCTGGTCTTACTACATCAGGTCATGTCCTTTACAACTCTTCTGTCAGTGGAAAACACAGTGGGAACATTCTTGTCTGTTCAGGTCTCTAAAATATTTCTCAGTTCGAATTCATTGGGCTCTGAATTTCTATTGATGCTTCAGAGCCATGTTTCTATGGAGCAGAGGGAGAATGTTTTGAGCTTAGTGCAGGTCAGACTGCAGGGCAACATGCTGCTTTTTTTCAGGGCACTCCATGGAACACAGCAACCTGTGTGTCTTTCTGCCCCTTTTGAAGTCCTATAGTTTACACAGTTTCATTACTGAAGTCCTGGAATCTCTGTGCATGTCTGCATCAAATAATGGAGCAAAAGAGCAATGAGGAGAGGGCAGTGAGGTGGTGTGGCTGTACTGCCTCCAGGGGCCAGGCATGGTGCTTGGCACGGGGGTTTGTGGGTGGGTGAGGCTGCTGGGCAAGCTTTCAGGGGGTGCTGTTCTGTGCTGTGAAGAGAAACCCATGAGCTGCTGTTTTCCTGGCTGTATACAGCACCATTTTCCTACACATTTCCCTTGGCACACCAACTTGCTCCTCAAAGTCTGTGATGCTGGGTGGCCACATCACACACAGTGGTGAACAATTCTCTACAAAATGCTGTTGTTCTCAGGCTGCACATAATGGGTGGCTTCTCCACTTTTTCTTCCACAAATCTTTGATCAGACATGTCTGCATTTTGACTGTGGATGTTCAGACATGGCTGCATATTTGACAAATACATTTGTGATGAAAGACAGCATGCATACAGTATGGCTACCACATTTCACTTTCACTAAAACATGCTCTAAAGGAAGAAAAATCAGTGGCTGTCTTTTTCCAGTGAGCCATAAACCAGAGATGATCTGGACAGTTTCCAGACACCAGTACTTGGGGCTCTGGCCAGTTAAAAAACAGACGTGGATCAAGATGTAAATATTTTGGTTGAACTCAATCTTCAAAATGTAGCAATAGCATTCATCCTGTGAACAAAATGTCCCTCCTGCTTTTAATGAATCTGGTTCAACAGCTCTATCATTCAAATTAGTTCTGCGTTGTGAGAAGATCTATTCTGTTGGGAAACCCTTTGTCATGTACCTGAGGGTCTTTTTCCTCAAAAATGTGTCCATCCTTTATCATTGCAAATACTTACATAGGGGATTCTTCTGTTGGCAAGAGGCATTGAAATGACAGCAAAATAGAAAAAAAACCAAAAAACTATCTTCTATTTAACGACTTTGCAGGAGTTTTTGGCTCATGGCCTCAGCAACGTGATTCCTTCATTTTTCTTTTGCATACCAAGTGCTGCAGCGATGGGACGGACAGCGCTTTTGTACAGCACAGGCGCCAAAACACAGGTAATGGCTTAGAGTGAAGGTCGTCGGAGAATTACAGCTGTGATACTGCTCACTGCCATTTGTGCTGATTTATCCATTGTATTTCCCTAGTCTCCCTTTTCCTCTGTCCTAGGAATGGCTCTGCCCCGTCATTTTTAACAATCTGCATGAAATTGCATCTGATCAGTGATGTCTTCCTAGGAAAGATAATGGTTCCATTTATTAATTTTTACCTGTTTCATTCAATATGAACTGTTAGGTCTGTGGCAGCAAGGAAGTTTGGAGTTGTGTTTTCAGTCTGCAGGGAAACATCATAAAAGCCCTTTCAGTTTATGTGAATTTGTCAGCATTGTAACAAAAGTGCCCTCTAATGGTGTTTAATGGATTTAATGGTACAATATAAACTGAAGTTTTAGCGGGGAAAAAAAATCACATTTCATTTATCTGATATAATTTCTCTTCTATCTAATTTCCTAAATAAAATTAAAGTAACCTTTAGAACTGTTTGTTATAAAAACACAAGTAATCTCCCAGCTTCTGCCTTGTGACATGGTGTACTTGTCCTATCCCTCAGTGCACACTGAGCCCACAGAGATGACATTTAGATTCCTGAGGACGTTCGTTGGTATTTCCCACTGTAGGAAACTAAACCCACAAGCTGTTATTACAGTAGCTCAGGAAAGAGGGGACTGTAATTGCTGAGGATGATAACTGTGACCCTGTCAGCCTGTCACCTGTCCGAATTGTGCTTGTGAAAAACTGAGATGGCAAACCATCTGGGGCACCCCCACAGCATTTCCTCTTCCTCTGAAACCCCTTCAGGGGTTCAGGGCCCTTCAGGGGCAGCCTGCCTTATCAATGCCATATCCTTTGGAGTTCACTGTTATTCTCCCAGGTAACAAGTGACAGGACAAGAGGAAATAGCAACATGTTAACCCAGGAAAGGTTTAGACTAGATATCAGGAACAATTTAAATTTATTTTTTTTTTTCACAGAAAGGGTTATAAAGCATTGGAACACACTGCCCAGAGTAATAGCAGAGTTAACATCAAAAATTGTGTGAATATGGCACTTGAGGGCACAGTTTAGTGGTGAACGTGGTAGTGGCACTGGGTTCACAGTTGGATGACCTTAAAGGTCTCTTCTAACCTTAACAGCTTTATGATTCAATTATTATTATCATTTTATAGCTGCTCCTCTTGCTTGTATAAAGGAATTAGCTGCAAGGAAAAGGTTCATGAGGTACAAGACTAAAATATAGTCCATAGGTTCTACTTCTCCTCAACCATGTCTTTCAATTATTTCTCATGCAGTTGCCACAATATTAAGGAATTATACAGGCCTTTTCTTCAGTACTCTACATGTTACATGCTTGCTAATTAGCCTACAGAGTACTCTGAACTCACTTAATCATAATCAATAATCTAACAGACAATAATCTGGAAGTGTATTTATATGCAACTACTTTAACTACCACTTGGCTATTAGTTATTTCATATATTTTAGTTTAGTTCGATGTCATACAATGTGTCCTCCTCACAGATATTCTCTTCTGTAATGTTAAAGTACTGATTGTACAATTTACAGTGTATTGCATCATGCTGTATTGCCTTTTCAATGGAAGATTTGAGTTAACCTGCAGACCTATAAACTGAAGGCATATAGGGGATTTGAGCATGTTGGCTCTGGTACATGAAGGGAAAGACCTGATAAAAGGTTATTCAATTCCTGAAATGGAAAAATAAACCACTATAATTTTATTTCAAGACAGCAAACACACAATAAAAATCTGCTTGCTTTATCGATTGGTTTCACAGTATAGCAGTGCCTGTGTCTAAAAGTTAAGTGTGGCTATGAGTTAGCACTATTTGAATAAGTAGAGTATATATAATGAGAGTAATTAAGGATATTTGAATAAGTAGAGTATATATAATATATAATAAGAGTATTTGAATAAGCATAACAATCTCTCCCTGCCTTCTTGGAAAACAACACATCAGCTTAATGCTCTCCTTTGTGGTTGTCCAGGCAGAATGAGGAGATGAGAAGATCATCACTTATAAATATTGGTCAGGTCATAGGCAAAAAAGAAGTCTTTCCTTAACATAGAGGGAAGTCAGTTTGCAACAGGGCATGGAAGAAATGCAAGAGCCTTCCAGGGGGACAGAGCAGTCCTTTTTTCTCAAATGGCTACACCTGGATTGAAGTTTTGTCATTTGTTCCTCAGTGATATATTTTCCTGGGAGAAAACAGGAGTGAGGAACTCTATCAAGGACTAGAAGTGTCCTTCAAATAGAATCAACTTTTTTTTTTTTTCTTGCTTTTCATAAAGGCAGAAAGAGGGAAAAGTTCCTTGTGACTTTACCAGCAGATTTTCTGTCCCTTTTTATGTAAACACTCTGTCTATCCTTCTTGATGATATTTTTAAGTACACTGTGACTTTAATTTTCCAGTGTTTTAACAACTTGTCTGGTTTTGTTTTTAACAACTTGTCTCTTAAAATGAAACCTAATTATTTTAGTAAAGAAACATATTATCGATATAAAAATAAAGTGAGCATCTGTCTACTTATCATCAAAAACCTTCTGTGAATCTGAACTGTATATTTATAAGACCAGAAGTACTCAGTGAGCACTCAGAGCGGAATAGGGTAATGCAATTTTACCGTAGTTTTCCATCAGATTAATACCATAAATACTGTGAAGAAATATATAATTATTAGACCATATATTTGCTCTGAATTTATATTACTTGCATTAATTATAATACTTAATATATTTTTAATTGGTGCCTACATTTTCTTAAGTAAATAATGATATTAGCATAAAACTGTTTGTGCTTTCTGGTTTAACAATAGTTTTCTTTTAGTGTTAATCCCAACAAAAAAAAGTTAGAAGTCTTCTCTCATGGAAAAAAATGAAAGCATACATAATTCTTGCTTAGTGCTATGACAGATCTGTCATTTAGTACAACATAGGGTGCATGGCTATAAATAAGTTGCAGAATGACAGTGGGTGCTGAGAAACTTCTGGGATGAGATATTGCACACATAAATTCCATTTAATACCCAAGTGTGTAAGGGATGCTCTGACCTGTGTCAGTGTGCTGGCAGCATGGTCAAGCACTGACATTGAGATCTTTCACTATGTTATCACTGTAGTTGATTAAAGGTAATAATCAGAGGTTAAAATTGAAATTAGATGCACCTGCAATCCACAGATATATTAATAGTCAACACCTTCAACATCTGATTCTTGATTTTGTCTACATTATTTTATAATTTATCCTTTCCACAATTTCTTTTTGTTGTTGTTAGACTGAATGATCTGCAATTCTTGTTTATTGTTTTAGGTGGCTTGCCTTATCTCTTGTGTATTAATTCTTGTAGTGATCTACACAATTGGACCCCTGCTGTATTGGCTTCCTATGGTATGGTACTTGTCCTTTTCAAAGATTAACATGTCAAATATTTTCTAAAGACTGTTTCTTTCAGGGAAAGACAGTGCAACCTTTAAAACAGCTCTATTTCATTTCAGTGGCCAAAAGAATAGTAAGGGCATGAGAAATTTTGAAATAATAAAGTACAGAGGTGACAGCATAAGACTTATAGGTTTTAGACATATATAATTACATATATAGGCTACCATGTAAGCATATAGAAGTGAATTTCTCTTCTACTTACTTTTGGCATGTAGTTTATGAAACTGTTATGAGCTGTACACCCAGGTTGTTGAGGATTTGTAAATTGACAAAGTGTGGTAGAAATTAATGAAGATTCATGATATTTCTCCAGATATGCATATGATATACAACTTTGCTTTTCAAATATATTTTGACACAAATTATTTTAGCTAGCAATATAATCTTAATTACAGAAAGATTATGAAGTATTCTCTGTCATGAAATACATCTATGCTAAGACTCTTTAAAGCAGTGTGGCATCTTTTCACATAAGCTGTATCTAGCTTTTGGTATTACAAATTAATAGTTAATTTTAACTAGAGGCATGTCAAAGCTGCTAAATACAGTTCCAAAATTATCCACAATTCTGCCATGTATCTACATGAAATTTTAACTCAACTATGTTTCAAAATTTCTTTGTGCTATTGTTTACATGGTGTCATGAAAGTTCTCACTTTTCAAACACAGATCCTTTTATAGCTTATTTTAACCATGCAAAGTAAGGATACTTGAAGAAGGGTGTGCAATATGTCCTGGTTTTTTTTTTGCTATACTTCTTCCCTACTTTCACTTGTTTTTATATGAATTATAGGTAAATTTTGACCAGTTTCCTGTAGGCTTTTCCCCCCCATATTTTAAAAATACTTTTTGGATTTTGCTTTCTTGATAATTTATTTCTCTTCTAATATGCTTTTTCAGCCTGTCTATGTACTGTAAGTCCCTTAGTTTGTACTCTATTCTTTTTGGCTCTAGATGATTTCTTCATCCATCTCCTCATCTTTCCTGAGTCAAAGAACAATTTTTTTTTTTTCCTTCAAAATTAATGGCCTTTGTCCCTAGAGGCCTTCTCTAGGGGAAGGGCAGGAAGTGAAGAAGGGGACTTACAATTCTTCATTGCATAGAAGTTGAGTGATGATTTGCTTTTGGGTCCTTCAGACTGTGGCAGAAAGTATTTGGTCTGGCATGGAGGAGTCGTATTTTTTTTAATTTAACCATGATATTGACTGCTAAATTAAAGAATCTGAATTTGTTTTCACTAAGAACTCTGCAAATGGCTTTTGTGTTTATTTGTCTTTGCAGTGTGTATTAGCAAGCATTATTGTTGTGGGCTTGAAGGGGATGCTAATGCAGTTCCGTGATTTAAAAAAATATTGGAATGTGGATAAAATAGACTGGGTAAGTAAAATTTAATCTAAGGAGATTGTCCTGAGACCATTTGGCAAGCATCTGTTAACTAAATGTTAAGTTCTGTGGCCCTAATAGAAATAAATGCAAGATATTATTAGTAGCACTTTTTATGCACTATCAGCTCAGAATAATAGCATCTGTAATATCAATTGTATTACAAAACAACATTTTATCAAAGGATAAAGAACTAAACCTAATGCTAGAGATGTGTATACAGACAGATCAAGTTAATGTGAGCAAATATGTGTCTAATTTGTATGTCTTGTCTATCTGTTTAACATGCCTTTGCTACTGTAGCATTATTGAAGAGACATTGGTATTATCGTTCTCTGGGAATAGGGAATGACCACACAGGTCAAACAGAACTGGAAACACTAGTGATGCAGAAAGATATATATTGAGGGATGCTGTAGGTAAATTGCCTTAACACTTAGAGATTTTGCAGCATATCTGCAGTTTGAACATAGCAAAAGATTCTGCACTATGAGAGGAATACATCAAAAAAGTAGATAGGTGAAAAGAGACATAGTATGAAAATCTAGTTTAATGCAAAGTCCTAATAATCTGACAATTTGCGCAGAATTCCTAGCAAACAGTAAAAAGAATACATGTGTATTTCCTGTCTGTGGGAGATTTTGTGGAAAGAAAATTTCTATGCACGTACCTAAATACATACATGCTGAAATCCTGTATGTTTGAGTTAACAACATTCAGAAAGGTATTTTGGCCACATAGTCCCTTGTGGTGGGAAATACAGGTAATTTGAGTTAATATCAGACTTTTTTGAATCTACCAATGACTTACTATTCTACAGCAGTAATGGTTAAGTCTAGACAGAATAAATCTCTTTTAAAATAGAGTACCAGATTTTAGTATGGGAAACAGAGCTGAGTAAATATCAAGTTTGAATTTGAGATATTTTGCACTTGGTGGCAGAAAACTACAGGTTGAGAAAACTTGGTTTTGGGCGTTTCTTTCCTATTATCCAGAAGAAAAGCTCTGTCTTTCCTGAAGTCTTTTCTTCTTCAAGCAGTAAAATTGTGAAAATATTTTCTATCTTTTGTTTTGTCTTTGATCTTCAGCTTAACCCATATTTCCAGTGACAGAAATGAATGACGATGTGGATCAGGAATTATTTTGGGAACAATGGACTGAGAACCATTGGTAGTTATGGGAGAAAGATATCTCTGTTCCATCCATTCACTGAGATAATAAGTAGTTACATTTTCCACCAGGATAATCTGGAATCTCACTAGATTTGACATGTCTTCACAGATAGACTAACCTGATTGATTTTTGCTTTTCTGGTTTTGGCAGAAAAGGTTGTGTGAGTAGTTAGTTATTACATGTCTGACATCTGTCATCATTTCTAAGAGAGGTTAAGGAACGGGGGAGTTTGCTGGGTTCATCTTTTTGACTAAACATACTTAAGCAATGATTTAACTTCAAGTAGTCTTACCATCATTCCTTAGCTTGACAGAAAAACATCATCTTACCTTAATTAGCATAGTTTAAAGCAAGGCTAAAAACATTGATCTTGCATTGCTGCCTGCTCTGAGGAGCCCCACCAAGCCCAGTGATCTGCGTAACTACACTGGTGTTATTTTGGCCTGAAAGGAGTCACCCCAGTAATTGACAGAACACTGGAAATTAATCATTCTATCACCCAGGTTATCCAAAGAGTTTTGAAGATAGAAACCCTAACAAAACATTTGGAAATAATTAGAAGTTGTCCTTTCTGGAACTGATTCTTTAAAGGGTGTGTGTCATGTAGCATTGAAGTCAGGTTTGTTTTGGTTATAGGTCTGGCAAATGATGGTGCATGGAAATGGAGTATTACAGAGTTTACTGCCTTGCTCCTTCACATTTCTTTAAGCATCTCATCAAATATAAATGGGATTAATAATATTTATTTGTTGATTAGTTCTCTAAAAGCATAATCCTTTTAAATGTAGAATGCAAGATATTGTTTAGGGATTGGATTTGAGGAAATCCATTGGTT
>VWZN01001595.1:248990-269550 GCA_013396955.1 Regulus satrapa | reverse complement strand
TTTTTTTTTAAGCTTACTGCTCCCCTGCTTTTTTTCCCCCTAATTCAGTAAGATTAATGCCAGTAACCTAGTAATAACAAACTAGTGTCTGCAGACAGTGGGGAAAATAACATTATGTTAGAGAAGAAAATTGCTCAAGAGCTTATTACACAAAACAAAGAAGGAAAATATGCCTTTAATTCAATTTAGAGTCACTGGGTTGCAGCAGGCATTTACGGTAATTTTTAATGTATGAATGTTAGAGTGATCCAAGTTTCCCTGGTAAATAGCAGAATAGACATAAACAACAGGACTTTTAAACATGAAAATATACAAGGTTAATGATCTACCCTGCCATTAAAGTCTGTGGATTTATAGAGGTTATTTCATCAATAAGAGAAAAGACACTTTAATGTGGAAAACATTCAAAGGGTATTTAGAAGCTTATGTGAAACACATTTCATCCCAGGCATTCACTGGCACTGAACTCATCCCTGAGCAGAGCCGGTGCTGTGTGGAGTGTGCGGGGCAATCGCCCGGGGCCTTCCAAGCAGTGGCAAGGACAGACACGCGAGATAAATTTCCTGCTTTCTTAGCAAGGACACAACAAAGAGGAAGTTCATTTTTCTCTGAACAGCTCTTGTTAACAAAGAATCAAACCAGAGCCAGGAATAAGTGGCTGCTCAAATTTAGGCACAGTTGAGCTTGTCCATTCTGGACAAAAATTCTACCTAAGTCTGTCATCTGTTTGATCTGGCCTTATGATTTGAGCCTTCCAAGCTTTGTACTTTTGGAGGTTTGATCATCACAGGATTTGATCTTTGCACATTAGTCTTCCTTTTTTTCTTAGCTTTTATCTTCTACTTTGCCATGGGACTGAAGTGCACCTTGTCTCCACACCAAGCATCGTTTTTGTGGGAAATTGTGGGATGTCAGAGCACTTCTCCATTCAAGCATATACCATCCTCTGTTTTGCCCTTATTTTAGAGCTCTATTCCATACAAACTGAGACATTTTCATTGCCAGTTGAACTTCGCCACTTGTCTGACTGTGGCATGTTGGTGATGTGGTATTTACTGCAATCACATTTATAGGCAAATTGTGCAAAGTCCCTACACATAGTCTGGCGTTCTTTGCCTCAGTTTGGGATGTTTGAAAAGTTTCCTTGATTTCATGGTCACTGTGGTGGTGTCTGAGAGATCATCTCATTCCCAGAAGTCTGAACAGCAGTATACAATAAGGAGATCATTTATGTGGTTTGTGGCGAAGATTTCCATTCTTGATTTGCTTGAAAGTCTGTTGGGAAAATTTTATATCTTCAATGCAGTTCCAAACAACTTTTAACTACTTTAGAAATGGTCTGTGTCACTTACTTGTGTTTAACTATGACCTTGTTACATGACTTTTGTTAGGAAGAAGAGAGTATTTTTTGACCTATATTCTCTTGCAAATTCTTGATTTTTACTTCCATTGTCACAAAACCTGTTGAAAATTGGGAGTTTAGTAGTATTAACTTAATTCTATCTCCTACAAAACCAAAAGTCTTTAAGCACATCTTGAGGCTGTCCAAGATATTTATTTATAAGTATCAATTTTCTTACTGGCTTTTGAAGGTGTTTATAAGTACACCTTGAGAGTGAGAGAAATAGACTTGTTTTGTGCAAAATGTCTCCCACTTGTATCTGGGGGTTTCTGCACATTATCTGATACCCTTCCATAATTGTTCTGCTGTGTAACATTCATGTTTTGAGCTACACAGGTTGGCTGAAGGTACTGGTGAGCTGGTTGTAGCTTACTCAGTGAAATGCAGATACAGGCTCAGAGGGAGATGGAGAGTTCTCGTGTAGATTATTGTATTAGTTGTAGAAATGTGTTGGTAAAGCTTTAAATGTGACACTGAAGATCGATCTGGATGCACTAAGTATTTTCATGGAGAACTATCCTTGTACTAAGGTAATCTTCAAATGACCAAGATGAATATTGCCAGCTTTTCCCAAACCATCTGCTGTGTCTGCCCTAAATCCTTGTGCACGTTTTTCAAGATATCTTTGTCTAATAAAACATATTCCCTGTCTGCAAATGTTACCTTGCCTATGCTTGGGGAACATACCAACTGAAATAGTGCTATTATAATTGTTAGCTAATAGTTCTTACGATTATGTGATACCTCATAATGTGTATGCTTTTCTCCATGCTAAATAATATTAAATAAAATTTTTCATTATGTATTACTTGTATTTCCATTCTTACTTAAGTTATGAATAAAGACCGATCAATAGAATTACTTCTATGATAAAATGAGAATGAGAATGAATGAGAAAAATAATTCTCACAATCCAAAGCTCCTCCTAAGTTAATTTACAGGTTTTAGGTTAATTTTCAGGTTTTTTAAAGAAATGAGTCTGGCGTTTGTTCTCCAAATCTAAGATCAACTTTTCAGCATTATGTTTATTTCATTCTCCAGGAATCACTGAAACAGGTAAAAATAGTTTCAGTCAACAGCCCGTTAGTCTTTTTGAATGCCAGAAAATTTCACGCTGACCTGGTAAAGATAATCCAGAAAGATGACATGAGCAGCCAGGTATGTGATATTGTAAACAAGGTGGGATGTGCTTTACACTTCACTAATCACCATGATTAGGTTGAAAATCATGTTTGCTTTCCTTGCATTTTTTTAGCAAATGCAATCAGATACTGAAACAGGTATAAAAAAATAATACTAGAAATTATTCATTTAGAATAAAGCTAATCCTAATCAGATTCAATGTGGACTATTTTTGTATTATTACTTGAAAATAATATCTCTTCTATTCCTGCATGTGATCCTCTAAGAGATATTAAAACACTGATCCAAAACCCAAAAATTTCTAGAAAAATTTCCATAACCTCAGCTGATATAAGGTTGGGATTTTAGAAAGACAATGGGTAGCTACAAGTATGCTTGAATAAAATGTGTGTTTTTTGGTTTTTTTTTCTGGAGATAAGTACATGACAGATGGACACTTCATTTCTAACTATAAATAATTTTGGGAAAATTAGGAACAAAGTGGCTACTTTTTTTTTCCTCAATGGTATTTTCTTTTTCCTCTTTTGCACTGATTGCATTAAAAAATTGAACAGTATACAAATTACATATACCATGTTTTCAGAGAATATCCTTGGAAGTTCATCTGCAGATAGCTACTGCAACTTTCTAAAAGGGAAAAGATAAATTATAATTTTTCTATCAGGGCCATAAAGACATTCCAATACGAAACAATGTTTACTGTAGATTTTTTATCCAGTTTGGCAACTTGGGCTGAGAAAATCCCAGCTGTTTTAGATAGGTTGTTAAGACAGCAACATGTGTCTACCACCTCTGCTGTCCCTTCACAAAGAGTTGTGCTACCCATATGCGCTTAGAGGGGTGAAAATCCAGCTCAGAAAATGGGATGCTTTTTTCCCTTGGTTTTGACTGATTTAGAGTAGTTGATAAAAATCCTCCAGAGAGAAATTACTTAGGATTTTCATGGAATTAATTTGAGTCAATTTAATGATTTAATTTAATAAGTTAATTTATATGTTACTTATAAGGGAAATTTTATCCTTTGTCTCTTCTGTAAGGTGCTCAGCAGTACAGCTGCCTGAAATACTGTGCTGCTTTTTAAATTATTTTTTTTGTTGAATAAATGCCTTTCTGTAACAAATAATGGGTGTGGAAAAAACGCAGTTTCAATTTTGTTTCTGTGCTCTGTTTCTGGTTTTAGCTCATGTTTCTCCTGAGAACTTGCATATTGAAATAATGACTATAAAAATTATCCAGATAAATGTAATTCTTTAATATATTTACACATTAAAAAATGTTCTTACTAAAATACTATTGTAGCATATGAGATTGCAGCAAGTAGAAAATGAATCAAAAGTTAATCTTCTAAAATCACTGCCAAGAATTTTTCCTTGTCAGGAACATCTTTCCCATCTTTTGGCCACTTCTTAACCACTTCCTACTTTCCCAAAAGCATTGTGTCCAAATTAGCTTTCTTGTGAATCCAAACTTGACAGAGGTTGAGTCAGTTAAAAAGAAAATGAAAAATACCAGTTTGCACATGTATCTCAGTATTATTCTAAAGTTATACCAGAAAATACTGTATATCCAATGGGGTTGCATTTTGGAGAGAATGAGTTAACTTTGGTACTGAGAAACAGAATTCTTACGTATTGCATTGATTTTCTCTTGTTACTGTGCAATGGACTGGTTTTCCTTTGTATGTTAATAATTTGTTGCTTTTATTTCAGTGTGAGCAGAACACATTGCTCTGTTCATTTTCCAATGGAAGTTGTCATGGTGAGTTTATTATCTATAAATATTGTTAAAACCGTGTTGGATGTAAATGTGCAAAATAGCTCCACATTTTTATATATATATATTTCTAGGTACATACAAGTTTTGTGGAAATAAATAATTTCAGTTAGACCAAACATTCAATGAAGCATGAATGCTAACCCGTGTTAAAGTATGTTAACCTTGGGCTAGCAAGTCCTGTATTTGATTCTGGTTTTGACTGACTTTTGAAGATTTCAAAAGCAGGGAACTCTTTGAAAATGTCTTTTCTACAGGAGTGAAAGGTTCTAGTAGAAGTCTCATTGCCCATTCCACGGGGGCTGGAACTAGATGATTTAAGGTCCCTTCCAACCCATGCCATTCTCTGCTTCTGTGTCCCTGCTTATTGCCCTGGAATGAGTGTGTGTGTAAAGAGACAGGCACATAATGGGGGAAATACTTCCCATATTGCTACCTGGACTGATCTTCAGACCAGGCTGAAGAGACTGTTTTGCTAAGTTCTTGGGGTTTTTTGCATGCACAGAGTTGAATATTAGTATGAAAAAAGTAAAAGTAAGATTAGAACCATGTTAAATCTTTGTGATATTTAAAGAGACATAGGAGAAAATCTCAGAAAATGTCAACTGAATTGTCAGTGATGTGATAACCACCAATATTATTCAGTATATCTATACAATATATGATAAGATACCCTAGAGGTTTTCTTTCAGTTAAGGATTAAGCTGGAAACTCCCCTCTTTCCACATTTTGTAACACTTAAATCAAACCAGAACACATACATTCCCATGGAATCCCATGGATACTTTATACAGATGACTTCATTGTGGATAGAATTAAGTGTGTTTATTTAAAACACTTATAGGCATTAAGGCCTCAGTAGAAAATCTGATTTGGAGGCTGTTGTCTGAACATTTGTGTTTGTTAAGTAGACTCAGGACATTTTTATGGTACTACAGTGTTCAGTTTACTTGGGGGTGACAGAGTATTTTGCTGTAGCATAGCAACCTATGAAAATGGTTATTGAACATTATATTGTATTTTATTGACTACATTGTAAAATACTATGTTTGAGAAGATCTTACCAGTACATATTTCAGTCATCTTTAAGATGAACTAGTTTGTATTTCAGTCATCTTTAAGATTAACTGGTTTATCACATTACAAAAGTGGCAGTAAGCACAAGACCTCTTTTCTGAAAACCTAAGTCCTGCCTTGAGGACTTAGATGTTGTTGTTACTTGTACCAACCAATCTATGGTGATTCTTCACAGGATCTTTGAAACAACAAACAGAGGGGAAAAAAGAAAAATCCCTTTAAAGAGAAAAGCAAAATACAGAGCTTAAATTTTCAAGAAGAAGGGGAAAATGAGGACACAATCCTTAAGCCTTATGGCAGTTGTCCAGGAAAGCATAGAAATTTATGTGTCAGAATCTTTCCTTTCTCCCTTTAAGGAATACTGGCTGTATTAGCACCAAATGAAACGGCTGCTCTTGCTCATGTCACGTATCCAAAGAGGGTGCAGTCTTTACCTATTTGCCTCATTAAGAGTCCTGACAGCCTCTACTGCAATTCAGGATGCAGCAGGGAATTATTAAACTGAGCCTGGGAAATCACAAGAACCCCTTTTCTGAGTTTCTATCACAGTAAATTTCAGGAGGTTCCCTTTAAAATTCTGTATTTTTGTTTATATGTATCTATTCATGTGTGTTGGACAGTACAAATACAGAAAATGTATGGAGAGGAAAGTCCAAAAGACTTTGGCTCTCAGACTACTGTCAGAAAGGAATTACCACCCCTATAAATTTGCATCATGGGGAAATTCCAAGTCCCCTCAACACTTTAAAATCTTTACCTTTTCTCTGCCAAAGCCATTTAGCTTAACTCATCTTTGCAATCATATTTCCTTTCCTTCATATTTTTCCCTTTTTTTTTTCTTTTTCTTTTCCAGTTGCATGCATTATGATAATAAACATTTGTTCACAGAACAATGTAAATAAGATGTGCATTATTTTCTAGCTTTCCCTTTATGAGAGCCAGGAATCATTTATCTATGTGCTAGTTCAGGATGCATTTAGAACAGAGTATGTTTAGATCAAAGGCAAGATGGTCTGAGGTTGAAGAATGACTATAAGGACATTGCAAATCTTACCAACATAATTTTATTCTCCAGCATCAATATGTCATTGTGTATTAAAAAATTAACTAAGCAAAAACCAGGATAGTAAAACCTTAGTAAAATTAAATATTCCGCTTTACATATAGTTCTTTTTGGCTGAATATTGAGTTAAGCCATAGGCAGGTGTTTAGGGACTATGGAAATCACTGACATATCAGAAATAAAAAGGAAAATAGATATTTTTCGGTGTATCCCATGAAAAATCTTCTAAAGTAGCCAAGCTCACTAAATGAGAAATTCAAATTTGAAGAAACAATTACTTAATTATTGAGACACTATTGCTGCCTAAAACATCTCCATTAATATGTTCTGTCATCACTTCTTTCCACTGCCCTAAAGGTTTTTAATTTAATTTGTTCTTCTAAAATATAGCATTTGCTTGCCTGATATCCCAAGCAATAAAGACTTTATTGTGATTGTTTGGGCTTATTTTGTTGAGCTGTCACCATTCTTATACCCATTTCCTGAGTATTCTCCTTTTAATTAAAATTTTTCATTTATCAAATGTGTAGGTGAGTTGGTGCAGTCATGTCACACTGAGCGACGTGTTTTGATACTAGACTGCAGTGGCCTGAATTTCTTTGACTACACTGGAGTCTCAGTACTTCTTCAGGTATTCATGACATTAGAAACATTCTATATATGTCACAGTTATACATATGAATTATTGGGGCCAACTACTAGTCACTCCTCCTCTATGAGTAGATAAATATTTCACCCATAGAAAAGATAAACACAGATTTGGTATTAAATTGTACTGTGTTTACATATAAAATTACATTGGAATATTTCTAATATATATAAGGAAGTGGAGTTTTGGAACTTTTCCCTTTTTTTTTTTTTTTAGGTTGGTTTAGGTCATGTTTGACTGTGCTATGTCAGTTGTAGAGGCATGCAAATTTACTGCTTTAAAATTTCAGCTTTAATTCTGTCATTTTATCTGCATATTCTGCTGGCTGCTAAACCAGAAGCCATCCTTTCTTCTGTGGGCAACATATCTTGCAGACTGGGTTCAGGCATTGTAGGAGCACCAAGATGCTCCCAGAAGACTAAACCCAGCAGCCACTGGTTACTGTGGTGAATGGAACTAAATCCAGACAGCAGCTGGCCACAATTGGTGTTCCCTTGGGGCCAGTCCTGTTTAATGTCTTTGCTGATCATCTGGACAAGGGGATCGAGTGTACCCTCAATCAGTTTGCAGATGAGACCAAGCTGGGTGGGAGTACTCATCTGCTGGAGGGCAGGAAGGCTCTGCAGAGGGGTCTGGACAGGCTGGATTGATGGGCTGAGGCCGGTTGTGTGAGTTCAGCAAGGCAAACTGCTGGGTCCTACACTTGGGTCACAACAACCCCAGGCAGTGCCACAGGCCAGGGCAGAGTGGATGGAAAGCCCTGGGTTAGCAGTGAACTTGGCAATGCCAAGTTAATGCTCATACTCAACAACCTTAAAGGTCCTTTCCAACCCAAACTATTCTATGAGTCTATGGTTTTGCATAACAAGCAGTACTGCATAGTAGATAAAAGATTATGTTCAAAAGCTGTTCTTACACTTCCATCAGATCTGGAGTTTAAAAGTTGTGTAGTGAGTACAGAGTAAAGTGGGTATGGAAGGTTTGGTTTGCATAATTTTTCTGAGCAAGATAAAAGGAATAGATTTAAACTTGGGACTTAGCCCAGGCCTCTTCTTGTCCTAACAGCTTTCTCAACTGACTGCAGTGATTGCACAGTGAAGTAACTGCTGCCTAAAAATATTTTAAATTAAAACTACACATATAGGCAGGGATATAATTAAAAGGAAAACTGGAAAAATAAAGTTAGTGGGAATTGCTATTAGCGATCTCTTTGAAATATAGGACAGTCTATTAGTGAAACTAATATAATATTAGTTTAAAAAATTGTGAAACTGATTTCCAGAAGGCCTTAGAGACCTCCAAATTACAAATTATGTCAAAGAAGTGTTTGACAAATTTGTGAGAGTTAAGTCTGGAGTGGGCTGTGAAGTGTACAGGTTGGTAGTGCAGCCTCTAGATAAACAGTTAGTCCAACACCAAGTTACTCCTCCTCCTGCTCCCAAGAGAACCACACTCAACATGTCCTTGTTGTTACACTCCTTCCCAAAATATCATCACTGATGTCAGACATGGAGGATTTTTTAACTGAGTAAGATTTTTGCTTTATTTTAAAAATAGAATATTCTGATGGGCTTCTCCTTGAATTATCTTAGAATTTTTCTACTTTGCATGGATTGTTTAAACATTTTGGAATAAGTAACTGCTTTGGATATTCCCCATTTGGCAGAAAAATGCCCTGCTCTGGTTTTAGAGTTATTTCCACTTTTTTGTTTTGGTTTGTTTTGATTTTTTGTTTGTTGTGTTTTCTGTTTGGTTTTGGTTTGTTTTCTATCTTATTAATATTTTGTCTCTGGGGAGTTAAACACTTCCAAAGAAAGAATAAAGAACAACTCACTCTGAATGCAGCATGATAGTTTTGGTGCTTTTTTGATAAATGTCTCAAAGTTTCCTAGGTCTGATTCCTATCTGTGTGGATTGGTAGTAAGCGTATTGTACGGGCATAAGAAAACACACTGAAAAAAGAGACCTGGAAAAAAATACCCTTAAAAATTACAGTCAGAAATTACAAAACTATTAATCAAATTCAGTTTTAATTCTCAGCAGAGCTGTAGAGTACTGTGAAGGTGGTAGGAAATAAATGTGGCTGGGTGATGTTTGAATTATAGAAGGGCTCGCTCTGGTGGCTGCTGGCAGTACAGCTGCTGCAGCAGCACTCCAGGCTCTCCCTACCTTGAATATGGACTTTTTCTGTATTTTATTCTCCGTTGGTATTTAAAACAGTTTTTTTTTTTTTAATTTCTTGTTTTCAAACATAGATTTACATGGACTGTAAAAACAGATACATCGATGTGTTGCTAGCACACTGCAAAGGCAAGTATCAGCTTGCAATAAAAATTTTAATATGATGGTTTATATATATTATATCCTCACTACATTCTCATTGCTTATGTGTTTGTTTTATTGCAGCTTCCTTGATAAAAGCAATGCAGTATGGTGGAAATCTTGACTCTGAAAATCCTGTGTTTTTTGAATCTATTTCTTCAGCAATTGATACCATTCAGATTCACAGGGTAAGGCTTACAAGGAGGAGGTAAAGCCTGGAGGGCTTCTTGAATGGTCACAGCAATCTGTTAAAGTCTGGGAAAGTCTTATTTACCTAGTGAACCTTTTATGTAAAAATCTTTTATCTGTCTGTAATCTACAACTGGTCCTCCACTTGAGGAATGCAGTTTTTTTTTTTTTTTTGGTTTTTGTTTTGTTTTTTTTTGTTTTTTTTTGTTTTTTTTTTTTTTTTTTGCTGCTAGCACTCTCTTCCCATCACCATGTCTCCTTTTGCAACAACTTCTCGATCTTCTGTGATAGAACCAGAGGTGCTGTGTTGCAGCGCGTTAATCCGGGCTCATTCTCTATTGGAAATATTTACTTTGTCTAGAAACACCTAACATCCTCTTGGGGAGACAAATTAACTCACACCCAGTTCTGCATTACTGAAACTCCAGTCCTGTTTCTCAGCCTGGGACGCTTGAAGCTGCTTCACACACCTCAGCAGTGCTCTGACTGAAATGGTTTGGGATCCCCAGCTAGTTTGGTTAGAGTTGGAAATTTTGCCTCTGCCCTGCACTGTTGGCTCGCTGGTGGAAAGAGGGGAATTGCACAATGTGGAAGAAAGAGCTAGAGGGAGAAGGGGAGGCTTGAGAATCTATTTACTTGATCAATGATTCCTGCATTCCTTTCTAAAAAAGATTGTAAACCTGGACTTTTCTCTTGAACTATGTGATCCTTTTCCACTGTCATGGCAGTGTGAGTCTACATTAAAAGCAGTGTGCTTTCCCATGGCTGTACTTAAAATTCAAACATGGCTAGAGCTTGGCTCAGAGCCTTCTCCAAGAGACATTAAACTCATCATGGCCTGTGGTTTGGTCATTTTACTTTTTTTTTCTTCACTTTGTATTTTGCTAATTAAATCAGACTTGCCTATGGACAAAACCACTTTCCATTGATTTATCCAGATTAAGGTGAGTTGGCACAGTTGGTCTAGTGAATTGACCAGAAAAACATGTTCTCTTCAGTGCTTTTCAACATTTTTCATTATGTTGACCTACAAAAAATAATTCCTTAAAATGCTTAACTGCAGGGCAAAAATAATGGGGTTGGCTATTATATATTTTGTCTGGGTCTGATTAGATGAATTAAAATGATTGTTGTTATAAAATGTCTGCATTCTTTATTGACATTATTAACTTTCCTAACATTCTTGCAAGATAGTTATGTACTAGCATTCCCATTTTATGGAAGTGGGATAGACCAGGACAAATGTTCATAATGAAAAAGGTGAGTTAAAACTCCAAGTCCACTTTTTAAGGAACTCATTGCTTGTTTCTACCATAGCTCCTAGGCAAATCAAACCTCTGCATAGGGACTTAGCAGCTCAGCCTGAAAGGCTTGCATGCAGCCTCACGTAATTATGAGCAGGGTATATATACTGCTGATGCTTCTTCAGAGTGTTCACAGCATGTGCTTCAGGGGTTTTTTTATGTGTTCGTTGTGTTGAACACCTGAGGATAAGGTGGACAGGAGTGAAAAGGGTACTGCAATAGCAGGAGTGAAAAGGGTGCTGCAATAGCAGCACCACACTGTAGCTACCACTCTATGTGCCTTTTTAAGGCACTGAGGTCGGTAGGACTTCTGCGTGTTAACATGATGGAACAGGAACAATAGGATAGAAACAAAATACGAGGAAGGAGTTGGAGACTAACAGAAAGTGATTCTTCCGATTTACATTGCAGCTTCCCCTTTTAGCAGGAAATAGTCTTTCACTGTCAGAAAGGCAGAGGTAAGCAGGCTTTGTGGTTCATTTTCATCCCTGCTGCTGTTCAGAAATGCAAAGATGTTCTTATCTACATGCTCCAATGTAAATGTTGTGTCATTCTCATTTTTATGTGTATAAATTGATAAAATACTTACCTATTACTTTATGCAGTTAATCTTAATAATAAATAACTTTTTGAAATATTATTGTTTATTAAGGTGGCATTTTCAAGCTAGCACTCCTTCATCTCCTAACTTTACATTACATTCTAGGAAAACATTATAATACTTCTTTTTTTTCTGTTTCTCTCAATTTAGAATTACAGCAAGTTCAGTGAACAGAGTGAAGTGTGATGCGCACCTATTGAGCATAGCAAGTTTCGTCTGCTCGTATTCAAAATGAAGTACATCATGGCTTCTCCTTCACTTTTTTCTCCAGTGGATTTCATAGATGATCTTTTGTATACCATATATATTTAGTATATTCAGTAATGACAGATCTGCCTTTCAGAGAGAAAATTTTTCAGCTGCAATCACTCAGAGAATTTTTATGCAATTGTTCTATAGTGGTTTTATTAAATATTTTTATATACGTTTAGATACAAATTACTAGAAAGCAGACACGAGGTACTGTGTTTACCAGTCAGGAGTATTATTTTAGGTATCTTTTATTGTATCATTAGTTGTAATATGACTCTGTAGCTTTGTGTATGGAATAGAGACATTATGAATTCTTAAAGTATGTTATAATTGATACAGTATCTTCAGGAAGGCATAATACCAATGCAAGCTTTTCCTAATGGCTTTACTTACTCTTTCCTCTGCTTAAGACAGCCATTTGCGGTAACAGCATCATATCACAGCTATCATACGCTTCAACTATTTTGTACTTGGTTTTGTATGCTTTTTAATGCCTGCACAGATCGATGGGAGAATTGCAAGCATATACAGAGAAGATAGATGTATGTTGACTAAGAACACTGGATTGCCTCCCTCTCTATTAGTTGCCTTGTGCTATTATGGTTTGCTACATTTTCAAAGCCACAAGTATTCTTTAGCTCAGACTGAGGAGGAAAAACTGGTAATATTTTTCCAAAACTTATTATTTTTTCCAGCACATTTTTTCCAGTCTGCATTTCCAGTTTGAGCTGTGATTTTTTTGGTGTTGAAATCTTCAGCTGAGGGAGCTGAAGGGTGATCATAGCGACACATAAGGCATGTGCCACATTTCAGCCACAATCCTGATGTGCAGTAATACTGTGTGTGAGCACACAAAGCGGGTGGAGAAATTCACAGGTTGAGTATTTGGTTTGCGTTTATGGGTTGACAGAAATCATATTATATTGTACAATCATGCTGGTATCGTTATTTGGCAACATATTAAGGCCTTCCAGTACCTGAAGGGAGCCTACAAGAAACATAGAGAGAGATTATTTGCAAGAGCATGTAGTGATAGAACAAGGGAGAATGGCTTCAAATTAGAGATATTAGAAGAAAAATTCTTTACTGTGACAATGCTGAGGCACTCGGAACAGGTTGCCCAGAGAAGTTATGTCTGCCCTGACTCTGGAAGTGTTCACTATGAAGGTGGATGGAGCTTTTAGCAACTTGTGCTAGTGGAAGGTGTCCCTGCACATGGCAGGGTGCTGGAACCAGATGATCTTTAAGGGCCTATCAAACCTAGGCCATTCTATGATTCTATGAATGATTTTCTTCTCTTGCCTTTGTTCCCTTATGTGAGCACAGCAGTAAAATGTGAGTTGAGCAAAAAGGAATCAACAAATGAGAAAGATAAGGAAGTAGGGGTTTTTGATTTTTTTCTCATCAATTTAAAAGATCTATGGAAGCTAAAGGTAAATTAATATGGCACAGCCATAATGGCCATCTTACACTACAGAGAGGAGGAAAAGTGTAAGGATGCTTTGTGCAGCTGACACATACAGGCAAAAGCTAGTTCTAAGCATTCTGTTTTCAGCAGCAGTTACATCTGTATGCTTGTCTGGACCCTCCCTGCCCTGTCTGCTCAAAGCTGCTGCCTGCAGGAGATGAGATGGCTCATGGAGTAACTTTTGCATCTCTGCATAGTTAAGACATTGATAAGCCTTTCCTCAAATCTTGGTCTCTCCACATGAGTAGACGATAATGGGAGAGAGCCATGGGGTTTTCTGTCCTTTCAATTATGAGTGGGTCTTGTAGTTATTCCCTCCTTTGTCCCACAGAGGACCAGAAATGTTCTGTACAAGTTTTTCTGAGACTGCTTTGGTAATTACTATTCAAAAGGTTGATAAGTAACTGTGAGAAACTCATTATACACAGGAGAAATAAATTCTCTAAATTGTCCCAAGCACATTAATTTCAGATGCTGTAGTTGATTGCAAATGGCTCATTACATCACTGGACTCAGTAACAGGCTATAACATTTGATTAATAATTTCCCGAAACAGTTTTACTAATTTATTAACACTTTAGAAACTATTTACAATGTACTTTAATCATAGAAGCATCAATTTTATGTCACAGTTGAATGGAGATTTCTACTTAACTGCAAATCTTTTCTACTAGGTTCAGCATTTTTTCCTTGTCAGTTAAATTTTTTTCTGAAAATTTATAGATTTGTTGATTAATGAAATTGTTAAAATAGGGTCTTTAGAAAAGATAACATCTTTCACTTTTCAGGAGACTCAATTTTATTCCAAATGATCTTATAAATGGAACACCACAGATACTTTTACAATTTCTTGTAGTATTAGCCTTGTAAGAAACCTTCTGCATTAAATAATCAATTTTGTAGTGCTTATCAAAATAGGTTCTAATTTTTGCTGCTTTCAATAGGAATAATTTTTGCCCAGTTAAATGGCTGGTTTAGGGATAAACATTTATCTCCCATTAACTCTAACCTTCCAACACTGGGCTTTGGGGTAATTTCTGTAATCTATTTTGCTATATATAATTAATCTAAATAACTTTCCATCTCTGAGAGTATGCATTGTTAATTATATTCCCTGTCAGTGGCATCACTTAGACTAGTTGTTTCTCAGCAGAACAGTTTTTAAGAGACATGTGAAGATAGCTGTCCTTTCTTCTAAAATACCTGTACTGAGTTTAAGCTCTGTCAAATCAGAACTTCCCTACAGAACTATGGGCAGTGAGGGAGTGCAATTTCTTTTTTACCATTGATTTGGAAGAGCAAATTGCAAATTATAAACTACTGATGCAGTTTCCATTTCTCCACCACCCACCCTTCTGAGCTACTGACGTTTACAAAGACATGTGGTTGCACACTGCCTGTCTTCAAATAGCTGGGATGCCATTGCCATCAGACCTCATGGGCTGCCAGGTCCCTGGTTGCTCTGCTGGTGGGATGGGAGTTGCTTCATGTCTTCCCTGAGCTGCAAATCCCCTGTGATGGTGTGTTTGTGCCACTCACAGAGTCAACTCACAAACAATTGCTTAATTCTTCGGTGAAGATTTAAGGAAACACCCTAAACCTTCTGGATTAAGTTCTGGAGGCAATTCCCACTATCAGTTTCAACCCTTCCCTCAATGCTTTTTTATACAGACTGTCTACTGGCTTTCCTCTGGCTCTCAGAGAGAATTATTATGTAAATATATAGAAGCCCAACCAAAACATCAAAATTAGCTTCACTGGAATGGAATTAAATCATGTAACATTTGAAAGAAACTAACAGTGATTATCTAGTCCAATTGCTGGTATTATAAAAGATAATCATAATCAGAATAAACAATTCTTATTCTTCTGATCCAGAATGGTTAAGGGAGCCAAATTCATCCTGTAGCAAAGAGCCTACACAAAGTTTGTGTGTCTTTATGGCTGTGCAGGCCTGGCCATACTATCCCAATGGAGGTGAATTACAGTCAGGAACAATAAGGGGTTTAGTTATTTGTACCCTGCTGAGGCAGACATTTACTTTTGTGCTTTCAGCCTTATTTACCTGGACATTCCTAGGGACTTTTCAGAATAATGCAAAGTTTTATTAACTGTGGTTAACGTCTGTGAGCTTTTGCAGTGCTTGCAATAAGAGCAAACTGTGGAGTTCCCTCTGTCCTCCGTGATTTCTAAAAGTGCAAGAGAGAGACTGCACCTGCCAGCAGAGGCTTGAGGAAGTCTCTCATTTGCAAACTTGAGGAAGTCTCTCATTTGCAAAGGAAGTCTCTCATTTGCAATATGTTTTCTACTCTTAGTAAGCAATTCTGAAAATCTCACCATTCACCTTGATTCCAGTATGTACACTTAGATGCTCAAATTTTATACTGCAGAATTCTGTATGTATGAGTCACCAAATGTTTGCAAATCAGTGCTTCAATGTTGCCTATTTGGTGTACCCGCAATTCATAAGAGACCTTTAATACAAGATTGTTTTTTGCAGAGATGGTCCAAAGTTATCAGAGATGACATATTTACTTGACATATTTAGCTATTTTTAGGAACTTATTTGACATTTTAAATAGTATATAATGTGAGTAAAGAGTTTGTCCTCAACATTCAAGATTTGCTAACCAGAGTATATTAAAATGGTGATCTGATCATATGCTTCTTATAGAATTTGTTTCACACATTCCAAAACATAGCAAGCAATGAGGATAAAAAGAGAGAGCAAATTGATGTTAAAGAATGAGTATAAGGCAATTAAAAATTAAGCATAAAATATGTAATAAGGAAAAGAATGTTAACATTATATTTATGCAAATTAAATGTTTCTAATTCTTGTCATATGTCTTTCATTTTAAAGGTTATTTGCCCTGATTCTATGATTCAAGTGTCACAAGGTCTGGCTGTTGCTGCTTTGACATAATTTATTTGACAGCTCTGTGTATCATAAATATATAATGTAACAAGGAAAGGTATCTTCACTGTTGAATGAAAACATTAATGTGTCAATACTGTGTATGAATACTGTTTGACATTTACTAGTTTCAAAGATAAAATACACAGTATGCCTTGAAAATATGGTATTCCTATTTTTGGAAGATACTTTCTTTGTCTACAGGAACTCATAAATAAATGAAGGAGCGCAGTTCCAGAGTGCATGCTAAATGATGCCTTCATCATTAAGATAGATTTTACTAAATATCACATAATCTGTATGTTTCCATATGTTTTATAATGCATTTGAATATTTTTTCTTTCTCTGATTCTGTGTATTAGCATATGCAAGAATAAATTTATACTGAAATAAATTGGAATATGAGACAATTTGCATGCAGAAGAAGGAAAATGCCCTCATTATTTCAATTCTTTTTTTTTACTACGTTCTGTACTAGCCATTTTATTATGAAACACATTGCCTTCTCTAACCTCAAAATGTATTAAATCTTAACAGTGAAAAAAGAGAAAACTGCCTTACATTCAGAAGTTTTAGTTCCTCACCGCTCTTACAGGAGTATGGCATACAACAGACATTTTTATGTCTATAAGAAATACAGAAATCTTGGTCCAATTTCTCCAGTATTGCCTCTTTGCATGCACAGTCGTTTGAATATGTCTTTTTTTAATTGTCACTTGCATCTACAGATGGTACACCTCATATCCAATTGGCACATACTGACAGCATGCTTATATGCAGTCTGTAGCTTATCCCAATAGAGAGGAAATGATGGGCAAACCTTCCCACCACCTCCCAATAACTGTAATGACATTAATGAAAAATGGATTGACATATCTTTGAAAATTTGGCCTTGGAAATAGCAGCTTAGTTTTTCAAGCCTGATAATTTATGAAAGCACTTGCTTTTACCAAAATGAATGCAACTGGTACATTTTTTTTCATTTTACAGTGGTATGAAAAAGTATAAACAATTTGCAGTGCTATAAACTAGATGATGGACAGCTAAATATTCTTAATGTTAATCTTAATGACAGGCTATTTTGTACAACTAGGGTATTTTCTAGAGCTATACTTTCCAATTACACAATAGCAAGGAACCCTCCAAGTTACTGCACTTTTGAGTGAGACAACTGAGAAAATTTCATTATTTTTATTCTCAGAATGGGCATGCAGAAGCCCAAGATCAGCTCTCACCAGGAACTTGAAAGGTAACTTGAAGTGCAACTCCTTCCCTACTGGGAATCCTCTGGCTCCACAGCAGTTCTGGAGAGTATGACAAGCAAAAGCAGAGAAATGGTTGCTTGCTTAATCTTTTTCTCATGTGTTTTCCAATAAAGAGGTCTTTTGTGCAGCATACACTCAAGTGGTTAATATTTAAGAAGAACCAAGAGAGTAGTTCATGTCATTGCTCTGACTGACTCAATGATGATAAATGTTTCTTCTCATTCCCATTGTGCTTTGACTGTGATACTGTGGCAGTTTAAAAACGCAGCAAAATCTCAAGAATTCTTGAAAACTCTGCAGTGCTGAATTAAGCTGTACCCTGTACATTCACTTAAATCCCACAAAATACATCCCAATAATTTGGACACACTGTTTTATATTCTATTTGAAAGGCAAAATTATCTGCTCCCTTAATTGTTACTTGCAATAGTTGTAAAGTTGTGAAGGTGCTTTTTTTGCACATTTGCTTTGATTTGTAGGCTCGGGTAGTATAGCAAAAATATTTGCTGCTCACTGGGTCTGGAAATGAGATCTCTCTGAGCTCATAACAACAGTACTGGGATTGTGAGTTGATATTACAGAGTGAGTAGTTTATACTCCAGAATAAATTAATAATTTCAAAAACTCTCAGCATTTTCCTTTTCCTCCTCTCTCTCTCTGTGACTGTTTTTAAATCTCAAGTATTTCATTACTTTCTGGTTTAGCTTGGTTCCTGTAGCCAAATTCTTAATTCAGATTACCTCCATAAAGGAAGATAAGTTTGGAAAGAACAAGAACAATCCTAACTTATCTGTTAGGAAAAATATAATGCACTTTTTTTGGTTCTGGAGTGCTTCCAGATTTGAAATATGTTTTGGAATATTACATTTGCAACCTGAAATTTGTGATAATTTTAATCTTATTTTTAGTAATAAAATTGTGTTTAAATCAGTTTGGTGCTGGCCTGACTCCACTCCTGCCCTGACTGCAGAGGTCTCCAGTACACCTTGTCTTCAGTTCCCAATCCCATGCAATAGAAATAGTGACTTGCAGGTGACCTGTGATGCTCTGCAGACCTGGGGACTGCTCACTTTGCTGCTTCCTTCTGCCTCTCTTCTAGCAGGAGACAACCTGTTCCACAGACTGCAGAGCATGAGTGGCTGCAGAAGTGACCAAAATACTCAATGGCTGGACAGCAGGATATGGGAAGAGGCTATACAGGAGAAAAAGACTTGAGCAGACAAGACTGTGATATTGCACATGAATGAAAAAGCTGAACAGTAACAGTGCAGCTGGGATGTCAGGCTGCATGTAGGTGCTGGATGACAGGGAGGCAGACCAATCAAATTTGAACCAATTCCTATTGGCAGGCCCTTGATCACTGCAAAAGGTAATTTTCTTCCAAAGTGCAACTTGCCTCACACAAGGATAATTTCCTCACAGTGGACTTGACCCTGTTAATGTGGTTTTAGCAGGATTTCAATTACTTTGTATCAGTAAGAGTTCAGGTTTTTTTCTGGAGTCAGACATCTTTTTCAGACAAAATGCAGCATTTATAGGTATTTCATTCATATAACTATGAAGTACACATATTACAAAGCTCACATCTCCCTCTTTTCAACCTCACAGACTATACCTTTTCAGAGAAACAGGTGGTCCATAAGAGCTAACAGGTGTACCCCAAGTATTGCCATCTCCACATCATGGTCAGCCCTTGCAAACACTGTGCTTTTCAAAGCACTTCAATCCCTTCTCCATCATTTCCACCATTCAGAAACTTCACCAGGACCCACCTGGGGCAGTGGCAGCTCCATTCATGTCATGCAGCAAAGAAAATTCAGCACAGGATTAGAAGTGTGCAACAAAAAGAAAAAAAATTAAAGGGGAAACACTTTCAGTTAAAATATTAATTCCAAGCTAGCGTATCAGTTTTCAAATAACCAGTCCATTAGGGCTAATTGACAGTTAGCTACGGGCAATGTTGGTAGAGTTTCATGGCATACCCTGTACCCTGTGCCTTGGTGAGTTCCTCCAGTCTGTGCAAGGAAAGGCCGGAGCAGGTAATGCAGTAGAGTCTTCAGTACCCTCAATACTCATCACAGCTGCACTGAGATGCACTGCCCTGGATAAGTGCAGGCACTACACAGAGAACACCTGTGACCCAGAGAGCACTGGGCAACCAAGTGTTAGCATAGGCAGAGACACTATTGTACCTTTAGTCAGGAAAGAGACATCCGTGTGCCTTTGGACAGCTGCTAAATCTGTCTTTATGAACATGCTCCTCGGCTCAGAATGGCATCATCCTGCCTGCCTGGGCTGTGTGCTCCAAGTGTGGTCTGAGAACTTGGACCAAGCATTTCCGGATCACCAAAATCTACTGTGCCCAAGTCTGGACTTACCTCAAGAAGGTGCTGCTATGATTTATCATTCCTGTGGACATTATCTGGCTTCACAGGAAAGAGGGCAACAAGCATGTGTGACAAGGGCAAAGTCAGCAGAGGGCATGAGCTGGCAGTCTAAGTTCCTGGGGTCTGGTCTTTGTAATGGTGGTTTAGCATTAAATATATATATATTGTCCTAGGAAGAGGGAATGGTACCCAAAAGTTCCTCACTCCCATGACTTCCCCAAGCACGAAAAAACGGTGTTGCCTTTTGCCATGCAGCCCAGTTCAGACTTAAACTCTTTTTGGCATACTTTTGCTGTAAGGTACTCTCACCCACCAGTAGCAAGGTTATCACCCTGAAGGTAAAACTGAAGATGTGAATTTTCTCATCCTGAGAAGGAAGTTGTTTCTGAATTTCTCAACTCATATAGCAAAACCTGGGCTACTGTAACAAAAGTGCTGTCCTAGCTGATATATGAAAAGAAGACTAGCAATATGTTAGCTTTGCTGTCCAACACGATGGACACACTGGAAAAATCAATGAGAAGCATCTCTATATTTCTGCAAGGGGTAAGGGAAATGCCTCACTGCTTGGTCTGGTCAGCTGTGGACAACTCTGGTGCCATCAGAGGCACAAGTCTGGACACTAGGTAAGAACAAAGTGTTCTAACATCTAAAGTTATGAGCAACTGCCAAAACCTTTTGCTAGGTGTTGGAGGTATTTCTTCTGCCTACACAGTTGTCAAAAAGGACAAAAAAAAAAAAAAAAAAA
>VWZN01001595.1:138115-240492 GCA_013396955.1 Regulus satrapa | reverse complement strand
TGTTGAGATTCTACATTTTAAATACAAGCAGGTGAATTCTCCCCTTAGATACATAAATGCAATTCCCACTGAAATCAATTAAAGCTGTCTTGAAATCTCACAGAATACCCTAAAGTTTATATCCATTTATATCTTGAAAGTAATTGGACATATATCATGTGCATTGTCTAATGGAAAGATGAATCACCCCCAGTTAACTATCGGGAAGGAGAGTTTGGATACTTGATATACAGCTTTTCACTTCCTGTAAATTTTCAGAACCACAGTTTCTCTCTACAGCTCCATTTGTATAAAATATTTCAATATCATAGCGCTAATCCTCTTCTTTTTTTGTGAGCTTTATTTCGATTTCCTGCCAAGAAAGGAAGAAGTATGGGAAAAAAATGTTCTTAACTGAGTTCTTAACTGAGTCTACTCTCATACAAAATATTTCTACTCTACAGTATTATGGGGAAGATTTTAAAACAAAACAGAGTTTATAAGAAAACAGCAAAGCTATAGTATTAACCTGAGAAGTATTTACAAGGAAAATGACTACAGCGATGGAAATTCCAGCTGTTTCAGACTAGTGCTTACCCTATCCAAGTCAATAGATTTTTTGCCACTGATTCTTCTGCTGGACAGATATTCACTCTGCTCAAGGGCTGGGACTTCTCTCTTGCCAGTGGAATCTTTAGATCATGTAAAAAAAAAATTGTAATGGAATTTTATTAAAAATATTATTTCAGGAGTCCTTAGAAACATTGATAAGCAAGCTGCTTATTCTAAAATGAGTTCTTAATTCCAAACCATCTCTAGTTTCATTTAAAAATAATTACAGCATTATAAAAACTACTCCATATTAATTGCAAAATATTTTTTCTGAAGGAATTTCTGAGATATTAGTTTCATTGTTTAAACAGAATAATTTTCTAGGTTTTAACAACTTTAACTTTGATTGAAATAAAGTTAAGCTAGAGTGGAAAATCCACTTTTAAAGACAGCTGGCTGAAAGATATAGGTATAGGTCAGAAGCTATCAAATTTTAGATAGCCTGTGTGAAGCATCATTCTTGGGAATCAGAATTTGAGGATAACTCGGAGGCAGCATCCGGAGCCAAGGACCAGGGGAAGCAGCTTTTCTGTCTTCCTTCCTAGCATTTCTACTACAGACCTAGTTAGCTTTAGCTTTACATAGATGAAATTGCCTTCCTGGCCATACTTTCAATAGAAAAGCCACAAACTTTTAATTAAGAGGTAATCTGAGAGAAACAGCATATTTTTGTGGAGTAATAGTCTCTTGCTGGCGGCGGACAAGGCGTTTACTGAAATGAGATTTATCTTCAAAGCAGAAGATATCGATCATATGCTGTTACAATCACAGCACTATTTCTTTTATCAGGTGATGCATGGTGAAGCAATGATCGTGACTGATGGATGTCACTAACACAGGATAGACAGTGGTTTAATGCATTTTCTCAATAGCAGACCTCTGAACAGTTCAAGTAATAATTGCCCCTTCTAGGGGACAGAAAAGTAGGACAATTTTGAAATGAGAAAATAATGGCTATTTCTTCCATAGAAAAAATTTTCCATTTTAAATATCATGATTAGTCTATTTCTTAATAAATGGGCTTATAAGTACTCAATTACAGTAATTTTAATTTGTTTCAATTTTTTTATGGAAATAAAACTATTTTATTAATAAAGTATAATAGAGAATAAAGAACCCTCTTTTTTATATTCAGCCTCAGAGTTTCACCCAAGATCCATGAAGTGTTTCTATGAACAAAGAGTATTCCTCCTGCAATCACCTGCTTGTGTATTTTTGGGAGTAGATTTCATTTGTCCACAAATTACCTACTGGGACTTCTGGTTCCCCTCTCCTGTGGCTATGAGAATCTCAATTATCTCTTAAGACCAGTGATGAATTCTGTGTGTCTCTCAAGAGGCAGGGGATCTCCCTTCTAATCTCTTCTTGGGGTACAGTCCTGCCTAATCCTACTTGGTCATCCATTCTTTAAAAACATTCACAGTTCATTAATCCTTTCTCAATATGTAAAGAAAGTATGTGAAAATACAATTCTTGAAAGAGAGGTGAGAAAACCCAGGTTTCTTTTATGTTGGCCATTTTCTGCTGAAAGCTATAGAAAGGATATCCAATAAAAATGGTTAAGAACTCTAGCTATGGCTTACTTACCCTTTTTTCCCCCTTTTCATTTTATGTTATTTATTTATGTTCTCCTTGAGAACTTGTTATATCTCACAAATCATGGGAACTGGTCTAAATATTGTGGTTTATTAGCTTTCAAAAGTTCTGGGCCTTTCTGCCCTGATGATGATACAATAATATTGGGTAAATGAGATTAAGCATTTTTTTTTTTTCTACTTCTTTAATTAATTTACTGTAATGTAAATTGACTGATGTAGAAACTGTGGATTTTTTTTTTCCTGTGGCCTGTTAAGATTTTATGGTGAATTAGGAACCTTACAGAAGACATGAGAAATTACATTCATCTCAATTTTCACAAGTTTATTTGGTTGGCTTCAAGTCCCCTGTACTTTCAAAGAAAAATAGATGTAGAAATGAATAAACCATTTTTAAGTTTGGAAAAAAAAATTTTGCAAAACCAGGGTGCATGATAGGTCACTGTCTGCCAAACGTAGATTTGTGCTGTGGGTACCTAATGAAATAGTATTGCTAAACTCAACGCTCATACTCTCTGAAGAGGTGACAAAAAGGATAAGAGGCTTTGAAGACCTCCAGAGGGAGGGCTTTTCTGGCAAGCTGAGGCATCTAAATGACCTCTTCTCTAGGGGTCTGAAGGGGAATTTGGGGTTGTCTATCAATCATACATGACAAATTTTGCAGTTTAGGTCCCCTCTCTGGCGACCCTCTTGCTCAAATGCTGCATCCCTCTTGCTCCTGCTGTAAGGAGGACAGGACAAGGGCAGAGACTTTTGGCTTTCACTGGGCATTCTCCTGGCCCACATCTTGCTCTCTGGTACTACACGGCTATCAACCCCAGCTGGCATGGGCTTGTGTTGTTGGTAGCTTTGTTACCGTGGGGTATTAAGAGATGGATCGAAGTTTGGGCATGAGATGAGGAGCTGGGATACAGATGAGAATGAAAACAGAACTTGCTTGCTATTTTTACACCTGTCTTTGCCGCCTTGCTCGGCAGGACCGGCCATGGCGGGGTTTCGGGGCCCCGTGGAGCTGCTTGGGCGAGCCCCCGCTGCCCGGCTCTGCGGGCCGTCCCTCAGCAGCGGCACGGACGCCGCTCCTGCCCGGGGTTTCGGGCAGCTCCCAGCCCCGGAGTGCCGCGGTCGCCAGCAGTGTCCGGCTCCTCGCCCTCGCAGGCTGTGTCCGAGGGTGGCGGGACGGGCCCCCTCGGGCCCCAANCCATACCGTGGGTGATTTAGAGAGGACAATTAAAAAGCCAGGGAACGCTCTCTATGGTTTTATATTGCAAGCTTCATCAGCCCGGAGTGCTGCCTGCCATCCGCTGCCCTAAAAAAAGCCTTCACAAACTGCAGTGGTGTTTCACAGGTGCCTGCTTGGCTTCCCCCTCCTCTGCCCCAGACCGACAGAAAATGTTTTCTTGGATAGAAATAATTGTTTTATTTTTTAAAAAATTAATTTTGTTTAATTTCATTTTAATTTTATTATAATTTTATATTTTATTTTAGTTCATTTTATTCTATTTTATTTTGCTCTGACTGTAGATGTAGGGCAGGATTGAAAATAATCAGAGAATGGCAATGAGACAATCACCTAGTGTGAGATCAGCCCTGACCTGCTGTGAGCTTAACCACCCTTCTCCTGGGCAAAGTAAAGGAGCAGCAGGGCTTGGGAATGAGCCAGCTCCATCACAGCTCTGTTACAATGCCAGCAACCCTAGAACACAACCCTCCTCAGGTCTGGGACCAAGGGTTCAGTCTCACCTTGCCTGTTAAAGCCGAACAAGATACGGCTTGAAATTCTGCTTTAATACCTATTAATTCTGGAGTAACAAAGCTAAGAGTAGAGCGACTAAAACAAGAGTCACCGCAGGATTAACATGAATTTAATTTTTTGTTCTCATGTTGTCCTCCTGGCTGCTCAAAAACAAGCTAATACCATGCTAATGTTCTTTTTAATAGACACTGCATGAAACTCGCCTGTTCGCACCCTGCAGTATCTGAACAAGAACCTGGCCCAGATCGTATGTTCTACATCTCCATCTGTGCTGGTGGGTCAAACTGCTCTGAGAAAAGAGCTCTCCAATAGCTCCTGGAATTCAGCTAAACTAGGCAAGAATCTGAAGTGCCAGGGATTTGGATTGAATTCAGCTTTCCTTTTGATTCAAAAAAATCCAGACAAACTCACAACTGAAAACCTTGCTGTCTTTCCCAGCTTAGAAAGGAGGGTGAGCTGCAGTAGTGGGTGGGAAGGCCTTTCTCTCTCTGCTGGAGCAGAGGGGGGCATGGTGCCAGAGCAGAGGATGCATCTCATGCTTGCAGAACTGAGCAGACAGAAATTGCCCCAAAAGAGGGGATCTAGTCCACTACAGAGGTCCCTGACTGTGCTGTGTCCAGTGTGTGAACCTTTGTGAAAACACTTTCTCCCTTGTTCTTCACCTCGGACAACTCATAATGCTCACTGGATACCATTAATGGAGTTGTGTTTCCTTGCATTTTCCACTGCCTGTTTTTCTACTTGTCTCCCCTTTTCCGTTTCCTGTTGGCACTGCATCCTAAACTCCTAACCTCTTACACACATGCACTGGCTTTTTTTTCCACTTGCTGGGGGAGGTGCTGCACAATGAGATCCATGTAGTGAGAGTTCAATTGCTACATGTCAAAGCACAGCATATGCTAGCCAGTTTTCTCACCCACACCCCTCTCCGTGGGATTTCTCAGCACATTTGCTTCCCAGCTCCTGCACTCAACATGTGCTGCAAAGTGTAGTGGAATATCCGGGTCTGAGGCCCTGCAGTGTACAGGAGGACTCTTCCTGACTTGTATTAATACTGCTGCCAGTGAAATCTGTGGCATTTTGATTGCTTTGGAGCTCCAGTGCTGAAACGTTTTTCTTTCTGCCTGCCCATATGACTCTCCTTCCAGCTTTTTGTCTTCACATGAAAGAGAGGGCAAAAAAAAGCTTTTGATGTTTTTTGAGAATATTGCAAGATATTCTCATGAAAACACCATTTCATTTGCTCAAGCTCTTGTTCATACAGACTTTCATGACTTCCAGGATTGACTATTTTAATTTGTTCCTGGTGGTGTTCCAGATTGTTTGCTAAACTGGCTGCAGATGGTTTTGAATGTTGCTGCTGCCAGAATTGTTACTAGGACTTGATCTGCAGATCATATTTCTCCAGTCTCACGTTCCCCCTACCCTGGTGCCTGTTAAGCAGCATATGGCTTTAAAATTCTTTGCTGACTTTTGAAGCTTGCACTGGCCCTGAATCTTTTTACCTTCCTGGCCTTATAACACTTTAAACTTTGGCTTAGGCTTGTGGCTTATCTGATGTAATGGCCACTGACAGTTCAGCATCCAAAAACCAGGGTTGAGCACTGTTTTGAGTTTTGCTCCTCGTACTTTTCTTTCCGAGAAGGGAAAGAAGTGAGTAGATTTTTTGCTTCTATTGCCTAATATTCTAATGATTATTCCAAGCTTTACACTGAGCTTTTCTACTTACATTTATTTACACATGGATGCAGACGCACATGAAGTCAACATATAAACAATATGCTCCTCCTTTAAAATTCAAAAGTGGAAACAAAATAAGCTTGATTCCCAGTTGATATACAAGAGAACTGGTCTAATAAATTCTGGAGAACCACTTCCTGATGTCACTTGGTGAAGAGGGATAAGTCCTTCTATGTACATGGCATGGAAAAAATTTGGAGCATTACCTTCTCTTGTTTGCCTGCCCCTCAAATACTTTGATTACTGAAAGCTAAGGAGTGTCACTCTTAGCTATCAACTTTGTGTTGCCTCAGCTGAAAAGGAGGTATGCAAGAACACTGCCTTCCACGTTTATATTTTGCCACACCATGTTTGGTTCTTTCCCTAACTAGTGAGACCCTGCTGCTGGTTTTGATCCCTGCAGAACAAAGGACAGGAGAAGGGGACTGGGTTATTTTCATCTGTTACTGAATGTGCTCATAGAATTTTTAATGGTAGTACAGCACAAACGCACCATGGGTGAAATTTTGTATTTCCTGAAATCTATGGGAATTTTCTTGATGGCTTTATTAGAGCCCAGGATTTAAGGAACAAGGTTTAGAAGCAGAGTTGGCTTGTATTTCAAGGTTGGCAAGTGCATGGAAAGAGTTCTTGTTGTCAGTAACTTGAGTGAGGATTGCTCTGGGGAATCACTGAGGTACAATCAGGGGTTACCATAGGTATGGATCCCCTTCCAGAAAGCCACTCTACAAGCCCAACCACTGGTATTTATTCTTCAAGGGTTAGTTCACAGAGGGTTCCTGTCTTGCTTTCTTTGAGCCCCTCTGGGCACTGAGACGTTTGTCTCCATCTGGACAGAATTCACAGTGCTCCCTTCTGCTCCTACCTCAATCTGCAAGACCACACCATGACCCCAGTGTATCCTACTTCTTTACCTTCACTGAATGAGTGCAGTTATTTCTGAGAAGATATGTAAAAGTTTCTTTGTCCTGACTAGTTCTAAGTTTACAGATTTCTTTTTCTTCTTAGTCTGTCTCTTGGTGAGGTCCTGTATTTTTTGTACTTACTCCTTTTTATTCTTTCAACAAAGTAGAAAGCAGAACACAGGTTCTGCTTTCCCTATGGGAAACTATCCCAGACTTTTTTACCTCTTTCACTTCTTTCAGAATTGACCACAGCCGCAGATTACATAAATTTCTAGAAATGAAAATAACAAGAAAAAAAAGAAAAGGGGGGGGGGTGAAGCTTGACTAGGGATAAAAGCGGGAAAAGGAGGGGGAAAAAGAGGAAAAAACTAGAACTTGAAAACTCATGTCCACCACCATTTAATCTGAATGTATACTGTGTGTTTTGCCTTTGTGTTGGTCTGTCAAAAAAAAAAAAAAAAAGAAAAAGAAAAAAAAATGGGGCAGGAAGGGAAGAAAATATGGACATATCAGCACTTCTTAATAAAAATCTTTTTCTCAAGAGAGTTGTATATTTTATGAAAGAAAAAGTTAAAGTTCAGATTACTTTTTGGATTTTGTATCATAGAAAATATTACATTTATTCCTGTGTGGTAAATTCGTCAAGGGAGAGTAGTAGTACTCTGTAAAAACTTAAAGTGCCCTAGTAAGGTTAGAAAGTATTGGAAAGTAATGTAGCAAAAAGGCTGGGAACATGAGACAAAGAACATGGAAACTCATTAAAGTCCATGACAATTTACTGCCATGATATTGAGGCCAGATGACTTACAAAGTCCCCAGCTATACAACCAGGTCAGTGATAAGTACAAATCAGGAGTTACTTTTCTGCTGTGTGTGCATTTTAAGACTAGTATGGAAATATGACACATGGGACTGCAGTCAGCTTTTTAAACAAGTTGAGCAATTAGAAAAACTGAGTTTTGGAAAATAAGGAAAAAAGAGTAAAAAGAATTATCTGAGGGCTAGAGAAGTTTTTTTCCCTTCACAGACTGGAAGCACAGTGTGTTTATTCAAGTGAAAAGGTGGATGTTGCAGTAATCTCTAATGAAACAGGTATGGCCACAGCAAGAGTTATGGCTGGAAGCTCTGCCCAGATGAAGTCAGAAGAAAACATGAAACAGGCCCTGAGCAGCAATGGCAAGAAACTACTGCAACACAATACAAAAAAACCCCCAGTGATTCTGCCTAAACAAGACCGAATGCTTTTTTGGGTGACTTGTGTTCACATAAGTTTTACTTTAGTCACACATATTACTGAGTTCACTCACTGTGTGGACCCTGGATAAAATCCCGTGCTCTGGGATGTTCAAGAGAACAGACTGAAAGAGTTGTTGGCTCGTCCTTACCTAAAACTTTAGCAAACTGGGAGGTGGCTTTCTGTATCAGGCCAGGTTTCTGTTACATCATGCTTCATGCAGAAAGATAGAACAGCAGCCCCAAGACATTACTTGTCTTTGTATTTTAAGGGGGAAAACAATGAATATCAATATTTTTAGAGAACTAGTTAAAATGCATTTCAGCAGATGCTATCAATTCTTTTGACTGAAGTTAAGTTTCTTAACAATTCCAAATAAAATTGTTTCATTTTGATTTATTTACTTGAACATTCTGAGTTCAGGACTCAGAGGGACTTTGATTCCTCATGGGAACTGGAGCTCAAATGCAGCATCCCCGTTTTTCCTCCGTGGTTTGGGGTCCCCGGTTCAACTGGACCTGGTCTGATGTTTCAGCTTCAGGAATGTCTGTGGTATAATGCAGACAAGGAAGCTTTTGCAAAAAAAGAACTGGAGCATGTATTATCTGAACTAAACAGTCTTGAGACATTTCTTTGACTTTTGTGATCATGAGGTAAGGTCTAACTGATCTGGTCTGAAGTGTTTTAACCAGCCAAAATGTTTTACTTGGAGTCAGTGTTGCCCAGTGAAGATTCAGAAACTTCAAGGAGTATTATTGTTTCCTTACAGTAAAGTTCAGTTTTGCAGAAAATGTGTTTTATATGAGAAAGCATTTGTGGAAATTTCCTGACTAGTTTTATTTAAGAACTAGAGAACCAGCTCTTAATTGAAAGGGGGAGAGTGCCAAATATTAACACCCCCAGGGACAACAAAACCGATTAAATATGTGTCTAATGTTCTGTTTTTAATCCAAAGGAAACTGCTTCAATGGCATACATGTTGTTTTAAGTTTTTTTTTCATTTTCCTGAAAAAGTGTCTAAGTGAAACAGCATGTTCTTTATGCTGGGGTCCCATTCCCTCGGGTTACTCTCATCGTGCTCACCGTGCATAAGTGCTGCTCTTTCCTCTGAGCAAGCAGACGTGCCAGCAGCATGAGGGCTAAGAAACATCAGTGAGGAAAACACTGCAGTGGTCCTTGTGTGTGCCTGACTGCTGGGATTTGAGACCTGAGCTTTTTTAAAATGCTTCTACATTGATGCGTCCCTTCCTGAAGCTACAGCACTTATGAACAGCCCCAGTTGATGATTAAAATGAATGGTGGAACACTGGAAGTGGCAATGTTTTCATTGCTTTTCAAAATCAGATTGGCTGAAGCTGGCAGGACCTCTGGAGGTGATCTGGTTCAATTCACCCCACTCAAGCAGGGCCATCCAGAGCCAGTTGCTCTGCCCAGGACCATGCCCAGGTCATGCCCAGGACCATGTCTAGATAGCTTTTGAATGTCTCCAAAGAGGGAGACTTCACAGCCTCTCTGGGCAAGCTGTGTTAGTGCTTGGTCATCCTAACAGTAAAGGAGTGCTTCCTGCCATTCAGAGAGAACCTCTTGTGCCTCACTTTGTGCCTTTCCTTCTGGTCCTGTCACTGGGCACTACTGAACAGATCCTATAGCCACTGATAAAGGTCCCCCTTGAGCCTTCTCTTCTGGGCAAACATTCCCAGCGCTCTCAGCCTTTCCTCATAGGAGAGATGCTGCAGATGCTAGCTAAATCATCTTCATGGCCCTTTGTTGCACCTCTCCAGTAAGTCCATGTCTCTGTTGCACTGAGGAGCCCAGAGCTGGGCACAGCACTCCAGGTGTGGCTTCACCACTGCTAGGTAGAGAGGCTGGATCACCTCCCTCGACCTGTTGGTAATGGTTTGCCTAATGCAGCCCAGGCTACCAAGTGGCATTTTAGCCATGAGGGCACATTATTGCCTCATGTTCAACTTGGTGTTCACCAGGACCCCAGGTACCTTTCACAATTCTTGCAGGGTTGCTCCCAGAATACAGTAGTCCATGGAACAGCACTTGGAACCTGTCCTTGCAGAACTTCATGAGAACTTCCTTATAAAACTAGGTGTCACCTGATAATGATCTTTGCTATTCAGACAAAAATTACATTAAAATAGAGTGGATAATTTAAATAAAATCATTCTGCTCTTTTACCAACACTTAAGTGTTCCTGTATTCACCAGCAGCACTATCATTATAGTGTTTACATCCTGCCATACCAGATCCACTTTCTCCAGAAAATATCCATGTTATTGATCAATATACTTTAGGAATGATGAAAATGTAATGAGGTGGAGCCATTGAGGCTACCCATAACTCTGAAATAACATTACCAAAGCTTCCAAATCTCTGCTGCCAAGAGAAGAAAGAAAACATCTTGATTTTTATCCCTTGACTTACTACCATTGCTGCTCATGCTGAGAGCATAATGTACCATCTCTGAGAGAAAACTCACGTGTCTGTAGTACAGACCTTTCACTTAGAGACAGTGATCAGATGGTCTATTGCAATACAGCCAGGTGACTTAAGGAGATATGGATCACAGTCAAGGTTGCCTTGGTAGCTCTAGCTTTTCAGTGCTTTTAAGTTTGTAGAATGAGTTGTAGCAATTTTACTGTAATATTATCTGTTTTAGTGCTCATTAAGCTGCATCAAGCTGCATGATTTTTCTTGAAAAACATTGCATATTTACATGTAATGTGCATATACAGTTTTTTTAAATTAAATTTGTAACATGAGCATCTGATATAAATCTAGGTGCAGTGCCACACACTTTATGGTACTTCCTGGAAGGACTGATGAATAGTTGTAATTCTGGCAAATATATTTGTTTAGGTGACTCTAAGGATGAAAGATGTCTTTATAATCTGCTGTTAAATACCATTTAAGAAAAAAGCTCTCCTCCAAAAGTCATGTGCAAATGTAGGCAAAGGTTAAATCAAATCTAAACCTCTTTTACAGGATAGAAATACAGAGCTGAGGTCACATTAAACCACAATCTAATTCTGTAGACAACATCCTGAGAAAAAGCAGAAATTCTGAGAAAAACTCATCCATCCATAACAAGCAGGTTCTTCTCATCAGTGAACACAAAACCAGAGGAAGAGAAAAGACCAACAAAGCATTAGTTTACTTTGACCACTAATTTGTGGATGGCTAATTGGAGATGACTGTGTAACAGCAAGCAACAAATGCTTAGTGTTTATATCATGTAATCCGGTGAAATGGTCAAAGACAAGCCAAATCATTTACAGGAGGCTTTCGGTGTGGCAAAGGGTTTCAAAGTGGCTTTGCCAATACACAGCTAAACTCTGCTGGAGATGCTGCATTTTACTGATTCTTCGTGACTGATCCTGGGCTCTGGATGCGGGAGTAGAACCATGTCTGCCTGTGTAAAAGTATTAGGCTTCTGGCTGCTGCTGTCTCTCAAGATGGTTTGGAATATTGGGACTGCCAAATACAGTCTCTAGAAAATAAATGCATTAAATAGTTCCTTTCATAATGGTGCCTTTAAAATATGATATAGAGCTAATAAATGTTGAAGTCACAATAACATAAAATTGGGAAAGGTGGGAAACCATTTGAATAGCAATGTTACAAAACAGATAAGCATGAGTTCAGTGTGTACAGGTAGGAGTTAATCTCTGATCAGCAGTGCCAAATACATGCCTAAGGGAGGAAGCAGAAGAATTGTGATTGGCACTTGTTTCCAGATCTGCTCCTGGATTAGGTTAGGACTGCTGTATTTGTGACAAGGGTTTCCTGGCCAGAAGTATGTGTGCATGAACCACCCAGGTGGCCTACATATGAACTGGAAGTGCATCCCAACCTCAGCATGTCTGATGTGCTGTGCATGTGTTGTGCAGCTGTGCACACAGTCAGTCAGATGGATCCAGTACACCCTGTGTTTACACTGTCATTTGCACAGCCTCGGAACTGCAGGGAGAGTCAGGCAAATGACACGTGTGCCCAGTGCAGGATTTCTGGGCGCTTTTGGACTTCCTACATCCCAAGATTCATTTTGGAGGTAAAAAGAGGACATGCCTGGGACAATAACACATGGGGAATGTTCTTTCTTATGTATGATCTACCCAAAAGGTGATTTTTTAGAAGTCTTAAAATACCTGTTGTGCATTTATGGACTGGGACACAGTACTGTATGAGCAAAACCAATGCTTTTTTGACCCAATGGAAGAAAGCAAGTGTTTAATACATGACTCCTGGACCAAGCTGAGAGTGAAATCATATCAAAGCAAAAATGCACCATTCAAGCAATGCAACATAGTTCCCAGATGCATAAACCTTTGGAGTAAAATAAAACCACATGATCCCCGTTCATAAAAGCAGCCTTTGGTGGCATTTGCTCTGCCTTTGGCTTGCAAACATTCAAGTGTGAAAGCTTTTGTTCATGAGGATATCTGCAGGGATGTGAATACTCCTACACATGCACTGCTGATATTAAAAAGTATATAGGTATACAAACCCCTGTGTAAATAGGCATCTCCTATAGTGATTCTCTTGAAAGCTTCTCTTCATTTTAGGAGTCAGGAAGCAGGTACTGCTTATGTAGTTTTGATGAGCAAAGGCAGACTTGGAAGAACAGAGCAGATAAGCAGTTCATGTAAACTGCTGTTACACAGAAGTATTTAAAGAAATGCGTGAAAATCAATTCTATATTTTGGTAAAGCACTGTCTGTGAAAGCGAATATAAAGGAGCTGATGCACTGCTTATAGTGATAGGTGTGGAGAGTTTTCAGCTGTTTGTAAGGTAAAATTTTATTGTTCATAAGGAGAGAGGCTTGAAAGATTACAGAAAGGAAATTCACAATAAAAATGCGGTGAGTACTTTTGCCAATAGCAGAACTTCTTGCAGAATGTTTCTTTCCCTTGTCATTTCAATTCAAGACCTAAACGTTATTCACTGACACACAAACTAACAATGACATTTTATAGCTTGCACAGTGCACATGCATCCAGCTCCCCCAGGAAAAGTCAGGCAAGCACCTGATGCCTGCTGGGAATTTTGCTGTGGGTGCCAGACAGCTGCTGCCCATCAGTGTTTCCAGGTGTGCTTATTCGGTTGGGAGGTCGCTCCAGCTGCAGACACAATCATAGCAGGGACTCAGGCAGGCTGGAGAGACAGAGGACATGCTCAGATTTTGCTGCTTGGGCTGCTTTGGTTTTGCCCTGATTTAGAGCACCTGGCTTGTTTCAGGATGCAGATGTTTGCTCTGTTGCCCAAGAACCAGCACTTCATTCCCTTTATAATGAGCACTGTGAGCTGGGGGAGTTATTAAATCTCTGGTTCAAAAGAGTCTAGTTTTTCTCTCTTTTTGTTTCTCAGCTGACAGTCTAAAGTTCACAAACAGATTAGTGGAAGGAATATATAGAAATTAAAAACTTAATTTTCAAACTCCTCTGAGTCAAATCTAATTGACAATTTGAATTATAGCCTGCGCTGTTCTTTGTTTCATTTTTCTTTGGGGAAATCCCTGCTTATAGTTTTGCTTTGTCCTTTACTATAATTTTACAACCCTATATTTAAAAATTATTCTGAAGCAACTTCTAGAGGCTGAAGCAATTTTAGGACTACTGCAGTGCTGGTGTGAGACCATGCAATATTCAAAATTGAAAAGATTATACCTTACTCAGGAGACTAGGTACCTTTTTTAAGACCACCAATTTAATTAAAAAACACAGGCTCTATATTAGCAGCAAGCTTATGGATCACCATATGCCAGTCAAACATAATGAAATACATGCAAATGTTAGATGGTGTATTCTTTTGTCTCTGAAATTAGCAATTTCAGTGAACAATTTCTGTGCTGTATGTGGGGATTTACTTTTTTTTTCTTTATATTTAAAAAATAGTGCCTGAGTACATACCTTTCTATATGATAAGAAAGGTAATAAATAATCCATTGTCAACAATGCTTTCTTTACAGCTTAAGGCTTGGCATTCTTGTCTTCCACCATGAATGTCTGCATCATGCACAACATCGACATCACATTGAGGTGTCCTCTTTCCAATGAACACAGTTCTGCCTTTGGAGGTTGTTCGCATTGAAGGGGAAAAAAGTCATGAAATCGAAGCCCTGGAGAAAATCACTTATGCTCAAGGAAAACATTTCAGCCTTCCTGTCTGAACAGGTTTGTTTTCTGTTCTGACTTCGTTCTTCATCACTGTCACCCATCCACTCGGCCATTTGTGTTCGAGCAGTCGGGGCAGGAGAACGTTTGCTCTTTGTGTTGCTGCCACAGTCAAGAGCTGTAGTAGAAACTAGAGGGCTGTATCGTAGCAGTTCCAGTGATTCCCTCTGAGAATCTTAATAAAAGCAAACTAATTTTAAGTAAGGGACAACCTGACAAGTGATAAATGTGCAAATAGAGCAAAATATATTGGGAAGAAAATCTGGAGTGTGAACCTGATGTGAAGACAACTGCAGAAACTATCTTTCTGATTTTTACATCTGATTAATGAGACAAGTTCTTCAGGATGTCACCAGTATATGACATTATGTTTATGCCAAAGGGAAGGAACTCTGAAGTTCTTTTCTTCCACAGAAAATTATTATGTTACTATTGCAAGGCCTTTATAAAGTTCTGTTACTGTATTTTTGGTACCTTATCTGAAAATGTTACAGCTCTGTCTAAAGATACTATTTCAATCAGTACAGGATCATCAGAAGTTCCATAATGACCAAAATAATGTAGTGTAAAAGTGTCTCATGAGGAAATTCCCTTTTAAATCAGTATATCAGATGCTTTTTTTTTTCCTTTTTGAATATGACCATGCTTTGCTTAGTTATTACATTTGCTGATGCTCTCAGCTTACCCTGGAAACATGCCATCCTATTCTGAATAAAGTAAATTTCTTCAAGTACATTCTGGTAGCACTGATAATCAAAGTACTTCCAAAGACCAAAGGTCCTTATGAAAGAAAGGCTTAAGGCTTGTCCTGATGAGACTTTGTTTTTCAAAAGCCACTTTTGATACCTATTTTAAAATATTTTTCTAAGTTATTTTCTTCTATTATTTTTATAATTTAAAATAACTCTATTTTGATCAGCATGAAACTAAAATGTTTCATTTATTAAATGTCTTCAATATCTTTATGCCTGTAATCCCATATATACAATATATACTGAATGATTCTTGCACAAGTAAAGTGCTATCTATTCCCTTCTTTTTCATAGCCAAAATTTCAATTCTGTTCTTGCAAAGTTATATAGAAAAAGAGGAAAATACATCCAAGAAAAGGTAGTGATAAAATATATGTTTTTACTATAGTTGAACCACAGGATGTCACTGTTCCTCTTTCACAAGAAACAAATTTCAGCTGTGAAAGTAGACCAGATTCTTCTTTAAATTACAGAAATGACATAAAAAGCACAGAAATTAAGTCAGACATTTCTTTTTGTATGTGTGAGTCAATCTAGGCAATGTGTTGCCTATGTAGAATAACAATTTAATATTCAATTCAGTCTCATCATGTACCAAGATTGATATATTTTTGGTACATCCCTCCAGACAGAACTGACACATATCAATATGTCCCATATTGCATAAAGAGTCAGGCAGAGCTGAATAGAGTTCAGGCGAAAGTTAATGTAAGACATTAAAACTTCTTGTAGCCTTCCCTAGTTAGCACTGAATTTCTAAAATTTAGCACCTTTTGCAACCACAAAGCTGGATCTTGACAAACACATGCTGCTTCTAGAGGTTTAATATGATCCTTCCGTAAGATCCTTGGTTGCCTTCATGTATAGTGTTCCCCATCCTAGATGTCCCAGTAGGATGCTGGAAATGAGCTCAGAGAGGCTCTAAGATGTCAGTGTGCTTCAGGCAGTGCTTTTCCTCTGAGGATGTTGCAGAATAAATTCTTTTTCACACAGTCATCTTGATGCCTTTCTTCACATGCTTCCTACAGGATCATCAGAAGTCCCATAATGACCAAAATAATGTAGTGTAAAAGGGTCTCATGAGGAAAATATCTTTTTAAGCAATATATCCGGTTTATTTTATCCAGGTCTTTCCTCATTGCAGTACATAGGGCAACTCCCTCACTCACTTCAAATCTCCTCTGAAAGTACCTTATTCAAAACCATTAATATTGATCTGCCTGTTCACACAAGCCCAGATCCAGTTTTTAAAATTACCTTTAGGTATTGATTACTGTTTTAAACTTCTTGCATTTTCTTAGGGAGTTATCTTGTTCTTACTAAATAATTTCTCTATCCTGAGCCCACTGCACGTGATACTTGATGAAAGAATTGGATTAGTGGCAAAGGTTTTAAGAAATATTGTGTGTGGAAGATGACTGCACCCTGTTTTTTCTGGAATGGCTTGTGTGAAATGGAGGCATTCTGGCATATTTTACTCACCTTTCTGGTTTCTATACTCTTCTTCTCACAGCTTTGGTAAAATGGACTCTTCTATTTTCATTCCTTTTGTGGGATGACATGTAAAATATATGGAAAATGTGTAGGAAGACTTCACAATCACCAATTTCATCCCTGCAGCCCACTGAGATCTCAAACTGAATCACACCCCATCTTCTACATGTCTGAGATAATTTCCATACTGTTCTTTAAAATGGCAACCAGGAGTCAGTGAGAGGCGTGTGCAGAGACATGAAACAGAAGAGAGTGCATTACCTGCAGAAATCTTTTTTTTCTGAAATCAATGACTAGATCATCTGGCTTCTCTGTCTGAAATCTAGATTTTCCTATCACTGAGGAAACCCTAAAAATAATGATGCTTCTAGTCTTCTTTATAAACAATGAGGGTACTTTGCATGAATCTGTCTTCGTAGATATTCTTCCAAAAAAATAGAGGAGGTAGCAGTTTGGGGCGAGGGATTGTGTGGTGGTTAGCAAGACATATGGTGTGCAGCATAAGGACCATACTGGATACAAATCAAGGCAGTAGCAAAATTCCCACCCACATCACTAGATCCAATCCTGCCCCATAAACACTTTCTTTAGTTGACAAACCATAGTATAAATTACTTTTTATTTTCTAAATGGACTCTATAATTCCCTTAAATAAGGGTTATTATGAATGCCACTGAGCTATCCCATGCCAATGTCATCTCATTGCCATAGAAGCAAATACACTTGAAATGTGGAGAAAATATATGAAGGTTTAAAAGGGTTTGTAGGATCTAAACTAAATAGGTGGTGACAAGAATTTCACAGAAATATTTCAATATTTGGGGAAATATTTAGCAGAATAGTACAGAGGTAACCATAGGCTGAACAACAGGGTTACAGTACTTCATCTGTTGGTGCAGTGATGTTGGCTGGATGACACATTTTTTCCTTGAGCTTCCTGTTTCCATAAACTGTGGGGAAATTGCCTCCAAACACTAAATCTGTGCTCCCATGGGTCAGCCCATGCTACTCTTACAGAGTGACTGGGTGTCTGACAGACTTGTGGCAGATGCATCTTCAGTAGCCTCAGCAGGGCTAAAATATGAGTAGCAGGGCAGAAGATGAGGAAGCATGGACATCAGCACAGGCTACCAGCTAAACACTCCACAAAGTGTAACTCATGGTCTCCACTGCAGCATTCCTGGGGCTGGTGACACACAGCATCTTTGCTGCAGTCATACCCTGTGGTGCAGTAATAAGTTGTTCTGTGACAGCACTTTCATTGGAGCTTTTCTCCATATATGCTGCTGGCAGAATATGCAAACAAACACAACAGCAGTCCTAATTCACAACAGACACAGTTGTGGCAGCAATATTTTTTGCCTTTTCCAGACCATGTGTCAAATTCTGCTTTGCTTTGAATGAAAGCAGAATTTTCTCTAGAAGAAAAGATAAGGAAGAGCCCATTAGGTTGACTATAAAACCCCTTAGGGAGAGTGAGTAGGTTACAAAATTCTCCAGTATCTTCTTTTTCAGCTGTATTGAGTTGTTTGTTTGGTTTTTTTTTTTTTTATTTGTATTACATTTTAAATTAATAAAAATAATTTGTAGGCCTTAGGACCCTCAGGAGTACTAAAGCCAGCAGCAAATTTAAGTATACTTAGAGCTTCAAAGACAACTGGGCTTTATCTTATAGCAGACTAGTTAGCATTTCAGGGGGAAAAATTCCAGGGCATTTCTCACTGGAGATGAGTGTGGAGGAAATGTGGTTGACTTCCACCAGAAATAAGGTGTTTTTGAAATGTTACCTTTTTTTATATAGGGCTGTTCCCTTTAATACCCTCTCAATCCTCTGTTGTCCAGACAATCACAGCTCCAGTCAATATGCACCATTCAAAATCTCTATAGATCTGAGCAAATGGGCACTCTGAGGACTTTCAGGTCCAATGAGTTCTTGTTTTGGTGATCTTAGGGATGTAAGGAAAGCTGTTCTGGTTTGAAGGGGCAACAACTATAGATTTTTTGTGATATGTTATGGCTGGACTAGAAAATGGAATTGGAAATGTGTGCCCAGCTGTGCAGTGTGTCAGATAATAATGTATCTTAATAAGTGAGCATCCAAAGCACATACTTAGTGCATTCACTGTTCTTGGGGAAGCAAACTAAGAGCTTAGATGCAAAATCCTAAATTTGAATCACAGTCTAGCCAAGAGTGATGGCTGAAAAGAAGCAGATTTCATGGGGTAAAATTTTTTGTGGCAGAAACTAGTGGACCCAACCCTATTTTCTGGAGCTGAAGAATTGGTACCAACCCATTGACACCATAGGACCTTGAGTGCTCTCTCCTTGGGGAGTTCTGCCAGAATTTCAAAGACAGAAATTTGTTTGGTGCTGATGGCAATTCCCAGCGTCAGGCACTTAGTGTCCTCAGTACCTCAGGCATCTCCAAGATAAAGCAGCAAGTGAGGGGAGATACCAAGTCCCTTCCTTACTTTGTCTATACCTGAAAATGTCATTAATTTTTCTCCAATATCAAGAGTATATTGGATCAGTAACTGACATCTTTAAAAAACTAAAAAAAAAAACCAAAAAAAACAAAAAAAAACCAAACAAAACCAAGCCAAACAAACTCTACCCAAAACACCTGACCCTGCTTCCTGTTTAAATCTTTCTAATCACCTGAAAAGTGGCATTTATATTGCGCTGGATGAGGTCAGAACACCTTGGTTTGCTTCAAAACCCACGATGAAACCACATCAACAGTTTTGGATAGTTCTCTCCCCTCAGCAGTACACAGGCTACATTTTTGAATATCAGAACTTCACAGGCTTCCTGAAATAAATAGGGTGCAGAAGAGAAGGGAATAAACCTGTTGGCTGGATACTGATGTCCTTGCTTAAGCTAGCAGGTCTCATTATAGTTCTTCATCTTTCAGCTAACTCTGAACAAAGTCCAGCATGCAGTGATACTGTGCTCATTTATTTTGTGGACTAGATCTCTATAGGCTTATAAAACAAGAACTGGATAATGCTTATTCATAGATTTGCTATATTTCATTTTCCAGTACAAATACACACACACACACACACACACACACACACACACACACAAAATCTTAGGTATTTCAGACTTCTTTGTAGTAAAACTAAAATAAAATGAATCTAAATCAGAACTAATTTCAACCATCAGCAAAACATATTTGCCATTTACCCTATCAAGGCCTTTCTTGCAACAATCTTCAAGTCTTTAAAGGAAGCACTGTACAGGGAAGATCATTAACACTTTTTTATTTGACCAAGTGGAGGAAGCAGGTTCAAAGAAGGTTCCCACAGAGAACAAACTATCCTGTGAACATCTGAGCTACTGGAGTCAAAGTTTCTACTAAGCCGTGTCTTATGATTGAGTTTGGTATCTAAGAAGGTGTTATTTTGATTGACATTTTGGGGAAAATTGTTTCCTGCTTGTTGGATTTTTCCCCTTCCCCACCCCACACTCCTCCGTAATGACAGAACCATGAAGTCTCTCTCCAGAATAGATTCTTTGGCTGTTTTCACATGGCTGTCTCATAGAGGCTCTCTTCCTTAACTTCTCATGTTTTAAAAATATGTTAATTACCTTTGAATCCCTGCATCTGTGTCAAATTTGATTGAATCAATCCAGAAGGATCAAACCCTTGGTGTCTGTGTGGGAAGCTGGATTTGCAAAACACCTGCAGACTCTATTTTTGGGAAACCAGATTCTTTAATAATCTCCCTTTCTAAGTGATAAGAGATGACCAGTCTTTGCTGACGGTGGTTAAGGCAATATCTCACAGGTGTGGGGTCCCTCCTCTGCACAAGCATGGTATGAACATGATGTAGCTTGATGAGCTATCCAGATACAAAAGGAGAGGTGACTTACAAGTAGGGTCATCTTACACATGCAGCCAGATTTGCTGTCACTCATTCACTCCCTTCTCCCTCTTGTAGCACCAAAGTTGACTTCAAAGGTAGCTCTGTCAGCAGTCTCATCACCAGTGATTCCCTGGACTGAATGGTTTCCTTTCCTGTGGGGCAAACTGCTAAGTGACTCAGACTGTGCAAGATCCTTCCTTGTCACCTACATATTGCCTTTGCTCCTCACTCATCTCAAGAACATCTTTGTAAGAAAAACCTACTGAGTTTCCAAACAATCAGGCAGAATTTTTCTCTTCCCAGCCTCCCCTGTCCAAATACCTGTTTTAGAAATCTAAGAGCAAAGCTGACCTAGTGACATCTGGCATCCCTTGTGGTAGCAGCACCACCTTATGACTGATAGCTGGAATTTGACAACACTGTGGAAGAGCCAGCAGTTTATTACTTTTTGTTTGTTTTGGGGGGAAAAAAAAGAAAAAAAAAGTGGTAAATGAACAAATAGAAGGTGGAGGTAAACTCCAGGAAGATCACCTCAGGGCTGAGCATTGCAATTCTCTGCTCTTTAAACCACATCCAGCCCAGAGTGACTTGTTTTGAAGCACTTAAAAATGCAACTAAGTGGAAATTGCTGCACAAGACATCTTATAATGAATGTGGGAGTTTCACTGAAGTGAGAGACATGTTGCACACTGTTTTGTCTACTGACTAATGCCACAGTCTAAGGGACAGGCATCACATCAAACAGAGGAGTTAAGAAAACAGTGGCAATCCCCACTCACCCCAGCTGTGCTGTCTTGGCTCTGTACTGAACATGGTGATCATAGTCTGGCAGAGCTGTTGCAGAAAATGAGGTCTGGAACACTTAAAAACATTTTTGAGTGAATTCTGTTTATTAAACACCACTGAGACCTTTTATATCAATTTTCAATCCTTTCAATAACTTGTTTTCCAACAGCACTAAATCACCCACCTCTTCTTCAGATCTTAATTAGGCCATCAATTAGGTAAATCACATCTGCTTGTCCTTTTTAACCACAGTTCCCCGTGTACAGTAGCTCTGGATATTTTAGAGTATACATCCACGTTGGCAAGGCAAGATTGGCACTGCTCCCAATGCTGTTGCCACCCACCCTCTGTTTTCGCAAGGGTGCACACAGATGCAGCAGGGTTGAGGATCACTTCTGCTGCAAATGAGTTGGGTCTGAACAAGGGAGTTACTCTTGGCTGAAAACCCATTAGTATACAGAAGTATAAACAAAATCAGCAATAAATGTGATCAGTTTGCATGACTGTGCACTCATACTAATGATGAAATAGTTGCCTGGGCTTAAGCAGCTGCCAACTACTGTCACTCTGCATATTCCATGTTTTGTACGACTTTTTCATGGCATGGAGAAGGAAGAACTGTTTCAAAGAGGATGCAGGTGTTGACTCACATCTGGCATGTTAGGAGGACGTATCTCCTTCACTCTGCAGGCCCACCATGCTGCTGGCAGATGGAGTGTCAGGAGCTGAACAGCTCCCCATAGCTCCTTGGTCACACAAACTGTGTGCAGGGTGCCAGGGACATCCCTGCAGGGCAGGGATGTCTGTCCTGTCTCGAGCCCTACTGCACCTCTGTCCTGCCATTTCTGTAGGCACCAGCTGTTTATCTCCCTTGTTTGTGAGGGGACTGGGCCCACCCAAGGCTCTCCATTGGTTTATTAATCCTGACCAGACTCACAACGTGAGTCTTAAATTCTTGGTGTAAGTGGTATCAAGAAGCCCTGAATCCCCCTATGCTAAATCTCTCTCACTCACCAGATGGCTTTCACTTTAGTGCCTCACAAGTTCAGGTTTTTTGTTTTACTGGACTCAACTGAAGACAAAACATTGAAGTGGGTGAAGATTGCAAAGTCTGTCTTTAAGATTGTAGGTTCTGACTCTTCTCATCTGAGCTACTCAGTCATTGCCACTAAGGGAATATGGAGTGGATGTGAAAAAATATTACTTAAAACTCTTCTCTCAGAAAGAAATGTACTTATTACACTTTTCACACTTGAAAACTACTCATTAACATAAAAGGCAGTGCATAATTGGTCTTTCACATTTAATTTGCTTGTGGAACATAATAATAGCATATAACCAAAGAAAGGAGATTTTACAAGGACTCCTTAAACAACTTAAAATTGTTGGATGAGACATGTTAAAAATATACTAGGCCTTTCAAAATCCAAAAAAGAAGTTTCAATTTTTAGCATTCAAAAGTTTAAAACTTCCATATTAAGATTGCATCTAAGACTATTTTGTTGCACTGTATGTGCACTTTGAAGATGCTTCAGGTGCTCTGGTGTCATGATGCTGCAAGTGAAGGAGGGTGCCATTACCTGGAAAACTCTTGTTAATGAACTTGGGAATCTGACTGAATGTGTTGCAGCAAATATACTATTTCATAATAATTTATAATTCATAAATTATTTCATAATTTCAAAGAAATTAAGTAATTGAAATAAATTAAATGCAAGTTTAGAGAGCTGGATATATGGCCCAGGATTCTTCTGTGATGATAGGCAAGCCACATAAAACCTTATTTTCCTCTGAGGCTCACGAACCTATTTGCTCCTTGCTTTCTGTTCTCTTTGTGAAAGTTTCTTAAGGCCAGGCTAACAGGTGCAAAATGGTAGAACTGATGGATTACAGCCATGAGAGAATGGCTTATGGGCTAAAAATTGCTGTATCATCTGAATTATCAGGGCCTCATCATCTCCAGTGTGCATCTAAAGGAAGAAACTTGCACTTATCTCAGAGGTTAAATTGTAGGGGAGGCAGGAATGCATATGACTGGCATTTTTAATGCCTGTGGAAGAACCAGAAATAAGAGGTCTGTGATAACTGAAGATGTGATCAGTATCTATTTTGAATGATGTCTGCTAAAGTAGTTGTGGGAGTGCCTGGCTGTGTGCTGAATGGGGAACACTGAAGAAGGTACTGAGTGGGATCCTCTAAGATGAAAACTGTGGCTGCTTCATTAGAGTGCTGAACCTGTGCAGTGGGTGTGCAGAGGGGCATGCCACACCTTCATGGGCAAAATAGACATCCTTGGTGTTTCCCTGGGCAAGACCTACACCCCAAATTCACCTGGCCTTTATTAAGTTAGGGAATATCTAAGGCATTACTAAATTCATTTGTTGATGTAAAAGAATGTCACACGTAGGCCAATGACATCATTCCACAGCCTTCTGGAAGGCAGCAGGTGGTACTGCAATGAGGGATTGAGCTCTACTGGAAGCTGCAGTACACCAGTGGTTCCAGGACTCATGGGAGCATGATTTTGGCAATTAATCTATCTCTCATTTTCTTCCATGTTTTCTGTACTGTTAATTACCACCCTTCAGTGTTCTCACTCCTCTTTGGAGATGGCATGGATCACAAGAGAAAATATCACACAGGCTTTTTCTTCCTCTCCTCTCAGGAAAAGAAATGCTTTTCTGGGAATCCTTACCTCTCTCTGAGAGGGCTCTGGGAGCATCCCCCTCTGGGCATCTGGCTGCCAGCCCAGGGCTGTCTTAGAGACAGGGCAGCCTTGGCTGGTCCATTTCTTTGGAGGCATGGGAAGGTGGTCCACGACAGCCTAAGCTCCTGTCCCAGCGTTGGCCACCACTTGCCCCAGGGAGGTGGGTGATGCCCAGGGCTGGGTCTGCCCAGGCTGCCCTCTGTCCTGCCCTGTCCCTGGCTAGAAGTGACAGGCTGTGACGGAGCCCCCAGCCCGTGCAGTGTGTTTATAGGGAGAGAGAAAAATTTCATCAGAAATAGCTTGCTCATTGTTCATTTTGGTTTTTTTTAAAAATTAATTTCCATTATAAAACACCAGCAAGAAAATGTTCTGACAACTTTATACCAATACGTGTAATGTACAATTTGGAGTTAAATGTGACTGAGAAGATAATTTTTGCACCCATATACAAAACCAATGCACAGACATTGACCTTTTCTGCTAAAATTTAAGTCTTTTTTTCAGTCTGCTCTCCTGACCACGGCTGTGTCCGGGTAAACTTTCATTTGCAAGGCGGGACAGCATGAGACCATTTATTCTTCTGGTGAGGACAGCATTCTCTAGCTCAGTAGATTGCCACAAAGGTTCATTGCAGCAAGGATCAGTTGAGCCATAGACGCAACAAGTTAAGCCTAAATCACTGCCCTTTTCCTGGAGGGGGATGCAGAGGTCTCCTTTCTCCAGATCAGGTCTTCTCTGATGCCATTCCACACAGTATTTTTAAAGAGGCACAACTTTTAAAGTTTCCACCTTCTTCCCACTAGCCTCTTGCAGCATCTGTCCACCTGCTTGCCCTCACTTGTGCTGATTTAATGGGTTGTGAGAGAGCCATGTCAAACAATCAAGAGAAAGACTCAGGACACAGACACATACAACTTCCCTTTAAAAAATCACATTTTTTTAACTCATATTCTTCCTTTGGATCCTTAGATGGAAGGTCTGGCTTCAGCATAATCAGGATCACAGCCACAGAGATGTTGTTGCCTGTATTGCCACGAAGTAGATTCTGCCATCCTCAACCGTTAATTGCCTTCTGTGGTCGTGTGTGTGACAAGCTACTCCAATCTATTTTTAACATTTCATCTAGTGTTAAAAAACTCTATAGTAATAGTGGAAAAGATCAGGACATATAGAACATATATAGAACATTCAGAGAAGTACTACAAGAGAGTACAATACAAAACAAGAGAAGTAATACTTGTCCTTTCTTTTGGAACACTCTTCCTTTACTAACTAGTTATATGCCCAAGTCTTTTTCCTCTCTGGCCTCTGTATTCACTGTACTTTCCAAATGCTTGAAGTTACGAGTTGCACAAAATCAAAATGTTTCTCCAGCCCAGCTGCTTGAATTCTCCAGAGATTTTTTTTCCTGGCCTTTCTCAGCTGCAGGAGGGAAAACTGCATCTTCTTTAAATTCCCAGATGAGTCATGATAAAAATAGTGTGGCATTTATATTCGTACTAATGCACCTGCATATCATCTGTCTCCCAGCTATGAGGCTGCAAATTTCTGCACTTGTCAGTGCATAAGTTGAAACGCTTATAAGTCTCTGCCAGCATAAAACATGTCTGCAACTCTGCAAGCTCAGCAGAAACTGTGCAAAGAAAAGAAAGTGTATGTCCTGAACAGTCCTGACTGATGGGAAATTCATACAACATGATACAAGTTATTCAGATTCACATGATTAGATTTAGATTTAAATCATGTGATTAAAACTTTTTAGGCCAGACTCCAACATATTTTTATGCTCATACAATGTTAGTTCCTCAGAAACATGTTAGTTTCAGTTATTCTTTTTTGAGTTCACCTACTTTGTTCTAGATTGCATTTGTCAGTGCTAGTTCTAGTTTAACCTCCAATAAAAACATTTAATAATAATTGTATAACATTTTTATTTAATTGTCAATCTACTGTGCCTACAGTAGATTGCCTCTACACTAAGACCTCAACCTTGAATAGGCTTACTTAAAATTCATAAATATATAATTGCTGGATTTTGCATTTGATTTGATTCTGTCTAGTCAATGATACCCCTTAACCCTGTTCTTGTTCTTCTCCCATCCTCACAGGCTTAGCCTGCTGCTCATGGTTCTGTTTGATTCTGACAGCTCTGTGCAGGTCTGTCCCTGGGGCCATAAGCAAACTGTGTGACTTTCAATTCCAGCACACAACTTTTGCTTCTGCTGCTACTTCTTACTAACTTAAAAGGCCGGCTGGTTCTGGGACATATTCTGAGGACATTTTCAAAACCACCTTAAGTTACTTTTGAGCCTCAACCTAAAAATGAAAAAGAATTTTACAGTTTTGAAAATTCATTTCCTTCTTTACCTTCTATGTAACGTTATTGCTTGCTTCACGTTCAGTCACTCAATCTGGATGCATGCAGCAGAAATGCACGTGGAGAAACTCAGCTGGTGGATTCAGTAAGTGTAGATCCTGCTTGCATAAACAAAGACTCAAGGGGGAAAAAACCCCGACCAAAAGCACCTTTGGGAACACTTTAAATGTATGTCACGATCTCACAATCTCCTCCAAGTTAACAAATTGTATTTTAGAACTGTGTTTTGTAATTATTGCATTCATGCCTCAGAAGTAACACCCAGGCATTATGGTTGGTTGGAATTCATCTGAATAAATAGCAGTTTGCCACATTCTTAACAAAAACATTATTCATTAGAACTATTGCGTATTAGCAGCCCCGAATAGCATTTGGCAATTGCTTTGGGTCTGTGTTACTAAAAGGTCCATAGACGCATACAAATTGCTCAGTGCGCTAATATAAAACAGGAGCAGTAATGAAATAGTAGAGTGAGTATTAAGCTCCAGGACTGCAGTTTTATTCTGCAAAATGTTCCTCATGCAATTTGTAAACATCTTAGAAATTCGTGTGTTTTTAAGCTATTTAATGATTGTTAGTTGTAAGACTTGATTTTGTATTTGCTGCCTGTCCCTCTCCATCTGCAAAAGGCATTAGTGGCAAGCTGAGTTGGTCGGATGATTTTCAGGCATTGCAAAAATAAGCCCAAAGTACTTCAGATGTTTTAGAACACAAATTCCTGCAGGTGGCTATCAAAAAACCTTCTGAAGAAAATGGCCAAATGAGTGCTATAGCTTGTAGTGCTGACTGGTAGGGTAGAAGGAAGTGCATAGGTACAGTGCCTAGGTATTTGTCAGGTTCTGTAAAAGAAATAATAACTCTTCAGATCATATGTGACCTCTTTGCCCTATACATGGCTCTAGATGGGAGGAAAATAAGACACAATGAGCCAGTAAATGACTACTCTTTGAAGAAGTTTGCATTGTATCCCATTCAGAAGAGGTATAGCCAGGAAGAAGAAAAAAATTTTCCTTATCCTACACATACTGTTACAGAAAAGGAAAGGAGGCTCCACTCCAAAAAAATAATTTCTGGGATGTTAATATAGTATCTGGACACTTCTGGACCTTTAGAGAATTTAATTATGAACACTGCTGTGAGATGATTCTACTTCCCAAAGAACAGAAAAAGCCAGATGCACTTCCTTAAAGGTATTGGAAATGCTTACGTTCTATATCAGACTAAACCGGTTGCTCAAGATCTTTCAGAAAGCCTCTGAATGAAGAAGCTGAGTTTGTTACCTCAAGTTCTGTGGTTTATGACTCCAATTCAACCTATGAAACCTGTACATAATCTATTAACCACATAAAGGATCCTTCCTCTATTGAAATCCAAATGGTTTCCAAAGCATCTGCTTCCTGTTCTGTCAGCAATCTGGAGGATACACTGCAGATATCTTAAGGTAGAAGTAAAGCTGAAGAGCTGTGGATTTATATACCTTACCCATCAATGTGACAATGTATGGGAAATGAATCTCCAATGTCACCAATTTGAAAAGTTGGAAGGAACAATATATTTTCTATAAGGTGAGAAGACTAGAGTGCTCCTTCTTGTGCTATCCGTTTAAAAAATGTTTTATAGAAAGGCAAGACAACAGCTTGCCTTAAACTGATTTCTGTTTCAAAGATATGAGATATTTGAGTGAAGAAAAGGACTAAAGGAGAGAACAGGTAAGAAAAGCATATCAACATCCCATTGTTTCTTGTATTTCTGGGTGATAATGGTGTGGAGGTATGGACTTGTGTTTGGTAGTATAAAAATTTTATAAAGTTCTTTTTTTTCAAGAAAAGAACGTGAACGGAAAGTGCTTCTCCTCTGGTGTTTGTGTCAGTCTTGCTAATACCTGTTAGGTTGCTTCCAGGGCAACCAGGATTCCCTTGTTCTTAAAAGTGATGTGACACTGGAGCTCTACTCCAAATCAGTTCAGAAGCAGTCAGGCACATGAAAGTTGATATTCATGACAAATACTTTCTCCTTAGTATTGGAAGGTTTTTGCTCTTACCATCAGGAAGAAAACAATGTAAATGAAATGTTTCCCTGTTTATTACTGTAATTCCTTTATGTGGCTCTCTTGTTTGTTCACCATCAGTATTTTTGGATATTATTTAACACAATCCAGAAATTCACATTTCATAACCAACACTTAATTTCTGTTAGATTTAAGACGGGTTTTTATAAGGTTGTGGTAACAGAAAACACTTAGCCTTATCATTAGTTCCAGAGCAGTATAGTAATCATGAAAGGGATGAGTGGGATAGAGAATTATTATTTATTGCTTTTGAGCATCTACTCTGAACTGAAATTAGTACATTCTTATTAAGTTTCCCAGTGATTAAGTATTTAATTTCTGGGCATTAAATTGCTCTTGATAGTTTAGAAATGGGTGTTGTCTGGTTTTGGCTGGGATAGAGTTAACTTTCTTCACAGTAGCTGGTATAGTGCTGTATTTTGGATTTAGGATGAGAACTTCCTTTCTGTGTTGCTGTTCTGGGTTTCCTGCTCTGTTTTACCAGAAAACCATTTGCTTCTCCTGTACTTTTGCAGTAGCATAATTCAGTTCTAATTCACGCAGTATCATTCACTCTTTTATAACTGGGTCACAGAATTTGCAAAACAAATTTTAAATACAGCCATGAACAGAGTAATTTTACTGCTTCTTGAAAGGGGGAGAAAAAGAGGAAAACTGCTTGTTTAGATGAGACTGCCCTTCACTTTGAGATACTCTTTGGACACACAAGGCAAGTAGGTGACACACAGAGCTCAGGTATTGTTTCCTGTAGTCTTGGGTAAGAAGGCTGAGAAAAGCATAGGCCAGAGCTGCCTCAAACAACAGCTGGCAAAATCACTGCTTATCTTTTCTTACAGGGGGCTAAAAGGCTGCTCTGAGCAGCAGCTCATCCCTCTGAGCCTCTGTGTCCACTCGTTCAGTAACTCAACACAAGGGAAAATGGGACTGCTCACTCGCCTGGGTGGGTGTAAAAGCACTGTTGCAAAGGGAAGACCTTGGGTTAAAAGGGCAGTAAAAAAAAAAGGCTAAAGGGGCATGTAGTTTTTCTGCCAGGTGAAGATTGATAATTATTGCTCTGGGATCCCTTTTTATATAAGGAATTAAAAAAACTAGAACAAGCAAACCAAACCCCATGGAGAAACTATTTTTATGCTAATAGATATTCTTGCTTTATTATATGATCAATTTTGGAATTCTTTTAAATGAAGTGTGGCCATTTAGAAAATGCTGAGAAATGTGAAGTTCCACTTAAACAGTGCTAGTTACATGCATCCATATACAGTAAAGTGTCTGTTAGGCACTATTCACAGCATATGTAACAGAACATCACTGGAGGACTGACAACCGTGTAGAGACTATGAATAAACAATCCCATGAAGAGTACTTCTCTCACTGTGCCTGGAAGCTGAGCAAAGAGCATTGTGCTGCATGGACTAACATTCGGAGAGACTGGGTTATAATAACTGTGCTTACTGAGTTTCAGGTTAACATGGGGCACCTCAAGAAAAAAATGATCACAGGCTTGTGTGTCTTTTAGTTGTAGGTAAGAGGGCAGTGAAGAGAGGGAACTATTCATGCTTTTAGCTTGAGTATCATTGAATTTAATGAGAGATGAGTGCTAAAACCTCACACAGCACTTTGAAGATAGAGGGGTCACTTTATCTTCTATTCTGTTGAAATGACTGATAAACCAGCCAGTAACTATATATAGTTTTTGAAACAAGTAAATATGTCAGCAATACAGTAACACTGGTACGTTTGGCCAAAGAAATCAAAATATTAGGGGAAATTAATTATGCAAAAATAAGGCAAGTTGTAACAGACAAAATGACAGCTGAATTGACAACTCTGGGACAATTTTGAAGATATCTTCATCAATTTGCTACATGACAGTAAATTTAACAAGATTCACAGCTGCCCTTTAATTTTTTCTATTTAATGTGCTTGTTTAAAAATATGGCATTAGCAAGGACTTACCTGAAGTAGCCTTTGATATTCATTCTGGACATGAGCCAGCAATGTGTGTTTACAGCCCAGAAAAGCCAACTTTATCCTGGGCTACATCTAAAGCAGCATGGCCAGCAGGTCAAGGGGGTGATTCTGCCCCTCTTTTCTGCTTTCATGGCACTCCACCTGGAATGCTGCACCCCACTCTGGAGTCCCCAGCTGAGGACATGGACCTATTGAAGCAATCCAGAGGGAAGCAATGATCAGAGGGATCCTATGAGGACAGGCTGAGACAGGTAGGGGTTGTTCAGCCTGAGGAAGAGAAGGCTCTGGGGAAATCTTACTTCAGCCTTTCAGTACAAACAGGGGTCTTATAAGAAAGGTGGGGACAGACTTTGTAGCAGGGCCTGCTGAGATGGGCAAGGGGTAATGGGTTAAAACTAAAAGAGGGTAGAGTCAGAGTAGATATAAGGAAGACGAGAGTGATTAATCTTTTGTGATGAGCGATGAAACACTTCAACAAACTGCCCAGAGAGCTGATAGGTACTCCATCCCTGGACACATGCAAGGTCAGGCTGTAGGCAGCTCTGAGCAACCCAACCTACTTGAAATATATAGTATATACTATATATAGTATATGTAGTTCCCCCTGCCAACCCATACTCTTCTGTGATTTGTCTCAACAGCTCGCAAGTAATTACAAAGCTACAGCACAGGTGAACTGAGTCCTTGGCAACAACACAACAGTGGTGAGCAACAAATAATAGCAGAACAAAATGTTCTCCCAACAAAGAGCTTCCTGGCTATCAAAGACTACCCTTGCCTTCTTACCTGCCATCTCCCATGCTTCAGATGGCTGCTTAACCAGCTTACATCTGCCTGGAAGCATTCCTGGAGGCCAAGAGACACAAGATTCTCAGTATTGCCTGTGTAAACAAGGACAGTGTCAGCTGCTTTATTTGGGCTGGTTTTGCCTGGAGGAAGAATCTAAGTGAATAGATTCTTGAGTGAATAGATGCACTGAGTGAATAGATTCTAAATATGGATTTGCTTCAGAAATAATCTTCAGACCACGCTGGTAAAGTGAGTGAAGAATTGGAAAGGTTGTTGAGCACTTTTAGCTGATAGAATTTTTTTTTGTCATTTTCTCCAATGAACATTGCTGTACTTATTATTTTCACCTAGAACAGTCACCCAGACTTGAACTCCTGGTTGGTTAGCACATTTTGTTCTCCTTCACACGAAATCAGAGATTTATATGGCCATCACTCTTGGAGGCTTTCTTAGAACTTGCCTCTCCAGATGAGTTCTTGAGCAAAAGTGGAAATGTCACTCAGCCATGGCAGCCCAGGGGAAGATTTCTAGGGAGTAATTTTTCCTCAGAAAAACTGGTAGAGCTGAAAAAATAGGGCATTTTTGGTGCACCCCAGTTGTTCTGCTCTGAAGAAAACACATTTGGCCATTTGTGTGTATTGAGCTTGACAATTTTTACACCATGCTTCTTTGAGTCTTGTCATTAGATACTACCCTAGTTATGCAGAATTAGCCATCAGTGTCTTAGTCCTCCATTAGTGTTCATATGAGCCTGTTCTTTATCATAAAAAGGATGGTGAGGGATTCACATTTATTGTGCCTGAGTGACTCGAATGACATTTTCTCAGTTTAGAAGCATCTCCACTTGCAGACTCAGCTTGGGATCTGAAAGTCAAGCTGTGCATTTTCTGGCTCATACAGCTTTGCCATTAAAGCTTCATTACATCAAATTCTACTCCCAATTAAACCTTTGCAAATAAATTTTCCTCTGAATTTGCAAAGTAATAGTTGAGGCGACATCATTTTGGTCCTGGCAATGAAAAACATTTTTAGTCTTTTGGTGACACAGGAGTCAGAATGGAAACCACCTTTTTTCTCATACCTTTGTCAACACTAAGAAGTGAAAGAAAAAAATGTTGTAAAAATTCATTTTAGTATTCACTGGATAAATATACAGGCAGGGGATAGATAATTGAGTGAAACGATGCAACTTTTTGACAGTCACTTTTCAGAATAAAGACACATTTTAAGAAAGACACTGGTGTGTTGGAACGAAGAATTTTCTTTTTTATATGAAGGTGAGTCAAACTGTCTTGGGACTTCATTTGCTTAACTGACAGGCAGAAAATAGGATTCTGGCTAGTACTGCAGCTCCTCTAGCTTCATATGGGAGTTGAAATTGAAAGTAATAATGAACTGTAATGTTAATCACTCCTTTATTAGAGCAGGGACTGAGGATCAGGGGGCCTTAGTTCTTTCTTTGACTCTTTCATTGACGTCTTAGCTGATGTGAAAAATAATAACTGAACTATCAGTTTGATGGTACCAAAATGGAACTACTTGGTCCTGTCCCACACTGTTAGGGCCAGGCTAACACCCCAGCACAACCAGCAAAATGGGCACATACCCCCCATACACAAGCAGGGCACCTCTTTACATTATTTCTCACGTAAGCACATTGTCAAGACATAAGGCTACCTATAGAAAGTGCAAAACACCATTTCAAAGCATCTCGTGTCTGAAAAAGATATTCAATGGTCCCTGCCAATCCAAGTATTTTTTCCTATGACAACATCACTTTTTCCTCAATACATTTTTTCCAGATCTAGTGGGATATCCAGGACAAATTGCTATAGGGCCTATTGTGCCTACTATGCCAGATGTTATGAAGGAGGTTTAACCTTAACCTTGTTAGAAATGGAAGAACTTTGTTGTCCTGGAATCCCATATCACTGGGGATGATGGTGAGCACTAACAGACTGAGACTGAGGGAAAATTTCTTTTTTTCATCACTGTTGTTTCCTGAATCTGCAACAGCAGATGCTGCATATTGTGACTGCTTTCAGAGCAAAGCTTTCAGCCAGGCTTGAGTCCTAGCATTATTCATCCCTCTCAAAACTCTTACCAAGCACTGACAATTAAGTTGGATGTGCTGTGCCTCTGCACAAGTAGCAGTTGGTCTATCTGGCATGGCTGCTGCAAAGCTGAGTGTGGCAGTGTTACCCACTGCAAATGGCTCATGTGTTTTTTCTGACTTGTACAGTATTTAGGCTGACCCACCTGATACTAAGCTTTACAAAGAAAGGAAAGAAAACAAAATCATTTCAGAGAAAACAAGATTCTTTGTGCCCTCAGCACTTACAGGTTATCCTTTTACTCATTCAGGCCTACAAACTGGATGCTAAAATGCTTTCCAGGAATGATCTGAACTGAAACTTTGGAGGATGCTCATGTTTTGATCCTGTTTCAACTCTCTTGCAATCATGTCAACCACCTGCCTTCCTTGAGTCTCTATTAACTCAGCTGGACTCTTTTTGTTTTTGTAAAATTGAGGATTTCAATGAAAACCAGATGTGCTGTCTGAGCCAAATTTTCCTGGGTAAATAAATGCTCACTCTGTTCCATCCACTTAGTTATAATACACCAAACCATCTCTAATGGAAATGCTTTCACAGGCCATTTAGTAAAAATAAGTTCCCACTTCTCCTAGAGAGACACTGAACCTCTGTGCTAATGCAGGAAATGGTGGCAAGAATCGTTATACCCTGGTCAGTGTTCTTATGTGCTGTAGTGAGGTCTTTGTAGAGGCGAAAAGAGCTTAGCAGAGGTCATGACCACCAGGGAGAAGCCTTGAGTGTACTCTGCAGTGTAATGTTGTATAAACATGAGGAATGTGGGAGGAGATTGTGCATGGAGGTGTTGGGAAAAGAGCATGTAGCGGTGTGTATCAATCATGCAGAAGAGCAGGGCCATATCAGCAAGCAATAACAATAGGAGTATTTGGAGACAAAATGTGCTGAAGAGCAGCATTTTCCTGCCTTCTTGGTAGTCCACCTTTCCCCCCACCCTCAGGCAGAGAAGCCAGATGTCCCCGAAAAACAGTTCATTAAATTGATGTAACAAAAGACAATTAATTCTCAGTGGCAACATTTGGTACTGCCTTTGGTTGTGTTCACAACACAGACACCCTGCCCCATGGCAGTGGGGGGATTGCTGAGATCTCATAAACAACCAGTCAGGTGAAGCAGCAAACGCAGGGTCCCTTGTACACTGTTCACAAAACCACCCTGGTCTTTCGCTCCTTCAGCTCTCATAGTCACCTCTAGCAAAAGGTGAAAATGTGCTGCCTCTGGTTAGGGTGCAGGAATCAGGAATCTAACAAAACAGTACTGTGGTAACTGAGAGCTGTCTCTCTAGTCTTTGATTAATAGGCAATGTTTGCAATGGCTTCATTCAGCACTTAACTAAAATTACTTGTATATGAATAAATAGTGCTCATTATTTTAGAGAAAATGTTACAGTCCTTTGTTCAGGGAAAAAATAAGTATACCAGCTCCTCTCTGCTAAAGAGACACTGTGGCTTTTTTGGCCATCCCTAAGATCAGTGCTCTTTAGCATGAGACAGAGCTGACCATGGCATTTTTTTAGTGGACCTGTGAAAATATTTTTATTCCATTAGACTTCCAACATAAACAGATTCCACTTAACCATGTTTATAACACTTCACACTAAGCAGAACTGAGAATCTTAGAAGATGACAGCAGGCTCTTCCAGGCATTAAATTAAAATTATATTAAAAAAATAAAGATATATGCCTTTCGCTATATTTCAATTGTAGATGGCTGTAGTCCACTTGCTCTTGCTGGCAGCTTTTTATTTTCAATATATACAAAGGTTATTAAGAAGTTTTTCAGACAAATGCAGACCATTTCCAGGAGTGCCAAGAAGAGCTCCAACAGCAAGGAACTGGCTGAGCTCTGTGTGTGGTAGGCAGCAGGTCTATCTTTGAAAGCAAGGTGCTGCTGGCTGTGTATGCCCTGTGTCTTGGTCATGGAGAGGCAGAGACTGCCTGGGCAGTTTTGCTATGCTCTGGGCTCACAGGAGCTGGTGATGGAGCTACCTCTTGTGAGGCAGCATTTTTTATCCCACAGCTCTCATTGCCTTATGGCATGAGTCAGGAACATGAGTTGGAGCTGGAATCTGCTCTTCACAGAGGCAAAATGCTCCCAGTCAGCTTCAGTGGGAAGGGGCTGGTTGAACCTAAAGATATTCAGATGATTTCTTGTACTCTTTTGAGCAACTCTTCTCATCAGTCCTTTCCCAAATTTTTGTTTCCGGGTGCCACATGAGCCTGATATGTACCAGCCTGTGCTGGTTGGCATGTGTTTTATCTGAGGAATGAAGAGTGTGATGATGGTTACCTTGCCATACATGATTGTGAGGGATAGGCAACACCAAGCTGCCTGTGATGAGTTACAGGAGAATGTTACAGAAGAACATTTCGGCAAGAACAAGGACAGGTAACAAGGGGAAAATAATCCGTAATGTATTTAATCTCTCAGAGAGTAAGTTTTGGAAGCCCTTAGAAGAGTTAGGAATGGAGAACAAAACAGAAAACAGCTTTATACAGTTATAGCTATCCTTGGAGGGAGCTCTTCCACTCTAGCCCCTAATTTCATCTTTGTCCCTTGTCTCCAGTGAGACAGTAAAGTGGAGGGACCAGCAGGGAGAGGGCACAGACTCTGTGCACTGCAAGCCCTGACAACCTCTCCTCATGGGCAATCTGAGCATCAATTCTCCTCCCCTGTCCTCACTCAGAGCAGCTCCATTAAAACAGGCATTTGCAAAATGCTTCCTGCTGAAAGCATGAGAATTGATCTCTGCACGATATGCCTTAAGGCCACTAAAAATTAGTTTTCCCATTCTGCAAAGAAGGAAATGAAATGAAAATGGTTAAGTGACTTGCTCAAGATTGAAGAGGGAGCCTTTACTAGACTTGGAAGGAACAATGGAAATAATGCAGTTCATTTCTTAAGATGGATCCTTTCTGAAAGAGCCACACATCTCATGAGACCCTCCCTTCTACTCAGAGAAGGACAGTCAAAGCTTTAGTCAAAGAGGCAGAAGTGTATGGTGGCATTTCTCTTAGTTATGAGGTCTCAAATCTTTTCAGGCTCTCTGAAAAATATCTGGACTTGACTTAAAAACAAGAGGAGCTCTACTTCTCACAGAACACAAAATCCAGCCCCAGACATCCCCAGAGAGGCCATGAAATAAATGTAGTCAGGGGAAACTATGAAAGGTTTTCAATCTAAGGTTTTTCTTCTACCAGATCCCAAAATGCTGTTTTAAGGTTGATAAATTGAAGATTAGAACATATATAGAGTTTTCAACAAATTATTCAGTCATGGTGTATTGAAGGATTTTTTAAATGAGAATTAAATGCATTTTTAGAAAATATGTAATGTCTTAGAGCCACTCTGGAGCTGGAACAAAACATGTTTTCTTTATTTAAAATGTAATTTTTATGGATGCATTAGACTTGGAGCCAGAGAAAACATTTTTAACTGCTGAGGTTTTACAGGCACTCTAGGGTTAGGAAAGAAAGCTGAAAAAATATTCTGCCTGGCAGATTTTTTAACGCTTCATTTAAAAGTAAAATAAAAAAAATATTGTAGCTTTTCCACCTGTGCCATAGTTCATCCTAGTGAAAGAGACACCTTTCATTTAATCCCTCTCTGCTGCAATGAGCCCAAATTCAAGAGAACTTGTCTTGTGTGGAAAAAAGATGCCAGCTCTGGGTTGAGAAAAAGAGCAAAGGTACTGGGGCCAGTCCTTCATCCGTTACAATGATGAGTCTCTGTTCAGCTGCAAGCCTCAGTTTCTTGGGCTTAAAATGCAGTGAAAATATTGTTTCTTCTATCTGATTCATTTTGGTGTGTTGAGAAGTAATTTGGGCTGCCACTGTGTCTTTAATACTTTTTGCAGAGAAACCTTCAGAGATACCTGCCTTTTGACGTAATTCAAGGCAGTGGATACCAGTCTGAAAAATCTGCTTCTGAAGGTTAAAATGTGTTCATTTGCTTAATCAAGTAAGTTAAAGGTCATATAAAATAGAGTTGTTAAAAAAAACAAACCAAAAAAAACCCAATAAAAACCCCAACAGTTTCCCTTTCTAAATGTTGCTCCCAGGAGAGGATCTAAAGAAAGCAAACAGGATCTCCAAAGCTCCAGCATGTTAGGAAAGCCCAGGGCCTGCTACATGCATTGCAAAGGAAGAGACACATGCCAGACTTGCCTATAACTTACTGTCTGTCGAATCAGAGCTAGAAGAGGCTTTCTGTCCGCACTTCTAGGCACATTTTTTACATGTTGAAATTCTTGCACATGGAACCTGAAAATCCATTGATGAGAGCAAATCCTACAGATGAACATACTCTATATGAAAAGCCAGAGGAACAGACATATTTTATTTATGTGCAGAAAGATATTAATCTCCTCAGGTGAGAATTTTTGTGCTGTTCTCCCTTGCTCATGTGAGGACTTGTGCTGAAGGACTTTAATTTCACACATGGGAAATCAGAAGTTGGGCATCTTCTGTATTTTGCTCAATCACAGGGTGGCTGAGATTTTACTTGTGCATAGGGTTTTACATACATTTCTTCTGAAATGTGCAGATTTTTGAACTGCATGGATTTGTCTGCAGCACAAGGAAAAATTTCATTCTCATAGTGTGATTGTGTAGCCCACAAAAAGGAAGAATAGTTCTGCAACAGAGCAGGAAAGGCTATCTTATTCACTCACTTGCTTCACGGGAAAATCAATGATATCAAATTAACATGTCTGACTGTCTAAAGAAAAAAAAAAAAAGCTGTGTGTAAGGATTTTTTTCTCTTTCAACAGTAGAACTGACTTCTGGGAGGTAATACAATCCACCATCCCTCAGGGTCTGAGGTCCATAGCAAGATATTAGGTACTCCTTTCACCTTTCCATGTTTCCATCTTGCACTTTCCACACTGTGGACAGTCTTGTCCTAGGTCACATATAGAATACTCTTATAATCGGTAATGAAGACTTTTAAAAATTTTGTCTTCAGTTTTCACTTTGGGATTATACAATGTGTGCTGAATTCATTATACAGCCTTTTGTAAAGTACTTGGAGATTTCTCGGTGTCATGAGGGGGCAGAGAATTTTGGGGTGCTTTGTGCTTTAGGAGACAAAAAAATTGCCAAACAACTGCTCATTGTGAACCCTTGGAGCACCCATAGTTAAGGGTCCAGATAGAGCAGGAAAAGAAATGAAGCAGCTACACATACGGTTTGGGAAAGATGGGTAATTTGAGGCAAAAGAGAGGCAGGTGGTGAGGTCCATATGGGTAACAGTCTTTAAAGAAAAGAATGGAATACAGAAAGTCAGGCCACTGGAAAGGTTTACTGAGAAACTGAAGACAACCAGAAGAACCGAAGGTGTATGCTTTTGTGAGCAGAATTTTCAGAGAATGGTGAGAAGAGGGTGAGGTTTGTTGTGGAAGCACCATGGAAAATGTAAGATCCATGGATTTCAGGTGACTGAAGGCCTGCTGCAAAAAGGAGGAAATAGCAGCCTGCATGACAGAGATGCTGTTGGACATCCTTAGGAAAAATAAAATTCAAGTAAAGAGAAAAATGTGGGAAAAAAGAAGTGAGAGAGATTTAAAATCAGCAGCAGTGAAGGGACAAGGCAGTTTGCTTTTGGAGTTACATATGAATGCCATCTCCTTTGCAGTAAGTGCCAGAACTGCTCAGCTTTTCTTCATGGTTCTCACACCTATTCTGCTTATGAGACAACACTTTAATATCACCAGATGTAACCCAGATGGTACATATTAATTTATATATGGATGCTGGAAAATACATATATACTTTGCATTTGAAGTCTTTTAAGTATGATTTTTATATTCATTTGAAAATTGTTCATTTTTATGTGAGCCATAAGGCAGCTAAAATACAGCTTCCAGGTGAATTAAAATTTATCTATTCCACCCTGAATGATTCCAGGTTTGTGTGAGACTACTTTCAAAGGTGTGCCATCACTTCATTTCAGAAATGATTCTCACTGGCTCAACAACAATGCATTACTGTCAAACGTCCATTATTATGCTGAATTGAAATGTTGGGGAGATAAATTTAAGACATATTTAATCTCATTTTCAATATTAACAAGTGTTCCATATACTTGCCAGCAAAGATCCAATTGTGTGACAAAGTAGAATGCCTTAATTTAAACATTTAATTATTTTTCTGAGTCAAACTTGATGTAACAAGTAATGATAATTTGAATCGGACATGATCTTCAGATAATCAAGCAATGGAGCTCGCTTATCTGAGAGAGCAGGAAGAAGTGGTGACATTTGTCATAATAATCTATGCAACATCAGCACTAGTATTTTCCTAGTGTTTAGAGTCACTTGAGAAAAGGTAATGAAAAAAGAAGAAAATATACAACTACTGATAAAATATCAAAACAGTATTAAAGAACGAACTATGCTTCTTAATTGGTAGCTCCCACTTCCTTCCAGCCCTCTACTCCATTTCTTATTCTTTGTTTCTATCTCAAAGTGTACACCATTTTTGCAATTGTATTTTCTAAGCTCAAAACTGGGCTTCTAAGTGATGTGTTTCTGCCAGAGATGGACCTTTGGCCCCAGAGAGCAACAGGAAAAAAGTAAGCACTTAAAAATATCAATAAACAAATACGCTAGTTTTTGAAGCACTAACCCACAGAGTAGTCTGCTATTATTTCTGTTATATTAAAGTGGTCATACAGAAATGAACATAAACCAAAAACATGAACTTTGTACCCTTGAGAACAAGTGGAAAAGGAATCTTCAGGCCATTCTTTATAATCATTGCCACAAATACGCATTATTCCACTAGACTAGCGAAAACCTTTTCCTGCAAAGACCACCTTTCCATCAACAAAATAGAGAATGTGGCTGATGCAAGGGTAGAAGGTAGACTTCAGTGTGAGTATCTGAAATTCTCCTGTTTTGGTTTGTCATGGTCTGGTTTTTGGTAGTGAGGGGGCCACAGAGACAGCTCCTGTGAGAAGCTGCTGGAAGCTTCCACCATGTCCAGCAGAGCCAATCCCTGACGGCTCAGAAGATGGACACTCTGCTGGCCAAAGCTGGGCCAGTGAGAGAGGTTGGTGATGTCTCTGTGATGACATACTTAGGAAGAAAATCAAAACAAAGTCACACAGTATTTCTTCTAGTCAGAAAAAGAGAAGGAGGTAAAAACATGACAAAAAAGAACTTGACACCAAGGTCAGTGGAGAAGGAGGGGAGGAGCTGCTCCAGGCGCTGGAGCTGAGATTCCTCTGCAGGTTGTGGTGAGACNGTTTTGCCAGGGCTCCTGCTTGTGATTGGGACCAGGCCAGAGAAGTTCACAGAGAGCTATCTCCTGTGGGAGGGACCCCATGGTGTCTCATGGGAAGGACTCCTCTCCCAGAGCAGAAGAAAATCTCAGTGATGAACTGACCAAACCCCCCAGGCCCTGTCTCCCTGCACTGTTGGTAGGAAGGAGGGAGGGGCTGGGGGAAAAAAAAAGGTGTTTTAAGGGCTTATTTCATTATTTTACTTACTTATCCTCCTCTTATTCTGTTAATAATAAATTCACTTTGTAACCTTAAGTTTAGCTTGTTTTGCCCTTAAAGTGTTTCGCCTAGTCCTTACCTCAACTCATGAAGCATTAGTTAATTTTTTTCTCTCCTCTACCCAGCTGTAGCAGGGGAGAGTGAGCAAGCAACTCTCATGGGTGCCTGGTGTTGGGCCAGTGTCAACCCATGATGGCTCCCTATGGGATGCTCATATTACCTCCTCCCAACTGCTTCTCTCCCTAATTTTCTCAAACCTCGGACCTACTCCTTTCCTTCCCTTCATCCCATTCAAAGTTCCTTCACTCCTAGCAGCTCCTCTCCCATAAGCATTCTGTGCTTACCGAAGGTGGTTGGTTCTCCTTTCACATCTGCTAGGTCCAAATTTCCACTCTTATTTGAGGCAAATCCAGACAAAATGAAAATTATTCAAAAAATATCTAGCTGTTAGTTCTACATCTTGGATACAAACTTCTGCTACAGGGATACTGTTCTTTCATTACCGGTGCAAAGATATTCTGCACCTTGAATGATTTGCTGTTTGGTGCTGTCAGAGAACAGCCACTGGATTAGATGAATTGTTGGTCTGATGAGATAGAACAATGCCTTTACTCCATCCCATTGGTCCCATAAGTAATCTCCAAATGAAAATATGTTTAGCTGCTTCTTATAAGTCACTGCTACTTCCAGTTGTTATTTTCTGAGTTCTTTCTGGGTTGCAGCATTTGATATTTAGAGCATTATTTTAATGTCTTTGGTAATGCCAAACCCCAGCAGAGTATTTTAGGTATATTCATAAGGTACAGCCATATCTAGAGAAAGTACCAAGGGACTTCCCAGCTGCAGACAATTAATGACTATTAGGAGGACTCTAAGGTATCCTGCAGTAGCAGTGGCACACAGTTTCCAGCAATCACTGCCCAGTGCTTTGGAAACAATCTCTCTCCTGTTATGCTGCTGCCTGTTAAATATCTTGCCATTTATCTCACAGCAGAGACCATTCGCCTGTGCCAGGGTTCTGTTCCATTGACAATGTGTCTTAATTGTCTTGTTGTTTAAACAAACAAGACAAGATAATTAAGCGATAATGACAAAGAAATAGGATGTTAGTGATAATGGGTGGTAGATCCCTCTTCCACTCTAACTTCACTATCTAGAGCAGCCCAAACACTCTGCCTGTATTAAATCTCACAACAACCTTCTGAGTAAAGTGCCCTTTTATTCTTGCTGTTTGAATAACTCAGTGAAAAAGTCTGGAGGAAAAGTGATATGAAAATAGGAAAATGAGAGAATCAGGTGATGTAAAGGTTTTGGGAAAGTAGGATGCACCTGTGGCACAGAGAAGCAGTTCTGCACGGGGAATAACCAGCAGAAGAAGCTGCCTGTTTGCTGCTCCAGTGTTCTGGCAGTCCAGTAGGGGATGGCCTGAGTTGTTCTATTTCTGCTCCTGACCAAAGCTCTCCAGCCATGCAGTCTCCCTTTCTTCCCTGCTGATGCAAGCTACCTGGGCTGCTATTGCACACACTCTTTCTTGGTCCCTGCTCACACTTCACCTCGCCATTCTCTGAGGGCTAGTCAAAAAGGCTGACTTTGAGCAACCCTTGAGACAAAGATTAACCAAAACAGGATTTTCAGCTATTTGGCTCTAGGAGCAAAGCAATTTTTAAAGTGTATACATACACTTTGGATACTAATGGACATTAATGAAATAAATTGGCTTTTTTTTATATTTATTACCTTATTTCCTCAATTGGGGATAACAGGTGAAGATACAAATCCCAAAACAATTTATATGGAGAAGCCTGGAAAGATTTTTTTTTTTTTTTTTTTTTTTTTTTTTTTTTTTTTTTTTTTTTTTGTGTTTTTTTTTTTTTTTTGTATGAGATTATTTTTTCTGACAGCTTACTAAGAAGACAGGAAGTCTACAGACTGATGGAGCTCATTGCTTTACTGAGATTTCTGGTTTATTTTCTGAGATTTTTGGTACTTACTGGTGTATACCATTGACAGAGGCCAGTTCTGCATATGATAATGTCATTGTACATTTCAAGGTACCAGAACAATCTGTTCTGGCAGAAACACATAGCTGAGCAAAAGTGGTAGTGAAAAGAAAGAGAAGTTCCTTTGAACTTCTTTGAAGTTCCTGTTCTCTCTCCTGGCTTCCAGCTTGGCTGTACACTTTGCTTCAAAGACTGAAGTAGTATCATACCAGATTTGCTTCCAATTTTCTCAGTTCAAACATATTTCCTGCTGGTTATGGATATTGATCTGACAAGCTCCAGGAGAGGTTTTCAGGCATTCTTAAAGCACTTGTGTTGGCCTCAAACTGTTCAGGCTACTTGAATGTAAAAAAACCACCATGTAGACCAAGGGCCTGCTTTTGTGTTTGTCCTAGAACAGATTACACCTTACCAAAAAAGATTTTATACTGAGGCTAAAAAGTGAGTTTTTGAGACAGAGGTACAACGTTTGCTCCACAGTCATATGCCACGAGCCAGCTTGAAGGACTGACTGTATAGTCTTGTCTGTTACTCAGACATTGAAAACAAGAACAGAAATGTAGAGCAATCTTGCTGCATGCTGGTTTATTCAGCTATTGATTAATGCTTTAAGGTCATTCAAAGAAAGGGTTAATTTTGGAAATCAGGAAATATGGGAAAGATTGCCTCTGCTATAGCAGTAGCTCTACCCAAACAATCAAAGCAATCATCGACACTTTCCAGCCTGCTCCTGGCAACTGGCAGGGGTTTGTGTCAGGCTGGAGCAGCTTGAAGAGTGAGTACTAGCTTCAAATCAGTTTTTCTAGGACTGAAGTACTTACATGATGCCACAGAGATATTAAGAGACTCTGTAGGTCTTTTGGTCTTTGACTTTGATTTTTTTGTTAGCCATTATCTTCAGGGTTACCAGTCAGGTATCTGGGTGATGAATAGGTAGCTTTCGTAAGGGCTGAGCTTGTGTTATAGAGGAAAATTATATTGCAGCTCAGAAAAAAAAAAAAAATTAAAAAAAAGAAAGAAAAAAGAAAAGAAAAAGAACTGGGGAATATTCCATGCAGCAGACTAGGAAGCTGGTTTATTGACATTGGGGATTTGGACCAAATGAATACCATAGTTTGATGGCAGAACCAAACCTGAAACCCATACCCTTAAGATCCTAGGGACACCTGTTGCATATTTAGCTTGCTCTTAAAGGGTAATGATTAGGATACCTTTTCAGGTACTTTGATCAGACAAAATGAGGATACATGGTAGAATACATATATGGCACATATGTGTTTGTGTGAGCTGAAAATAACAGGCAAAGAGATGGTAAAAAACCAGTGTTACAGCATGCTACAGGCTGCCCACACTGGCATTGCTTTTGTAAAGAAGGCCCTGATAGACAAATGCCTGCTTCTGTGATTTTTGGCAATAAGAATTGTATTTTTGTTGTTTCATTTTCATATATTTGATTCTGACTTACATTTTGACCTTATTCACAGGCAAAGATATGGGTTCATTTTATTCATGGGAATGGGAACTTTTTATTTTGTTATCCCATAAGAAATCTCCTGGAATAATAGAGTCACTGGGTTTTAAATGGGAGGTTGAGCACTTCATGAGCTAAATATGCCGCTATTAGAAAGAAACAAAGAAAAGACAAATAAAATGGAAGCTTATTTGCATCTGATTTACATTATCCTGTGTGCATCGATTTCATTTTTATTTCATTCCTCTTAATACCATTCAGATTGCAGACTGCAACCTTGCTGCAAATTTACAGCTGAGTTTCATTGTTCATTTAATCATCTCAGGTGTTACTGAAATAGGGAACACTGGTGCTTGAAAGATTTCCCCTGAGGTTCATGGGAGCTGCCTGTATCCTGAGGCTGGTGGAGGGGGTGTGCAGATATGTTCTGGCAGTTGCTGCTCTGAATGTTGATGATCGTCTGTTGAAAAATTGCATGGGCCATCCTGTGTCAAGACAATCATTGCTGTCTCCTCCTTTTAGTCAGCAATTTGTCTTCAAGCTTACTACTTAGGTTATGTCTTTTTCTCCTCTATCCCTAACCCCTTGCTTCAGCTTAAATATTTGCAATACTTCACATTTCCCACTCCCTCATTCTTCTTGCAGGCAGGAACAAACACGGTGTCAACACTGTGCAGATGTGTTTTAACCCAGCAGAATATTTTGGTGAGTTATGAAATTTTTGTGGTTAGCTCACAACATAAGAGGAATCTTTGATAAACACAAGTAACTGGAGTTTACTATGAAGGTATCTTTGTCAGGGAATATTTTTCTTTCTGATTCCAGCAGCTTTGCTTTCTCTGGTTCAGAGAGTCAAAAAGCTAATAGCCTTGGGCAATGGACAGCACGAGCCATGATTTTAAAGTCTCTTTTAACTAATATTTTATATTGTTTGCTTAAAATCTACTGTGTCTGCAAGCAACCCCTCCTATGAAATTATTTACCATTGAATATTTGCTGAAAGCAAACACAAAAAAAATCATCAGGTTCTGAATAATTATGTTTAAAAATTTAAACAACTAACAGCTAAAAATATTTTGAAATCTTTGTTTAGCTGCAGTCTGTTTCTGTTGACATAGGCTTACAAGAATCTTGTGGCTGGGATCTCTGATGTTTCCTTTTGAATTTTTCAAGTTAAATTTTGTCCCTGATTTTTGGAGGGGCACAATTGTGATAGCATCATAATGAATAAATGAATGAATACATAAAAATGTAAAAAATTCCCCTTGGGCAACAAATTTGCTCATGTTAATACTGGAAGAGAGGGTTAAGTGCTATGTGACAGTAACTGTATTAGCTGTTGCAAAAAGTGCTACTCATTTTGATCAACAGCAAAACGTTTGCCTTCAAATCTCCAGTCCCAGTTCGAGCAGCAACCTTTCCCCTATAATTAATTTTTGTGTGCTGTAGTCCATTACAGAAGAGAGTGACAGCCTCTGGACACAGATTACTGTCTTAGGTATGGCCCAAAGGAACATTATGGTCTTAATTAAAGGTGGCTCAATATGTCAACCATTGCAATAGTTTGAGCGTTTTTAATACTGTGTCAGTATCTAACCACCTTAAAAGAATTCTGGTAGCAAGCAAACTAAGTAATTTAAAGGCATCTCATGTTCTCTGTAAGTTTTGCAGGACTGCTATTGGGAATACTTGATAATTTATGAAGGCTTACACCACCAAATTAATTACATTTTCCTGATGCCACATGTCTTTTTCATACAAGCTAGCTCTGAATTATAAGTAACAATATTGTCCTTGTTCATTCCTTCAGTACAGGAGACAGCTTACTAATAACACCAGTAGAATTCAGTTGCTGTATTTTATAAGTATCATTTATTAAACACTGCTACAGTTAATGTGGTATATGCTTCTCTAATATTGACCCTGATTTCTGCTATGTGTATTACTGCATCTCGGTTCGGACCCTTTGGCATGGGTTTCATTTTGGAACATTTTTTATAGCTTAGAAAAGCTAAGTTCTGAGGAAATTACCAATGCAGAGACTTGCTGTGATATGCAGGAGGTAAAATACCATGTATTATACTGTTTTGGGTGGGAATGAAGTTTTACTTCAAGCCACTGTTCTGACAAACAAAATAATCTTGATGTCCTTACAATACAACTTGTTAGCAGTGGGTTTCTTCTGAGGTCCTGCAATCTTGAATAATTCTTGGGGTTTGCATAGCAGATACTTCTTGGAAAGCCTGAGAAAATCTTCTGCAGTGATTGGCTTAGAAAAAAATAAAAAAAGGTGTTTTCAGTTTTTATCTAAATTAAAAGCTGTTTGAATAGACAGTACATGAATATAGCTAACCCTTGAACTTCAAACAGTGAAAAGCGAAATAAATGGGCCTTCTCTTTTCTTTAATAAGATTTTAGAATGTTGAAACTTTCTTTTGTACATCTTCCATTTTTGTTCTGATTTGTATCAAGATGATAGAAGAGCATCTAGGGCTGCTTTTGGAATAATTTCAAGTCAGTGTTTTGTACAATGAAACTTTTTTTTTCCTATTACTTGAAATAAGAATTGGAGATAAAATTCCAAGTGGAAAATTTTTCATAGGAAATCTCACTTTTCTACAGTTCCTTTAAGTACTACAGTTTGATCTGTGAAAGAAGCCTGCTGTTGAGAAGTGTCAGCAGACTCTAAGTGGGATTGGGGTGAAAAGACCCTCTTTACTGGAAAATGCAATTTAGAAAAATCCAAAAGGTACTGTGAGAGCAGTATGTCTAGATGTGCCCTATTTGTAGCATGCAAGAGTATCTTGCATCTTCCTGGGAGGGAGTGAAAATGTTATTGGACAATGGCACTATAGTATCAGTGCAGGAGGAGTAGCTTTGCAGCTAAGAATTCTCCAGCACTTGGGCTTAACGCTTTTTTCCAGTGAAGTCTCCTGCTGCAGTATTTTCCTTTCCGGTTATGGAGCATTGTGGGGCCATGCTTTACTTTTCAGCCATATCAGTCACATGTGTCTTAAAGGTCAGTTTCCAAACATTACTGAAAGGTTCTGCAGAGAAGACCATGCTGAACTGCCAGTGAATTTTGTTTTCTGCTGCATTTAGTCTTCAGCTCTGAATAATGTTTGGTCATCTTCACATTATGTTAAGTACAATGGATGTTGAAGGCCTTCCAGGTAGCAACATCTGGTTGTGCTACTTTACAGTACAAAAATTGCCTCAAGGAACTAAGCCTCAAGTAGTTCAGCATCTGTTTCAGGTTGTTTCAAGAGATGGTATACTCCTTGTAAGCTTGCCCATTAAGAATTCTTACATGAGCTTTGATAGCAGAAACATTTTTTTCTGGTTTTTCTGCAGCATGCAGTTAGAAGTTTACTTTTATAATAAGTATTTATTGTGCTCTGAAATTTAAATTTATTTGGAAGTGGCTGGTGCCACAATTGAGCATCAGAAATAATGTAAATACTTGCAAGGGCAAAAATATTAACCCTTCACACAGTCAGAACTTTTTAACTGGAATGGTACTGATCATGTTTTGTCCCTATCTCTACTCAAATTAGAGGAAATTGAGATTTTTGTCAGCCCATTTAGAAGCTTGCCATCTATTCTCACCCTCTTTCTTCTGATAGCACTAATGTCCTTTAATTTCTCTTTACTCAGAGAAAATTCTCTGTAGCAGTTGCACAGCAGGCAATAAATCAAAACTTCTTAGAAAACATTTGGATTCTCCATCTTTCACTCTGTCTTGAACCAATGCCTTCTGAGTTTGCAGAGTTTGCATAGTCCAGATTGATTTATTTTGATCAAGATCTGAAATTTAACAAACTGGAAAGAATGCCAGTGAAATGGTATTGTAACTTCTAGTGTACAAATATAAATTGTCAACTAATGACTGCCCTGGGTCAGGCGGTATTAACTGCGAACTGTAAGATGGTGCTGCCATAACTGACCGGTTTAGTTTAGCTAGGCTCAGCAAACAAGAAAACACTTTGCTTTCCTCTCCTAAAGAGGCATCAAGAAATGACTCACCATGAATCATTCACTCTGTTGTTCACATTTACAACAATGTGCTATTTGTTTTCAAAGTGTTAGGATGACACTTTGTCAGCATGAGCCACATCATCTCATTGTCTCTCCTTCAGTACCTCCAGTGGTTGGGCAACTTCACCTACCTGGAGATTCTTTATAAGATCCAAGCGATTGTCTGACATAGAGAGTGCAAAGGAAGAAATAATGTGAGAACCCTGATGATGGCATATCCAGACCCAACAGTGCAGCCAGACCTGTGCATATCACGGAAGCTGACACCTGACTTCTATATGTGAAACATCCCATGCCAGAATGGCTGGGTATTTGCCAGCCACATCCGGATGTGAATAATTCTCTCAGCTCTATACATAGTCAGTGTAGTCTTCCTCAGAGCCATGTAGTATTTGGGGTCCAGAGCTGATCCCTAAGAAAGCAGTCTCCAAAGATTATCATACAGGTCTTCTGCTGAATCTTGGGATGGGGAGGAATCTGGGAAGCCAAGAAGGTAATTACTTTTACCTCTCCCTCTGCTGAGTTTCTGTTCTTCTGTCCTCTGGATGCGATCATGAATATGTGCTGGTCTACATGAGTAGAAGGCTGCTGTGCTGATTTAAAAATCCACCCTGTTCCCCTATGCCAGCTCTTTTGTACCAGGGCAACTGTGGCATAGTGGGAGGGAGCACTGAGCCTCAGGGCCACTATTCCTGAAGCTGACACTCTGAAATGTCCAGCAAATGTGACTGCACTGCAGCTGACGGTGGTGCTTGGGGCTCTTCATTGGCACACGCTTCTGCCAGCTCTGCTGTGGGGTCATAACTGCTGGCAGATGATGGTGAGCATCTCTAAGTTTTAAAATGTCCCAGAAAATTCCCCATGGGTTTTTTGTCAGTCTTTGTACTGTACCACCCTCACTAGTTTCCATGTATTACTTGTCCAAATAAAACTGCTGAATGGAAGGGATGTCTTCTGTGGTAAAAAAGACATTTATTTCTGCTGGATTATTATTTTATTTATCTATTAGCCTAAAAAAACCAAAAAACCCAAAACGCAAGAAGACATGAAAAAGGTGTGTGCAGGATCACCTTAGACTCATAATAGGCTCATAATAATGTTGTTGTTACAGTAAGTTGCTCAATAAATAGCCTATTGGCTGCAATGAAAGAGGAGCTTAGAATAAACTGTTCCAAGAAATAGCATTAATATGTCCATATCAACCATGAAGGAATCAGGAGGGACGCGTAATGGGAGTCAGATCTTTTCCTGGAACTAATATACAGTTGCTTTGGACACAAACACACACATGCACAGTAGTGCATAATCTTTATTTATTGCATTCTCACCAATGAGTACTTCTAAAATGTTATGAGACAGATCTAGAAATATATGATTTATCTGGAAGCAGAATGAATTTGATGTGTCCAGTAGTTTGGATTGGAATTAAGATGTTCCTGTTTTCACATACCAAAGACTGGTATTGATTTGATGCATATACAGAATAGGCTTCTTCACAGCTGTTTAAACTGTGCCCTCTACAAACTTGCATGAATATTTAGATTTATGTTGCCTTTCTCATCACATCAGCACTATTAGGAGGGCTTGTGATACTCAGGGAAGTTCTTTAGTTTTGCTGGGTCTGAATGAATCGTGTTTTAGGAGAACTCTTTTGAGTGGTAACAGTCTTGTTTTAAAGTGTCATGTGTGATCTGAGTCTTAGATGCTGGGATGGACATGGAAGTGTTGAGCAGTTTGGTAATGTCTTTGTGATAAAACAGGAGGCAGCATTCTGGCCTTCTAGATTCTGAGGTTGCTTTTTAAGTTCTATTGATGTGTCATTGTTTAGTACTGGCTATCCCATACACAGCATACTTCTCACATGGTCTGCACAGAAGAATTTTAAGAAAGAATGAGGATTTCATCAAGCCTGTTGGGTAAAAAAGGTACTTCATTGCCTTTGAACTCTGTACTAAAGTTGAATTGGCCATGCATAAGTAGCTGATTATTCCGAAGTTTTTTACAGCTCCTTGCAAAACACCCCAACAAACTGACACTCCATTTGTTGTATTCTTTAGCGGTATTACTTCTTTATGCTGTTTTTGGTAACCATTTTTCTTTACAGTTTATTTTCAGTTTTTCTAGAAGACCACTGGAAATTGGCAGCAAAAATAATTTAAGTTCCTTTGTAGTTCTACCACATCTGTCATCAGCAGGAAAGAAGCATTTGGGAAAAAAAAAAGTGAAAGTCAATACCAGTGTTTTTTCCACATAAGACTCCAACGTGAGAAGCTCAGCACAGTAGCTTTGCTGAGAACTCCCTGACAGACTTTATAAAGATGTGTTCTTTATTAATATTTCTGGTTTCTGGTCTGTGGGCAGTTATGAAGAGGTCAGTGGACTCTCCTCCATCAGATAGCAAATGGACCTCTTGGGTTTAGGCTGAGCAGTTGGGTTTTCCTCCTTGAAAATTTGAGTGAAAAGGAGACCTGGTCTTGCAGGTTAATCTATGGAACAGTCCCAGAGGCAAAAGCACAGAGATGTCACAATCTCACAGCATTGCTCTTGGATCCATAGGAGCCCACCCTCTTCTGAGTGCACAGCCTGCTGGTGTGCCTCAGTATGCTCTCTATTGCAGCACCATCACTCAGAGTATTTGAATCTGTATTTCTTCAGTGTGCTCACTTCATAAAGTAGTAATTTGTGCTTTCAAATGTTCAGTCGTAGTCAGCTGAATACTCTGACAGAGCCAGTATCCTTTGGTTGGGGGTAAAGAATGTGACATTTGGGCATTCCCATGTGATGCTGACCAGGTTATCCTGTGCTTGGCACCACAGTGCAATATGTGGCTTTTGGGTTAGTGAAAAGTGCCTATGCTTGCTGACCTTCCCTATCCTTCTACATCTTTCTCTGCCATGCTCTTCCTGCCCCACTGCCAGGCAGCATGCATATGCTGGAATAAGCAGGTGGGAAGAGGAAGATCCCCTGCCAGCAAGGTCCTGTTTGTGTGCTGGGGAAAATCCACCTCCAGCATTAACCATTGATGAAGAGCATTGTTATTTTAGAATTACTCATTATACATTGATTTCTGGTGGATTCAGCACCATAGAAATCCTCTGTTCTGAGTCACTCACCTTTGCTTCTCCTCTGTGTTTGGACATAGAAGGGTTTCTTTCTCTTGCTGGCTACAGGAGGTGAGGTCAGGAGAAAGAGCTTGGGTGGCCGAGTCACAGGTGGCAAAAGAGCTGGGGAGGGACTCCAGATGGTTGACGTAAGGGTTCATAAAGTGATGAGGACTCAACCCACAATGTTCTTTTAAACCTAAATGTTTGTATGTGTTACCAAGCCAGCATGTAAAACTATATAAACATTTTCACATGTTGAACTACAGATTAACTGTGGCGCTTAAGATGATGATTAAAACCACAAACACAACATATTGTGAAAAATTCCACATGCACATTTAAGTTCCAGTCTTGCAGCCATGGGAAGGCATTACCGAGTTTCTCTTGAAAGTTGTTCTTTGTATTCAGCAAATCTTAAGTGAAGCTGAAGGTCTTGCAGGATTGAACATCACTATTTGTAGCATTTTGAGGTCTTTTATTATTTTTGGAGGTATTGTTTAAATCAGGTTTCTTTAATACTGCAAGTGAAAGAAACTGACTCCAAGTGAGAGAAACTGACATAGGAGTTTGGCATGATCAGTATATAGTATTTCACATCAAATGCTTAGACAAGAAACTTTAATTCTGGACTATTTCAAACCATTAAGAGGAGTGTAAATCTGCAGTGGTGGGGGAAAAGTGAGATTTCAAAAGTGTGTTTTATATCTTTTTATTTAATGCTTGCAGCAGCAAGGCAAATGTTTCTGAAAGTTGCTTTAGCTATCTTCCTTTGAGGGTGGTTTGTCATGTTTGTTCCCTGCCACAAACTTCTGTATGCAGCACTGAGTCTACAGCTGGCTGTCAGAGCTGAGTGAGCCAGGACATTTACTTGGGGTATGCTGTTCCTTGATGAAACACCAATTACCCTGAAATGCAATAGCCACGCTGGCAGCTGAAGAAACTGAAACTGGACCATGAATGATTACTTTTGTATATGTAATTTTTTTCATTTTTTTAACTCATCTCATAAAATTTTAAAAGTTTGAGATGTATTTTTGAATGCTGGTGGTGAGACTAGAAATGAGGCAACAAGCAGTATCCTCTCCAAAGTACTGTACAGGCCAAGACACAGAGGTCACGACTCCTACCAGCAGAATAGAGAGAGAGAAACTGCTTGATGTAGGTAAAAATATGATTTTGTTTGCTCAGACTGCACCTCAGAATGATTTCCCCAGCCTCATTACAGTGCTTGTTATTCCAATGTGGTCCTGCACTTATCTATTCCACTGATATTTCTAATTTTGGGTCTAATTCTCTGAAGTTGTGTCTGGACAGTGTGAAGTGGCACTGCAGGAGAAAGATTGAGACCAGCTCTGAGCAGCTCCAAACAAGCAGTAGCAAAAGTTTAATGACAGAGGAAAATAAGTAAATACCAAAGTTGGTGGGTTTTTTTTCCCAACGATCAGAAGTGTTCAAAATTAGAAATATTGAATAAATAGAAAGAAAGCATGACTTAAAAGTGTCACAGGACACACTTAAGATTGAAACAGACAGCCTGGGGTATTTCAAGAGAGAAATAAACTTAATGCTTAAATATTTCTTTGTTTTAAAATGAGCCCTTTATCTCTATAAAACACTGTCATAATTGTTACCCTATTTTAAAATTGTTTTATGCAATGTTTTCTTCTGTGTTGAGTTTCTGAAAATTTTCAAATTTTTAAAAAGTTTATTTTAAGTTGTCCATTAAAAATTAGGAAAACTGAGCAAAACCATATTTCTTCCCATTAAAAGATTTTTTTTTGCACACATAAGTTAATATTTTAAGAAATTTACAGCAGGTTTTTTTAAATAATTACACTTCAGGGGAAAAAAACAAACAATCCTTACACACACAAAAAAAGAAGTGATACTTCCTAAAAAAAAGATGTGATGTTAAATTCTGAGCAGCTGCAATCCAAAACACCTTGCAGAGTGTTGAGAAATTATAGCTACAGAGTCAGCAAAACACAGGTGTAAAGGCTCCCTCTGTGGAGCACAACTAACTGCGATGTTTGCTGTGTATTTGCATTTATTGGGATGTTGTCTTGGGAAGTCTTGCTGGTAATCTTCTCTGGAAACCTGAATTCAGAGTGAGAGAAACATCACACTGGGCTGTTCAGCTTGAACCTTGCACAAAGCCTGCCCTGACACATGCCATTATCATTACTGTTATTTTTAGGTCTGCGTTGTGGGGTTTTTTTTGCTCTGCATTAATGCAGCTAAGATCATAACAGCAGCATATGCACAACAAAGCTGCTAACCAAGGAAATATCAGGCTTATAGCACTTTGCACCACAGTTGCTTATCAATGAAGCGTGTATATAGCCTAATTAACATAACTGGAATGACTGTAATTATGCTATCATTTTGTTTACTTTAGCACATTCTGTTGAGGTATATGGGTAGCAATATTTGTTATTGGAATACTCCCCCTTGCTACACTCAGGCTGTTTAGTTTTCCTGTTAGTTTATTTTATTTATGGTGTGATTCAGTTGCTTAAAAGTGGGGAAAGTGTTAAAGTCTACAAACTCTTGGCTTACACGGTCTTCTCTACTTTGGATCTTGGACACAGTCTGATAAAGCTTTGAGTAATTCTCAATCATGCAAGTAAGGCAGTCCTGTTATAATTAATGTCACCATTGTCATACATAAGGCTTTCGAGGAGAGAAGCCTAAAAATAAAAATAATCAAGAACATGCACAGCTAAAAGCCTTTCAGTCTCCCATTAGAGAAAGTGCAAGGCAAGTGAAGCTGTTCATTTGGGATAGCCTTGCCAGACAAAGACAGTGGAGAAAAACAGTACAAAACCTTTCTTTTGCCTTGGTTTAGCCCGTTCTACTGAAATGAAATTGTATCCACTTTTGATGAAAATGTGGTGTCACGCCCATAAATGTTTCCAAAGAAGGTTCGTAGTGCAGCAAGGTGATGCTTCCTTCGGCTTTTGTGTAGTCTGTGTGGACATCTGCACCTTCGGGGCTTCAGCAGCAGTGGCACCAGTGCATCTTTGCTGTCCTGTAGTGTGACTGCAGCTCAGGAGAAGCAACTACAACACATCCAGCAAATTCTTATCCCTCATGCCCTCGTCGAGAGCAGAAGGAGAAGAGAAGGATGTCAGTCCTTGCTGACAGGCATTTCTGGAAGTCTGGGACTGTAAAAATCCTGGTGATGCCATTACCTTGAATTTTTCTCAACCTCATGTACCCACAGCATGGGCACACAAAGCCCTTCCCTCGCTCTCACTGACAGAAGTGGTGCGCAACCAGATCAGCCAGGAGAGACCTGGATCATCAGCTCTCTTGCATTTCACCAGGGCTAATGCCTCCCACTTTCTGATGGTGTGCAGAACATTAATAATTCTTTTTTTTACAGAGATACAGGACATTCCTATAGATAGGAAGGTCAAGAGTGTATTTTAAGGTAAGGATGTATAAATTAACACAGACATACTGAGTGTTTTTGCAGTTTAACACACCTTTGGGTATCGTCCAGGGCCTTTCCTCACATTAAAGGAATAACAAAGGTTCTCTTGGGTCTCTTGCTGAGTTTGCTAGTCAGGTGCAAATCTTCTTTTTTTGTGTTTTTGATGGAACCAAGCTGTTCATGGTAGTGTTTCTATTGGGACAGTATCTCTTGTGTGCAAGGTGTCATACTTAGAGTCACTTCTAATCGAGAACAACTTCTCAAGTTGACTCATCCCACAGACAAAGTGCCTTCAGCATGTGGTAGGTCAGAGGAGTCTAAATCTTCCCAGGGATCTTCCAATCAAAACCAGATGGTCTGAAATGTTTCCTCCCCTTTTCCTACCAGTGCTTTTACACAAAGACAGTATTGACGTCTAATTTAAATGCATCAAGTACAAAAACATGGAGGGAATTGACTGTAACTTTTTTTCCTAATAGTAGCAATCATATCATAGTCAAAAGAAGAGGAATAAATGAAGAAGCAGCACATTTTAAGCCCGTTGTTAAAGAAGTCTCACAGTGGCTTTGCTGTTCTTCCATGTTTCTTTTACCACTCTGATCCATATATAAATGAATGTTTATGTGCAAGATCTCTAAGAGTTATATCAGCTATTCCTAATAAAAGCTCAATATGTGGAAATTAATAATTTAACAGATGTTTTTATTTACCAGGTCCTATTTTTTATTTAAAATTGCGCGTCTGATTTAAATGAGTCGACAAATTCATCTCTGAAAATATGTCATTAAAGTGGCTCAGTTTTACTTAAGAGATTAATTTTATCCACACCTATGTTTTTGAGAATAAAAAAAAATCTGTTACTGGAAAACAAACACACATACACTTTCTCTAACCCCTGGCCATCACCATGAAATGAAGACTCAAGGACATAAGGACATAAGCTTTGGAGACAAATATACACGTGACTCTTTCCATCTCATTGTCATCCCAAGGACTTTAGGTTTGAAATGACAGCTGATTCTCTCTCCTTTTATGCAGGCACAAAAGCAGAGAGAGGGCTGAGGCCCAGAGACAAATATCTCAATGTCCAGTGCAAGTGAAGCTTGTGCCTTAAGAACAGAAGGTTTGAACTGTTATGGCAAGTTGCAAGACTAGTCATGATTTTTATCCATCTCATGCTCTCATCTTCTGATATGCTTGTGGCATTTTCTCTCTCCTTGCAGCCATTAGCTGGTAATAGAGCACACAGGAGTGTTTTGTGGGCTGTAAAGAGGAGAGACCAAATGTTGTGACATGCTTGCCAGTGATCATGGCTGGACTTGCTGATCCTTGTCTTCCACTTCTGTGCTCCTGTTTCAGACACTACATATGCAAATATATTTCTGCTGCTTGTTAAATTGCCCTTGAAGTCTAACCTTATCTATTCCCAGCTTGTCTTCTCTTAAGTACACTGTCAGTCATGTTAAGGCTTTCAAGATGTGTGATGGTTTAGTAGATTTTACACAAAAAGACATTAGTTTGCTGTGCTAAAAACATATACTTTGATTTTACATTGTGATTTCTTAAATGCAGAATGCAGAAGAGGAATCCTTCCAGTTTAAGTAGCTTCCTAGTCTTTTGCAGTGATGTTCTGGGAACATGAACTCACAGTGCCTGAATATGAGGCCCTGCTGCCTCAGAGAGGTGATGTCAGACCCTTGCTCCTTGCACAAAGAGAGCCTTTCTGGGGCTCCCAGCAATACCAGGCTGTGAATCATTTTATCATCGCTGTTATCTGGGGAAGCAAACAGGATTTTGCCCTTTATTTTAATGATGTTTGTACTTGCTGATTGAACTCTTGCCCTCCACTATCCCTTTTCCTACTATAAACACTGCTTCTGCTCCTCTACCATTCCCATGCAGTCCTCTTTGCATTTGCCCTTTCTTCTCCTTTTGTATAGCTTGTGTTTCCCTTGTACTGGGTTGTCTCAACAGTTTGTATTAAACTCCTGTATTAAATCATATGGCATTTGTGCAGATGCACACCCCACTCAGCTTTGCTCCATGCCTGCTTTATTTACTCGAGGTGCAAGTGACAGCAGCGCAGGCTGGAGTCACCAGCTGGCACTGTCAGGAAGAGCAATACGTAAAGTTTTACTTCAACATGCCTAAACTTCCATGGTCACCTGCACCTTGTTTGCGTGAGCAGCCTTAGCTTACTGAGACCTACTGCTGTATGCAACTGGGAAACAATAGCATCTTCCTTCAAATTAGGGTATTTTTGAAAAGTACCAGAATGCGTAAGGGACAAAAAACATGTTAAAGGGAGCACACCCCATGTGCAGCTGACCCTGTGTGGGTTTTTGTGGGGATCCCCAAGTTCTGTCCACTGCTGTGGTCACAGAGCAGTGCCTACAAAGAGGCAAGGCACAAACAGCCAGACAGGAAAATTATGATAACCAAAATCATCACAAGCACAAGCCCTACCTGACACCTTACAGCACAGCACTGTGACTCTCAAATAAAGAGCCTTAAGATAGCTGATGACCACAGTGGCAGAGGTATATGGTGTACTTACGTGCACCCTTCCCAAACATCACTCTTCTAGCATTGACTGCTGCAGTGGTGGAAGTATTCCTTCAAGTGCAATGCATGCCTCAAACCACTGCCTTTGCCAAGGACAGCTGCTCTGCCAAACGCTTCTTTTCTTACCTTAGTCATTTCCTGGCAGACAGGAAACTGATTTTTTTCTCAGACCAAAATGTCTCTTATAATCCCAAACTGAGACACATCATGAAAATATTGCATTTTTATTCAAACCAGCCATTGTTTAATTGTGTTGTCTTTATCAGCAAATTGTTTTCTTTTAAAAATTCCCACATGTGACAAGTCACGTTGTCATGCATTACTTCAGGCTGTATCTTTCATGTTGCATTAGAGTTAGTTGAGCTTAACATGATTTGATGTTTGCAACCTGCTTCAAACGTGGCATGTGAAAGATTTGAAAAAGATGTATCTTTCAGGGGAAACAAAGAGTTTCTAGATTTTTTTTTTCTTTCATTTATATTTTTCTCCCTTTTTAATTTCAAATAAATAATGAGAATGTTAAAGAAAGAAAGAATCAATGCATCTCTTTCTCCTACTTGTAATTGTAATTCTTTGAACTTTCAACTGTTTGTTTGATTTCTGCTTTATATTTCCCAAATTACTGAGGGAAGCATCTAACTGGTGACTGTTAGGAAGAAGTCTTCTAGCAAAGAAGCAATTAGGTTGGAGAAAGAATGGGGTACTGATAACAGAAGAAAATTCCACCTTTGAAAGATGAAGTTTTATATGGCTAAATCCCACCTGCTCCTACTTGATCAATCTCTTGTATTCTAAGACATTTTGGATTCTCTCAATCAAAGGTGAAGATAGCAACTCTATTCTATAAATGATCATACTTGCCTAACAACAACAGTGAGGAAAAACAAAATAAAAATAACCCGAGTTGCTAGAATAGCTTCTAATAATTTAATTTATCATGTTTAGCAATATATTTATACTTAAATATAGCAAAAAAAAAGTTTGGTTTTTTTGTTTTGTTTTGTTTTTCTTTAAAGAGTAGCAACAGGAATATTGTAACATTTGAGGTTTTGACTAGAAAACCCTTTAGTCAAGAAATGTTTTCCTGAAACATTTCTGAGCACAGAGTGGTTTCTCCTGATACAAGTAACTGTATAAACATGTTGGTGTCTGTCTTAGAGTCTGCCTGAAGAGTTTGCTGCTGGTGTTTTATTTTCTTTGAGACCATTCAGAGACTACATAGTCTATAGATTAGATATATTTTATATTATAGTCTATATGTATAATCTCTATACAGTCTGTATAGAGACACAATATACAGAGATATGTATCAGGCTATAGACTATAGAGACTGTGTATTCAGACACTATATAGTCTATGAGACTATAGTTAAGTATGAATACAAGCAGATTAATGATTCTCACTGGGGCTAGACACTGGTGGTTTTATTCCTTCTGAACCATCTTTCTTTGCCCTTTGAATCACAGTAATTTCAGTGGTATGACTTGGACGAAGATCTCAGTTTGTTATACCCATATGTAACATGTTCTGGTTTTATGTACTTTTTCACTGTGAAGATCTTTATTTTAGTTGTGTATTTCACCTTGTATAGATGCTACTATAACTGCAGCCATCTACTTGCCAATCATTTCAGGTCTTAAAATTACAATTCTAAGGCATGCTCTGGACCAGTCAGGAAGCACAACGTAGCATAATATAATTCCTTTGTATAAAATCAGAACTCTTGACCGAAACAGTGTCAAAATCTATTAAACTCTGTCTATGCCCTTGAGGGCAGAGGCTCTGCAGCGAGACCTTAAGAAATTAAGAGCGATGGGCAATCACCAACAGTATGAAGTTTGACAAAGGTAAGTGCTGAATTCTGCACCTGGGATGGGGCAATCCTGGATGTGCAGGCAGCCTGGGGAACGAGAGGCTGGAGAGCAGGGCCACAGAAAGGGACCTGGGGATCCTGGTCAGTGGAAAGCTGAACGTGAGTCAGCAGTGCCCTGGCAGCCAGGAGGGCAAACATTGCCCTGGGGGGGTCAGCATCACCAGCTCGGCAAGGGAGGGATTGTCCTGCTCTGCTCTGCTCTGGTGAGGCCTCACCTGAAGTGCTGGGTGCAGTTTTGGTCCCCTCAATATAAAGGTGATATTAAGCTACTAGAGAGCATCTAAAGAAGGTCCATGAGGATGGTGAAGGGCCTTGAGGGGAAGGTGTATAAGGAGAAGCTGAGGTGACTTGGTTTGTTCAGCCTGGAGTAGACTGAGGGGAGACTTCACTGCAGTCCTCAACATCCTCACAAGGGGAAGTGTAGGGAGAGGTACTGATCTCTTCACTCTCATGATCAAAGACAGGATTCAAGGAAACACCATGAAGCTGAGTCAGGGGAAGTTTAGGTTAAACATCAGGAAAAATTCCATTTCTGGAACTCCTGCCGTTTCTGAAGTTTCCTGTAAAAGAGCTGTTGGAAATAACCAGAGAGCAACCTCATTACAAGGGTTAGCATTTATTCATAAACCAAAGGCTGTATTTGTGTTTAGACTCTGTGAAGTTGCCCAAATGGTTTGCCAAACCAAGAAGTGATGTTATGAGAAGATGATGTGGTCTGTATCTCATGGGGTTGGTTGTAAATTATTTGGGATAATTTATATAATATGAATAAAAGTATCTTTGTTTTCAATATGAAAATAATTTTCACATTCTGGTTTCACAAAAACTAAGTACTTAATGAGTCTTTCACTTGCCTAAGAAGTGGTAGGGGTAGAGGTAATGTTGTTTTCTAGCTCATCACTTCTGATTCATCTGCAGTTAAATAGAAAACAAAGATAAATGTAATATTCTTTGCATCACCATGGATTTGGCCACTTTTGTTTCTAAATGAGAATTTCATAAGCTGTCAGGATATTGAATTTCACTGCCAACTATCTGATTTAGTAATATAACTTAAGGAGTAGTGGCTAGCATAACCCATAAATGTGCAAGTAGACAGTATGTCAAGAAAATACTGAAATGGATGCTGCATTGCTACTGTGTGCACTGGGTCAGACTGTTGTAACATCCAATTCCTTGAGCAATAGTTAAAAGCTATTTTATAAAAGTATATAGCTTTTAATTTCTATTTTTATTTATATAGTTTTAGATTATAATATTTATAATTATTTAAAATATATTAAAATTAAAGTAAATTTAAATTAAATTAATTTTTATTTAATTGATTTATTTTAAAGTATTTAATATATATTTATAATATTTTAAGTATTTTATAGAAGCAATAGTTAAAAGCCAACATAAATCTAGAAAGTCATCCGGAACCTCGTACTGAATTCTTCCAGAGCTTGTGTCAGTGGGTATCTGTTGTGCCAAGCACCTGGCTAGGTACCCTGATCTGTAGTGCTGATAATTTCTCCCTATACAGATAGCCACGGGAGCAGCAGTGGGAATTACTTATAGAATTGCTACAAAGCCTGGAAAGGGCATCTGGGAGCTTCCCACTTACTTGCTGATGAGTCCTCCTGGTTGTTGCTGGTCACCAAAAGTTGCTTCCCTTTACAACCCTTAAAATATCAACTCTTAAACACTCTGTACACATCTGCTAAGGCACGACAAAAGAAGGTGGGGATACAGCTCATGTTAGTTCCCTACACTTCTGAGTTGCCAATCTTTCAAAGGAAAATGCTTTTCTGTAAGCCAGATACCTTCCAACCACCCTTACTACAAGTCAGGTTAAGGTAAAAGACAAATGAAAATATAAATCCACAACATCCAAAGCTGACTGTGAGTACAAAGGTTTATGCAAGTTATGGGCAGAAGAAAAGAAAAAAAAAGCTATCAGTATACATGAAATTTAAATAATTGAAATAGCCATCTGAGGTGCTAAAAGTCACCATTGATTTTGGCCTCTGTTGTGCCTACAGTGTCATCTTTCAGCTATTGGAGAGGGGCATCCTGGGCAAAGCCATCAGCGCTAAATCACCTTTCCGAGGTCCTCGGTATTGCCATAGATGTCAGACTTCCCATGCAGGTTTTTCCTTGGAAGCTCAGACTGTTCCCTTCCAGCCCACTCATGAGGCATGATAGAATTTGATTCTCAAACTTTACCAACTTCTCATGTGAAGTAGGCAAATTTTCCTTCCAACAGGCTGATTGGATGTTCTAATCTTTCGAGAGACAATCACAGTGTGCAAAAACCCTTGATAAAATTTCTAAATAAATGCAGCATGGAAAGCAAATAAATCCTGGTGATGATGGAAGCCTAATCCAATAAACTAATCTGATCAAAAGATCATTCTTGTAAAATCAATTACATTTGTCTCCAAACACAAAGACATAGGCAAGGTTTTTAGAAGAAATACATTCTCTGTAGGGATTAAACCACAAATTGTTTTATGAATATACTCCCCTAAGAGAAACTAGAATATAATTCCTGAAGGATCTCTATCAAGAACCAATAGGAATTTAGTCTCTTTTGTACTAGTTTAGCAACTCACATGAAAACATGTAAACAATGTTTGATATACAGCATGTGATTTATTGCATACACTGTTTTGTCTCGGTGCTTTCAAGGAGAACAATAGCAAGCTGTAAAACCTTCTGCTCCAGATCATTCCTTCAAAATAAATCCAGTTCAGATGCTCTGTGAGGACTGGTATTTCAAAGTGATAACTGGCAATTTATAAATCACCCACTTTCTTCTGCAACGAGACAGCACATCTGTAATCCATATTTATTTCCCATTAATAACTGTGACGGTGCTGCGGCATTGATTGTTTCATATCGTGTGCATTTCACCTTACTAACTAACCTTAAAGAAGACTAAAGAGGAGCAATTTTCCCTTTTTTTTTTCCACTCAGAGAGCATTCTAAGATGAACTGTTTCAAATCAATTTAAATAAGTTATTGATCTAACAGATGCTCAACATTTTCATGAGTTTATTAATGAAATCTATATTTGCACCATTTATGTTTCATTCCCTTTCCAGACATTCGCATCACTTATAAAAGCTGAGCAACACAAAGGGGAAATACTTTATTTCATTTTTGAAAACAGTCAAAATGTTGTTTCAGGTTGACATTGGTAACAGTGTGACTTTGCATGCCTTCATGACTTTTAAAATTGCCAAAACAGATTTTAGGAAGCTGGTGGGACTAGACTACCAGGAGGGAGGCTTAACATCAAGAAGATTTATTACAATCAAGTCTGCTAAGGAAGGACTGTAACAGGCCAAGGTGCATTCCCTGCCTGTCTGCTGGAACTGGCAAAAAATTTGCTAAATTACAAGTGACCAAAAAAAAAGAAGTACAAAAAAATTGCCATATACACAATTTTTTGTGTAACCTGGGCTGTTCCTGCTTGCTGTTCTTATCTCCCTGCACTGGGAGAAACTACAGAAATTGCAACAGCCCTCCAGAAAGAAGTCAAAGAAAAGCCTCTGATCATGCCACCTATGGAAGTTTCTTCTCCTGTGTGTAGCCAAGGAGTTCGTGACTATCTGTGGAGAAGATTCCATACAAATCATGATTCATTGAGCGCATATTTTCCACCTTGCCCAGGTCTTCTTTTTCTTTTGCCCAGTTTCATGTCTGTTGCCAAGGTTTCTGTGTAAAATAGCACCCTGTTTTGACAACTTTTAAACTTATATTAACATTTATATTGAATCTTTGAATAATGAAGCATAATAATCTCCATTAATAAATCCTGTATAAGTAAGTGAAATAATTAATCTCCCAGCCAAAAGAGATGTTGAACTGCATGGGCAGTGTTAGATGCACATGCTACCCACTTTGTGATGCATATCCTAATCACTGCTAAAGGCTTAAAACCTTCATACTTAAAAATACCTTTACAAGAGGGTTCTCTCTCCATTCCTGCCTAATATTGTTCTTAAATCAAATATACCAAAGATTAAATCATTGGCTTCATGTCACACTAAACATTCAAAATCATTATCCCCAAATCCTTTTGGGAGGCAGACAAGATGCCCTCAGTTCAGCTCCCTGTAGATTGTAGGTCAGTAGCACAAAGACATAGCATATAATTGGACTCAAGTGGTAGTCTGAGCTCATAAGAGGCCAAGAGCAAATTAGTCTGAATCATCTTCTACTTTAAAAAGAGACATTTAAGTATGGGCACAGTTCAGATTTGCAGCTGTCTGACCTATGGATAAATACAAGGCTTTAATGCTTCCAGAAACAGAACAGTGAACAATTTAAGTACCTGAATATGACAGGAAACATCAGCCTTTTTTAGATCCATGCATTTCTGTGAGCATTTTGGCTTTAGGATGAACCTTGAATTCTTGAATTTATATTGAAGTGCAAAACAACTTTTAATTCTGCATTATAAAAGGAAATGAAGAGCAAAATAAAAGCAGCACACAAGTAGTAACCATGAAATATTTCTAATAATTACCAAATATTGTTTTTTAATGTTATGTGACATTTTACAGATGGAGAAATCAGTCAGATACCTATCAGCAGCCAATCAGTACATTAAAATAATTGCAAATGCAAAAATTAATGACCTGATATCCATTTTGATATAATGAAAGTGGTATCTTTTTATTTTACCAAGGAATTTTTAAAATTACTAAGCATGTATGCTGCATAATGGGACAATAAATCAAGAAAGGATCAGTCTATATTTTTTCTTTATATTCTCCAACTATTTGATAGCCGCTGCAGTGAAAAATCAGGGTTAGGATCCTTTCATCCAACTTGAAGTGGGAAATGTGCTCCTAAAATTTAGCAAACAAAGAAGTTGTCTAGGTTGGAACTTGAGTTTCGTTCACATGACTGTTGGTTAATATATGGTAACAATGAGCACATTTCATGCTTTGGGTAGAACAAACAAATATTTGTTTCCTGAAAACACATCTGTGATGCATAGGCAGTAGCACATATAATTCAGTCAAGCTGGAAGGAGACTGAAGTGGCTGAGGTATAAGCACAGAACAAAAAAAGACTCCGCTTTTGAGCTTCACCCCAGGCTTTTGTGGCAATGTTGGAGCAGTCGTGTGGCCTCCTGTGTGCCTCAATTTCCCTTCTGTACTGCAAGGCTAATAGTATCACTCTCCATCTCAAAGGAAGACAGTCCTGTAGGTCTGTGATTCAGCCTAACCAGCCAAGCAGGAAGAAAAAAACACATTGTGCTTCTCACTCTTTGGGGTTATTTTTGGACCTTTACTTGGAGGTAAAAGACAGATGAAAGCACCATCTGAAATGTACTTTTTGCTGCTGGAACAAAAGTAATGGTGTCTGTCAGATTCATTCAAGCTGTTTGTCTGCTTTTACTTTCCTGTACTTGAAACACTGCAGCGCTTTGTTTTCTTTGTAGTGCTACATTTCTTCATTGGTTCAGTTTATGTTCAAAGAGATTTAGAATTTAACGTAACTTTTAAAGTGGTACCTTTAGGGTTTGTCTAGAAGGCCTGACTCACAGAATCTGTCACATTCCCCTCACAGGGTGCTAAAAATTCAGGCAAAGCATTGCAGTCACCATTGTAAAGCAGTGGCCATATTTTTATATATCTTGCTTTGGAATGAATAAATTGTTTCTGTTGAAAAGAAGCTGGTAGAGTAGGAGGTGGCAGGTTCCAGGTTTTGCTTTCAGAAGGTATTAGAGGTGCAGCTGGCTGGGGGCATGACACCAGCTAAAACCTCCTTGGGCAGGCCTCTTCTCCCACAGCCATGTGATTTGGGAGAGGGAACACTTATCAGTGCAGCACGGCATGAAGTTAAACAGCAGGATGCATACATAGTACACTGAAATACTCAGCAAGGTCTTGTTGACTCTGCTGCAGGAGAATTTCATCCTCAAGAAAACAACATTCACCTGTTAGTGGGAAGAGGAGATCCTGCACGTGCCTGCTATGCGTGCTCTAGTATGTGCCCACACTCACCAGGCTCACTCAGATGAAAAGGAATGGAGATGCACAGTGTTTGAAAATTTTTGAAACTGGTATTTCAAGCTCATTTCTATCCTTCCCCATATTTTCCATCTCCTTTTTTGTAAATTTTTTTTTAACTCTTCTTTGTTCTCTCTCTTATGTTTCCAAATCTGGACTTCATTTATTAATTTACCTTCATTTAATCAATTTACCTGGAAAACAAAACAAAAAAAAAACCACACTATCAACAACAACAAAAAAATCTAGGAAAGAACAATTCACTTGCCAAGTGCAAATACTTTGACAGATGCAGGGTACAAACCAAGATGTGAAGTCAATCAAACCTGCAAGGTTTCCCATTAGAAGCCCTCTGACTCCCTCCCTCTGGGTTTCTACCCAGTATTATTTTTCCTTGATTGCATCATTCTTTTGTGAAGACTGAAACTCTTGAGAACATAACTACCACAGTCTATATAATAAATATATCACAAAATTGTGTGATTTATGGATTTTAGTAGTATTTTTAACAACTATGTTATATGTCAGCAAGGATTTATGGCACGGATCCCTTGATCTTATAAAACCGGGCACAACAACCAAAAGCCCAAGAACTTCTAACCATTAGCAATTCCTAGTGCTCTTTTGTCAATAGGGAGGATTAATAAGGCACACTGCATTAGTATGGGATTCATGCTAAGGCTGCCCAGGACATCCCTCGAGGGCCACAGTTGCTCCACACTGTGAGGGCTTTTCTGTGAGTATTTAAGCCTAGGCCTATATTTTATAAATGCAAATTTGAACGTGGAAATACTTGAACCTGCTGGTCAAGTGCCTTAGTGCAGAGGTAGATGTAGAGCAGTTCCTATCTGTAAGGAAACCACTAGAGGGAGGGAGAGGTCCACAGTGCCCTTCCCCAGCCACCTTCTCCATCTCCATCCCCAAACACCGGCTAGACCCTGCCTTCTAACAGCCGGTGGGGACTTCGGGTTTGACCCTTGTCATGGGACAAACGAAGGTGGCAGCAGTTTCCCAAGATCTTCAGAGTCTGACCCTCCAGAACCGCCTCGTAGCTTTTCTTTAGCCCTGGCTGTGCTGCCACATGGATGTGATTCCTCATGCCGAGGCTGCAGGCCAGATGGATGCATCCTGTGGGCTCGATGCAGCCCAGGAGCCCACAGCTACAGCACCATATGCAAGTGGTGTTTTACACACATATCAAATGTCAAGCTTTGGCTAAGTCACAGATGAAGTAGAATGCTACTGCTGTAGCACAGTGCCCTTAATCCCACCCCACAGTGTGGGAGAGTTCTTCCTCCAAATCATTAGCTACAGATGAGCTCTGTGCTTATTATAGGCCCCTGAGTACTTTCTAGCAAAAGCATCCCCAGAACAAAGTGTGTCTCCACTCCTCCACAGCTGAGTTTTAACACAGAATTTAATAAAGATTTATAGGTTTTCAGAGATTGCTTTGAGCTCAGGCAAAGTCTCTTTTTTTAATCACACTTTTCTATAGAGGGCAGGGGAGGAAATGTTTCCAAGGCTATAGAAATTGAACCAATATCTCAGGTATCTCCAGCCTCACTCAATGTGCTACCAGCCCTTTAACTTAGGGGAAAACAGGATTTGTTTTACAAGTCTCATCCAGAAAAGCTTTGTGTAATAAAATGTTAGGCCTCATAAACTTATGCTAATGCGTATATCCCTGGATTTATTACATTTGGAAATCAAAAATTCATATAATACAATTTCCAAAAATAAAAAGAAAATGTACTGAGACTGATTAACTGAAAACTTCCAGTTTTCTGTTAAAAAACTGAATTAATAACTGAAAACTATTTTTTTACATATTCTATATAAAAATAACTGAAACTTTTCTGTGTAATGATTTATTAATTAAACTACTTGAAGGCCATTTTGATGACTAGATGCCGGAAGAGAAGTTTCACTCCTGCAAGGGGCTTGAGATTTGCTAGGAATGGGGATTGTGATGGAGATAATTTTGTAGAGAAAATGAAAGCCTTTCCTCCTGTTAATTTAATGTTCCAAGGATTCTGAAAGGATTTCCAGAGAAGATACACAAGATTTCCCCTTACCCTGGATAAAGGCACTGAATCCAGGGATGAATGTCTTGGAGTCAATGTTTAAGCTTGAGTTTCCTCAGCTGTTAATTTTGGGGAGTAAAAGGGGGCAAGTTAGAGGAAGGACTGGTTTGGTAGACCTTGGGAATGCTGACTCCTCTTCAACACATCCCAGGTATACTCATTTTTCTCACATAGGTTGCATCCCGCCAGTTACTGAGCATTCAGGTTGGTTTCCTGAAGGCTGTCTTCAGGTTGTCTATTCCTTTCCTAAGATACAGTATGAAAAACATGACACATTACTTAAGATGAGTTATTAGATATTGGAAGCGTGATGAAAATTTACTTTGCATGTAAAAAATACCTTTTTGTGTGCACTTGCTCTGGTTGGGATTTACATTGTTTTTCTGTAGACCTGCAGTCCAGCTCATATTTTTTGTGAGCTCATGTCTCATTATGCCTACATGTGTTTCACTTACCCTATTAAACTTCATCCTGTTTATTCTAGGGATTTTTTTTTTAATTTAATTAATTTTTTTTTAAATTATATTTTATTTGGAATTCACAGTCTTTTCTATATAAAGTCCTCATGTCACCATCTAATTCTTTATCAAAAATACTGGTTAACTAATGTCAGATCCAGACTATTTTTGCAAAATCCAGCTTACTAGATCAGTCCAGTTGCCAAATGTTAGGAATTTAGGATTTAACATGAATCCAAATCTCTTTGGAGAGAGCATCAGGAAGTGGCTATGCTGTTAAAAGCAGGGGTAGAATTTTCATACTCTCTTCATATTCTTTTCATAGCAGAAAAGATAGTCCAATAGTCTGTTCCTAACATCAGCTTGTTTCAAGGGAAGATTTAAGAAACTGCAGAATGGGCAGTTGTGGAACTAGGGAAGATTATGCCATAACCAGAAAATTAAAAGTGACAGTAGGATAGCACATACTGAACTTCTGCCAGACAATATTATCTGGGATTCTGAACAAGGGAGAGTGAATGAATAAAGAGCTCTTAGGGAAGATAAATCTCGTACCCTGAGAGAGGATGGTTTTGTTTTTAAGCTCCTGCTTGCTCAGCTTTACAGGAGATCTGACAACTGTTTCTACCACAGACTTTTCTCATGGGTCCTGAGGACATCAGTAAATCTCTTTGAGCATCAAATCTCTTCCTGATTCTGAGGGATACAGGCTGAGTTATTTGAGGGACTCTTTGATACTGTACGTGCCCCCCACTCAAAAGAAAAAAAAACTAAACACCAAACAAAAAACCCCACATAAACAAAAATCCCACAAGCACACAAAACAGAAAACTGAAACCAACAAAAAACCCAAAACAACAACTCTGGAGAGAAAAGGATGAAGCCAAAAGAAATCAAAGATATGCCTTGACTAGAATTCAGCTTGTGCCTGGTGAGACACGTATACAAAGTAAAAATATACATTGCACAGCTTAGATAAGAGAAGTGAGGGAAGACAAGAACTACCTGTGATAAAAATAGACTTATTACTTGACTTTAATCTAGTCAGGTGAGGAGAAAAATTATTTTGTTGTTCTATTCAAAGCATTTGGATCCTGTATATAAAGTGTATACCAAATGAGAGTTAATAGAAATTAAAAGTCAGGTAAGAGACTACAACATGTGACTTCCCTTAAGACCAAAACAAAAACAAATTTATGATCTAGGTTAGGACACTAGTGCAATTCAGGTACCAAACTCTGGTGCTGAGACCTGAGAACTCATTGCACATGACATTGGTGCTGTATAAACCCCAGAAAAGCTGAAGATCTGCTCTATGCTTAACCAGAGTGGTTCAAGAAGCAGCACAGCTTAGGACTTGGCTCCTGTCTGCATGGAAGCAGACACAAACAGCTGAATCCTTTATAATACCAAATATATTGAGAAAGCTGGTTTTTGTTGCACTGAAGGGTTTATCAGGATCCATTTGGGCTGGAGGGAAGACTTACCTCTCCTTGCTAACTTCTTGTTATACAGACAATCTGTCCTGACATGAGGAGGCTCCAATTCCTGGCGTGCATGTGAACTCCCAAAATAAGTCTCCAGATAAGACTGTTCCTTGATGACCCTCACAGACCCCACTATAAAGAATATCTCCCTGTGTCTCAGTACTGGAAGTACTGGAAGAGAAAGTAGGTGCAGAGGAGCAGAGACATTGGTTGACCCTAGCTGGTGGAAGGGACAAGACAACTCCCTGAGGATCATGGAGGCAAGGGTGCACCCTGGTACCAGCAAGTGCAGACTGGGACTAAAGCAGCCCAACATCACAGCACAGAGTGGGCACTGGCATCACAGTTGTATGATATTACCAGCATCTAATAATTTTGAAGTGTTCTGTACTGTGAGTCATCTTTCTACCATATGCTGATACCACCACTCTGCTTGAGGCTGAAAGTATCTGTTAGCAACAAATTCCTTATGATAAATCTCTCTGAAGAACTGGATCCAGTGATATTTCTCAGTGTCACATCTGTGCACACCATGTGCACCTGTGTGCACAAGACTTTTTGGATTCTTCACAAAACAAAGTAATAATTTTTGCTTTATTTGGAGGTGGGTGAATGAGGGCACATTAACAGTCATGTCAGAGCCCAATAAGAGGTTCCTTCCCAATGGATATGGAAGGTGAAGTATTATTCTCTTTCTTCAGGTTCAAGTTCTTTATTTGCTTCAGAGAATACAATCTCACTCTTTGATATGCAGCTTTCTGGTATAGAGATTGGTTAGAGGAGAATCAATGTGATGAGGCACACCTTATGTACTTAAAAGGAAAGACTGTATTTCCTTCTCCAGAAGAAGGAGAGTCAGCTCCCACTTTCCCAAGACCTGTTTGGGAAGTTGAAGTCTATGTCTCAGCCTTGCAATACCCATGTTCCCTGCATGGTTCTGAATGTTTTTCTACAGGTCCGGCTGACTGATATTTCTCAACATGTTTTGTGAAAATATACAGAACTCTTTCATCTCTATGTGCCAAATAATAGAGTTTTGGAAGCCAGAAAGTAAAAGTAATTTATAAATCTAATTTCAGATCTCAGAGGAATAATGTAAGGCAAAATATAGAACTTATGTATCTCCTTTTCTTGTACATTCACTGGTTGCCATGTAAACTAAGGGGAACTACTTTTAAGTAAAACTCAGCATTTGAAATAGTTTGTCTCCTTTAAAAGAATCCATTTGTCCTGGTTTTCTCCCTGTTTCTTTTATTTTCTTCTCCCCCTTGAATACCACAGGTCTTATTTCTGACTTACAAGGATGGTCATCTGCTCTTCTCATTCTCATGTGGCCTCCCCGGATAGCAGAGAAATGATGAACCTTGCATTCCTTCACTGTGTTGGTCCCAGGGGAAATAACTTTAGCCACAGATACAGAGCAGAAAAAATGAGTGATCTGGGCTTTTCCACCATCCTTTATTTGCACTTTTCGTGGTTTCTTTTACCTCAATATTGGTTATGTTTTAATGTTCATCCAGCAGCCCAGCAGGGATCAGTCTTTACTGTCACTAGTGGAATGTCTTATCACAGTGAGGAAAAGGTATAAGAGCCCAGGTCAAAGAACTAGATAAGACACACATTTTTATAACTTGCAATACCATTTGAGACTGCTAAAATTTTGACACAAAAAACTGAATTTTGAATAAATGTAGAGTAATCCCACCAGTCTCAGAGCAACTCTAAATGTACAGGCTCTTGTTGTCCTCTAGTAGCAAAACTCCCTTTATAAAGTAGCACACCCAAAGTGAAGGTGCCTGTGATACAGTGCTCTAGAGGTTTTGTACTTTGCAAAATAGAGCTATATAAAGGTGTGAAAAAATTGATGTGCAGCAATTTTATAGCACAGACTGTGATAAAATATTGGCAGAAATTAGTAACATTTGCCAGTTTCAGGTTTCTTTACAAATTTCAGATATTACATGAGATTTAGCAGGATATTTTTACACAAAGGTAAAGGACTTTTTTTTTTTAATAACTCTTGTGAGCAACAGAGAAAACAAATATCTTCCTGACTTTATTTGTCATTTATAACTCTTTTTGGTTGCCCAAGACAAAATCATGTCGCCAGAAACATGAATCTAGAAAGCTAGGGTGAAGTCAGAAGGAAAGGGTAGAAGAGAGGAGTGTGTTTATGCTGTCTTAATGCTTTTTATTGATTCAACAGCCAGCCCAGTGTGGCTATCAGGAAACACATTTCTAGTATGCACCAGCTGAAAAAGGGAGCTATCACAAGGTAACATTAATTAGGAATCAAGAAGGACAGAAAAATTACATCATTCTAGAAGCTTCCTTAGAAGATACTTCAAATTTTCAAATAGAATTTTTCAAAAGATGTTTTTTTTTTACCACATATCTTAAACTGATGAGCCTAGCAGAGGTTGAGCTGGAATAAAATCACACTGCACAGTTCTTCCAGGTAAGTAGCTGCAGGAGAAGAAGAAGAGCCCATGAGGAGGGTAAGCTCTATGTCTGCTCACAAAGCAGTAAGAAGACTCATCCCACTTTACGCCTTCTACTCAAGACCCTGGGGTTTGTGCTTTCACCTGGCACCAGGGAAAATAATTTAAAATGATCTCTCTATTGGAGGGAGCCTGAACCTACATTATCAGCCTCCTCAATCTGTCCTTATGCTTTCACTTGCTCTCATCTCTCCACTCCAGAGATGACAAAATCTGTTCTCAGATGGACATTATAACCAGTATATTCTTGGGTAAAAAAAAAAATTTATCATCTCTTATTTCACTTTTGCATCCCTCTGAGAGCTTTTATGGGGTGGGATTTTATGACAAAGTATAGGTTTGTGGGTCCTGTTGTCATAGATTTCCACTCAGTATTCAGTTATGTGGTAATTCCCACATCACTCCAGCTGGTGAGTTCTGCTTGCTGCAAGAACTGCATGAAACTGTGCCTAGATGAAACAGTAACTCCTCCATGCACCATTCATTCACTGAGCTCAGAGAATGAAAGTTGGATGCTTTGATGAAGACTTTTGTTGAGCCAAAGTCTTTGGCAAGGCTGTCACCTCCACTCTACAGGAAAGGGGAGGCTTCTCTGCAACCACTTGTTGGGGTAGTTAGAGGAGTCTGCAGACAGTTTCTTCAAGAGAGTCTGATGGAGCTGTGGAAACAAAGGTGTGAATGATTCTGTGCTAGGTTGGTCCTGCGATGAGGATCTGATGGAGCTATTTGGAGCACAGGTGTGATTCTGTGTTATCTTAAGTTGGTCCTGGAAAGAGGTGAAAGGAAAAGTCATGGGGTAAATTTAAAGGCACTTTAGTCAAGATTACAATTAGATTCTCTTTTTAATGAGAAACAAAAATATTAAAAGAGTAACATAGAGACAAAAAAAAAAAATCAGAATCATCATAATGGACTTCAGTGCCATGAGTATCAGGGGCTAACCTGACAGATTGCAGTAAAGATGTACATTGTGGGGGAGTACAGCATCTACAATTTATTATTTCCTGTAGAAATAGCATGTAGTACCATGAGCCCCTGATGTATCTCGTGGGGAATTTGCAGAAGATATCCTTTAATTAACTTGAGTCACTAGTGAATGCAAGTAAATAAATCAATGCAATCTTGATCTTCTCAGAATTAAATGTGTAGAAGGTTCCTTCATTACCTCGGGAGTTTCTTTCATTATTTGTTTCTTAGTTATGCAGATTGATTTGGCTGTTCAGAGGTCCAAGTTTCCCTCCTCATGCCTGAGGTGTTGTCAGTGGGAAGAAGAAATTAGGAGACAGACTTCCTTAAAGCTAGCACTGGATTTCAGTGCTTACCTGAACTGACATGGCAGTTACTGCAAGGTCATTATACCTCCTGTTCCTTGAAGTCTGCTCCTTTCCCCCTCTCTCCTGTGTTCATAGAAACACCATAGGGAAGTTAGTACCAGGACCTTAATGAACTTTGTTTTAGGGAGTCAGCAAAGTCTGCTAAGGCAAATGAATGAGTGTCAGAACAATGCTCCAGAGACAGGGTTTCTGTTATACTAATGCCATTATCTGACTATGGAAGGAGACAGGAAAGGAGAGCAGAAGGAACTAGTGACAAGAACTGAGTGTATTTAGGCCTCTACTTACTGTTATCAGTTTGGGATTGAGCAGGTAGATAATATTTCTTGCTATTTTTTGGAGTTCTCTGAGTGAGCCTGCTCAACCAGACTTTCAGGCAAAAGACTGCCCAGCTCTTCTCTGGTCCTTTTACAGCAAATTACTAAGTTGGATTTGAAGCCATTTCCATACTGAAAAATCATCAGTCAAAATAAACGCAATGATGGAGAATTAATTCCATAGCTGTGTACTCCAAATTCACATTCCTGGCTGTTTCCTGACTAAAGACAACAAAATCATCTTTTATTACACATCAAGTGTTAGCATAGCTTTAAAAAGACAAACCAATTTCAAACATCAGAGAACCGAATAAAGTTTAAACCATAGGAGCAGCAATTTCTTACTCTGGAAATCAATATCATTGCACTGAGCTGCAAAGTCTCTTCAGTTTCTATTGCCATAAGCTGAGGCTCTGATTCCCACTGTAAGCATTACTCAGTTTCAACAGACTTTGATCCTTACTGGGAGGAAACAAGGATCCGACCTCTGCCTGAACTTGGGTCCTGTGGAGGAAAAGCTTCCCAAGTTAGAAAAATAGAGATTTCTGAGCTTCTTGTACATCTGTTAGCTTCCCAACAGGCAGCATGTGCTTGTGCCTGGGTAGTGTTCCTGAGTCATCTCCTCTAATTAACCTCTCAAGAGAGAGAAGGTTACCAGCTAATTTGCTGACCAGGCCCAAACAACCAAAAAAAAAAAAAAAAAAAAAAAAAAAAAAAACAAACAAAAAATCCCANAAAAAAAAAAAAAAAAACATTAAAAAATGCCAGGTTTTTTTTTTTTTTTTTTGAGCATGATTCTTGAATTAACTTCACCAGGTAGAGTAAAAAATAACTCTGGCTGCTGTGCAATAACCTCAACAACCTCATTCCTGCATCTGCTTCTAACTCTGCTCCCTCCCTCCCTCCTCACTCCCAACTTTTCTCACTGGGAAGTTTCCTGATGTGATTAAGTCATTATTGGTTTCCTTGGGTAGAAATAATGGCAATCTCCCAAGCATAAGAAGCTGTGAATGTAGACCAAAATTTGACTCACCAAGCTCCTAAAAAAACCATATATTACAAAGCAACAACCTGAGTTATTCTTTTGAATTCCAGATGAAAACTGTGGATATCAAAGAGGTGTTCTGGCTATTGCTGAGCAAAGCTTGCATAGTCAAAGGACCTCTTGCTGCCCTACCAGTGAGGAGGCTGGGGGTGCATGAGGAGTTGGGAGGGGACACAGCTGGGACAGCTGACCCCAACTGACCATTCCATACTATATGGTATTTTGCTCAGGATTCAAATGGGGTGGGGAAGGAAGCTTGGCCAGGGCTGTCACTGCTCAGTGATTGACTAGGCATCAGTTGTTTGGTGATGAGCAATTGGCCTTCTTCTGCATTGCTTGGTTTTAGACTTTTACCCATCTGATTCTCTTCTCCAAAGTAGAGTGAACCAGTGGATCTATGGTGCTTAGCTGCCTGCTGGGATTAAACCATGATACTCTTCCACAAACCTTGAAACTCTTCCACAGATTTGCTGAAACCAACATGTGAATCAGCACAAGTTTCTTACATAGAGTGGTAAACCAATAGACACTATCCCATCTGACAAATTGACTCTCTCATCCCTCCCATGTCCTAAAAGCTTCCAAATACCTCTACTTTCTTCTGACTGAATTCGGGTCTACTTCTCTTTTTCCTGATGTTTTGTCCTGATGCCTTCTCATTCCTACCAGCCACAAATTAAACTTCAACCTCCTGTCTCCTACCCTTATGTCTGTCTGCTTTCCTTCCTCTGCTTGCCTTTCTTCCTTCTTCGCTGCTTTCATGGGCAAGTCTCAACAGTGATTCCAGGGCTGAAAGCCCATAAGTTTGTCACTGCTCTCACCTTGCTGCAACCTCATCGCTCCCTGCATGCTGCCCCAGTCACAGCATAACCAGCTGTGGCACAGCTCTGTGGGACACACTTGGAGGATGCCTCCCTCTCCCTTGCTCGTATTGCTGATCTCATGCTGAGGTTGGATTCTATTTTTTCCCTATCTTGTTTTTTTTTCCACTCTCCCTGACTCCTTCCTTCTTGCCACTTTGGGATCACTTCTCTCTCATGCAAAGGAAAGGGGTAAAATACCTACAAATAAGTACAGCTGGGAGGGGACACAGCTGTCTTCCACTTGCTCACTTGTTCTTCACTTGCTTCACTTACTCCACTTCCTCACTTGTATAATGAGGCATAGAAGTAGGAGATTACCAAGATGGGCAAAGGTGTTGAATGAGGAACACATGACATTTTCCTTTATGAGCTTGAATGCTGCTCACAATTTGGCTTTGAGTGTGTTTGAGTTGATCAGTTCATGAAGACAATTACATGGCATAGCTTGCTTGTGATGATTAGAGGGTTTTTTTCATCCACCAGGATCTTTTCATCTCTCTGTTGCTCTAATTTGCTCTCATGTAGGAAAGGATAGGGTAAAGGTATAACAGTTGGTTTAGGAAAGTAGGTTTTTGTTGTTTAACATAGCCTGGTATAATTACTATCAAATCAGCTGTGGTGGAAACTACTATCTTGGACTGTAAACTGCTCTCCCCCACAAGACCTTTGTACTCCCTTCAGGGTGTCTAGATTTTAAAGTGGGTCAGAAAGCTGGTAGGTTTGCTTAAAGCGTTTGCATCTGACCTGAACACTGCTGCAGGAGTACAAAACAGCTAGTGATTTTATAACAGTTAATGTCACAGTGGTAATAATGGGATAAGGTAAGAAAGTTCTCCATCTGAGATGGGGAGGTGGACCACATTCACAGTGCTACAGAAGAGACTTCTGGCAGTGACAGTGACTCCCCATCCTCACTGTGATTTGTTCTTAATTGAACAAGTCAAGCTCCTGCCTTAACTAGCTCAGGACCATGTGCATTTCTGTCTTTTGGGGAGAGATTCCTCAATCTTTCTAGCATGCCTTTTAACCTGGAATGTGAGGAAAAAATTTATGTAACAACTATTCCAAAGAAGTTATGAGTCTTTGAATAATTGGTGCAGTGTTCAACATCTCAGAGCAAGCACAGCAGCCCAAAAGCTGAGGAGTGGCCCTTCCTTGAACAGCTGGGAGGAGAATACACACCACAGAAAGCAATTCCCTTCTTCAGAATGGCAGGGTGTGTTATAACACTCCTGTCCCTAGAATGGCAATCTGGAAGGAATCCCCTAGCACACCAGAAATTTTCACTGGGTTTGTTAGATCTGTGGCCTGATTAATTTCAATCCAATTGTGGGTACCGGTCCATCTTTCCACAGTGATGACTGTTAAAATGATAATCCTGCATCATCATAAGATAGAATGTTTTTCATAACTTAATGACCTTCTATCTTCCTGAAAAAGGTCAGGTTATATTACAAGAGTTTGCTATCTATTCTGGTTACTTGCTTAATGCTTCTAGACATAATCAAATTCATTTATCTGCCTCTTACTTGAGGCAGATTTTCTTTTGTGCCACCAAAGTACTGTTACAGTTATTTATAAATGTTCGTCAGATCATTTGCCTGTACAAATTACAGCCTGAGTATTATCTGTGAGCTGTGTATTTCCATTATTCATCCCAGTCTCCATTCCTGATTGGATGCCTGAAACTTTATGAATAGAGAAAAAAGTGAATGATGAATAGTGAATCATGAATAATAAACAGAAGATGAGTTGACTTTTTCAAACTCATATTCCTCCATGAATATGTGTACCCCTCTATATCAGTTGCCTTCACCAACATTCATATGCAGAGAAAATAGATTGAAACAAGCCTAACAAAAAAGGGCAGGAATGCAGCTGAATCAAATCAGGAACTAGCTTTTTTTTTTTTTTTTTTTTTTTTTTTTTTTTGTGCATAGTTGTGAGTGCACTACTCAGCAGTTATTCATCTCCAGTAAAATCCAACTGTTCTGGGGATGAACTTAGCTGCACAGGCAAGAGCAGGATTTTTCTCCACCCTGCCTTTCCCCAAACCTTTCCAGGAAGGTGGATATGTCACAGTGCTTCTGCTTTCTTCTTTCTCATCTGTAAAATAGAAATATGTCCTTCCTTCTCTTTGTAACCTCTGAATAAATCATACTAAGTGAGAAAGGAACGTTTATAAAGACTTGCCTATGTAACTAGCATAAATCATGTCAACCTTCAGATTCTTAGCTGTTCAGGTAACTTACAAATATGTACAATGCAGATGTTGCTTAGAGATTATTCATAAGTTTTATTTTTCCCACAACAGATAATTGATAGCTTCTGTGTGCCTGACTTGCCAAATCGTGTTTTACTTCAAAAAAAAGAAAAATATAATTTTAAAAACCTGTTTTCTCATGCAAAATCCAAAATTTAATAATTATTGTTTTCCCAAGACTTTAAAAAAATCTTCTAATGTAGACCTTTACAAACATCTTGGTAGTGAATGTATGCAATTGCAATCATTCTTGCTCTAATTTATGCAAATACAGAAATGTATTTTTTTCTTAGCTGTGCACCCCAGCTGCCTAAGACTGCTGACCACAATTGAAGATGTGAACATACTTTTTTTTAAAAGAAGATTTTGTTTACGTTGTGAGATTTTTACTTCTCTTTTTCATGCTTTTACAGATGAATCTGAAGTAATTACATGTGCATTTCTAACTTCTTTCTATTTAGGGAAGCTACATAACTCTTGAGCTTTTTATCAAGAGGGCAACAAGATATTCATCTTTAGAAAGTAAAATCCAGATCCCTAGGATGTCACCTGTAAATGAGAAAATAAATAACCCTGAGCCTTCTGTATGTGATCTAACAGTTTGTCGCTAGTTACTATCAAGCTGTTTTGAACATTTTGAAATTCAGGAAAGAAATGTTCCTAGCTTGAATAGAAACAGCCAAGCCTTTCAGGAACTGCTGGAGGGTACTCAGCCAAAAGCATCCATTAGTCATCCAGAATTACCCCTCTAAATCAGACAAAAGAGGGACTCAAGTCTGCTTTTCTTGTAGAATGAGTGTCTCAACCTGCTTCCAAAGAGCCCTTTGCCAGCTGGGACCCAAGATGGTTATGCTGAAACCAGCACTCTTAAAATAGTTTCGGTTTTGACTTTGGCTTTCTTAGTGACAAAAGTCATTTGCATCCAAAAAATTCACAGTATGCTTTAACCACTCTAACTGGTATTGCACTGGGTGAAATACCTACAGATATGCATTAAACAGACCTGTATAGTTCTGCTCTTTAACACTTTACTGAAGTGCCGAAATTTCTGTATTTATGGAATACCAGTGTTTGAAGATTTTTCTGGAAGAACTTTTCAAGAAAAAAATGTTTTTAACAACATTTTATGCTATTAAAGGATGTAACTGTTTTTAAAAGTACTGGATATATTTCTTTAATCACAGCTGTGCATCTGTTTAGATTTTAGCTCTGACTCTCTAGAAAATTATAATCAGAAAGACCAAAGTACCAGTCTAGCCTAAAACTCAGTTAATGGAAGTTTTGTGACCATATTTTTGTTGCTTTAAAATAATGGCAATACAGCTTTGCTGACGTTTCCTTTAGTGCTCCAATGAACTGTGATTAGGGTTACACTTTTAGTGTCCTTTTGAATTATCAAATTATAAATGCATTTTATCTGTCTCAAGCCATCACAGCAAAAAATTACAAGATGACCTTTAAAAATGGCTTGTAAAGCACTGTTGCTTGCTTTGTTCTAGATCTCATCTCAGGCAGTCTTGTCTTTGTCACTTTAAGAGATAAATTGCTTTTTCCACTGTGCCTACACCTGTAATAGCAGCTGTCTTTTCACCATGTGTCACTCACTTTTCTACCCCCTCTTCATTCCTACTTTTATCTCTTTGTGCCTACACTACAGTTCTTCATTTCTCCCAAGGAAAAAAAATATATATTACATATATAAATACAAAACACAATATACCCTGATCTTACCTTCCTTTTTCTTTCATAATGCAAGGCTCCTCTATGCCTTTTTTTCTTATTCCTTAGCTGTTCCTGTATTGCCACCTTATCCCATATCCTTCTTCTTAGCTTCTCAGTATACTCTGGCTCTTTTTCCATAACAATACAAGCAAGTTAACTCTTGTCCAGCTCACACCACTGCCTCTCCAGCCCCTGTACATTCTTTCTCTGTTCCTCTTCGAGCTCCATCTGCAGTGTAGAATTGAATTTCTCTTCTCCCTCATGACAGTCAGATGCCTTGAACTTGAACACAAAAGAGCACATGCTTCTGAAAAACTTATTCTTTTTTAACTTAAATATAGTTTTTTTCTTCTTCTTCTTCTTCCTCATTTTCTTTCAGTCTACTAACTGCTTGTTCTGGAAGTCTACTGGAAAATTTTCTCTTCCATAATGGGGAGAGCGGAGAGGTGCTCAGTAATCAGTAAGGCCTTATTTTTTTAATACTTTTGGCTTGATTCTTCTCACTTTCTGTTGTGGGTCATCTGTGAACCAACCAATGTGTCTGTGACAAAAAGGTATCTTTACTCCATGTCTATTTCCCTATTTCCAAATGAAAACCTTTTAATGTTTCTGAAAGTCAACAATCAGGCCAGGACAAACACAGCTCAAACTCACCTCAGCCTCTATGCCTTGTAAACTTGTTCCTCAAACTCCACAAACTCCACTGCTTTTCATTGGCACAGTATTGCTATGCTGCTCTTAAATTGATGCAATTTTTCTGTTGAGATACAGATAATTCTCCACTCCATGTCATAACTCATTCTTGCGAAGTATTTTCTAGTTTCTCTAGGATACATTTCTTACCTGCCTCATCATCTAAGGTGCTCATATAGATCCCATAATTTTATTTCTTAATGAGAACAATAACCTTTCTCAGAGTCATAATAATGAACGGCTCCCCAAAGCACCCACTGAGCTACTTTAAGGTAGGAATTTATTTTTTTTCTGTAAAACCTACTCAGATAGCACCATCTTGAAACCATCACCATCTTGGTGATCACTATGTCTGTGTGTATGGTTTATAACTGACCAGATGCAGGTATCTCTAGATGTAGGTGTCTGTGAAATGTCTCATTTCAACTTGCTCTATAGAAGATAGAAAGAAACAAAGCAATGACAGGTCAGAGCCAATGAGTTGATATGTTGAGTGCCTGTTTCCCTTCAATAGTTGCAAAGGAAATTGAGGATCACTAGCTCACCTCTCAATATCTACAGCAGCACTATCAGGAACTATTGAGAAGAATCCAAATTTTTGTGGATTTGAAGTATTTAATCTTAGTTTTTAAATTATATACAGTTGGGAGAAGTTTTGTACCCATACCTGGATCTATGCAAAGCCTTCTACAATGGGATTTGAGGCCATGAATATGTTCCCATGCTGCCACTGTAATGATTAGGCTTCAAATTACCAACAGCATCCAAATGCTGTTCAAAAATATTGAGGAAAACCTATTGCAAAGGTTAGAGGAACAACAGTAATGTATAGCAAGAATATGGAGGCATTCAGGAGCAGTTAATTGATAGCTTGTGTGGCTGGTATTCACAGCACTGCAATCCCAGTGACTCTAAACATATGGCAGAATAATGCTGAAAAATAAGAATGGCATTTAGTCAACTGCACTATATAGCACTTATTTTTTTACTTATTGCTAAGAGTGGTATGTAAAACTTTTCTTGCTTTCCCTTGGAGGAGGTTATAAAATTAAGATCTAAGCTACTTGGAGAAGACATGAAGTCAGATAATGATTAATTTGTTTCAGTTGGAAAAGATTTTTATAATCATCAAGTCCAACCATTAAGTGAACACTGCCAATCCACCACTAAACCACATCTAAACTTCTTTTAAAAACCTCCAGCAACATTCAGACTTCCATAACTATGGTAACATTTAGTAATAATTTTGTCTTTGTTTTGCTGCATGATTGTCTTTTAGCAATAAGGGAAATTCCAGAACTTGTGCTAGCACTGTAGTGATGCCACTGACTTTGATCTTTGAAAGGTCATGGAGATCAGGAGGAGGTGCCTGAGGACTGGAAGGAATCAAATATTGCCCCAGTCTTCCAAAAGGGCAAGGAGGAAGACACAGGGAACTAGCAGTCAGTCAGCCTCACCTCCATCCCTGGAAAAGTGACGGAGTGCCTCATTCTGGAGGCCATCACTATTTACATGGATGAGAAGAAGGTGATCAGGAGTAGTCAGAATGGATTCACTAAAGATAGATCATGCTTGACCAGCCTGATTGCCTTCTATGATGAAACAGCTGCCTGGATGGATGAGAGGACAGCAGGGGATATTGTCTGACCTTGACTTCAGCAAGGTTTTCAAAGCTGTCTCTCACAACATCCCCTCACAGGCAAACTCAGGACATATGGCATGAGTAGAAGAGAGGTGGTTTGAGAACTGGCTGAAGAGCAGATCCCAGAGGGTTGTAATCAGCAGCGCAGGGTCTAGCTGGAGGCCTGTCGCTGGTGGTGTCCCCTAAGGCTCAGTAGTGGTCCCAGGATCTTTTAAGTTTCCATCAATAACTTGGCTGAAGGGGCAGAGGCCGCCTCAGCAAGTTCCCCACCAACACAAAGTTGAGAGGAGCAGCTGATACCTCAGAGTGCTGTGCAGCCCTTCAGAAGGACCTCGAGAGGATGGAGAGATGGGCAGGGAAGAGCAATCTGAAATTCAACAAAGGTGAATGCAGGGTCCTGCACCTGGGGAGGAATAACCCCATGGACTGGCACAGGCTGGGAGTGACCTGCTGGAAAACAGCTCTGTGGAGAAGGACCTGGGAGTCCTGGTGGTCAGCAAGCCATTCATGAGCCAGCAGTGTGTCCTTGTGGCCAAGAAAGACAAAGGTATCCTGTGGCACACTAGGAAGAACATTGCCAGCGGGTTGAGGGAGATGATCCTGCCCCTCAGCCTCACCGTGTATATCAGTGTCTGAAGGGAGGGTATCAAAAGGATGGGCCAGACTCTTCCCAGTGGTGCAGTGATGGGGTAAGAGGCAATGGGCAGAAACTGATGCACAGGGATTTCCACCCGAATATGAGAAAGAACTTATTATGTGGGTGACCATGCACTAGAACAGGCTTTCCAGAGAGGCTGTGGAGTCTCCCTCACCGGAGATACTCAAGAACCATCTGGACACAATTCCATGCCTTATGCTTTAGCATGGCTCTGCATGAACAGGGAGGTTGGACCAGATGACCCAAAGTGATCCCTTCCAACCTTGATTGTTTCTGTGATTCTTCTCATGTCTTTGATTTTGCAAACTACAATGACCTTGTTTAGGAAAGTGATGACTTAACAGGGATATGGCTGACATACATAAAATCACAAGTAATATTGTGATGAAGAATGAAGAATGTTTACTCAATCTTTCCCAAAATATTCTTATTCTTTTCAAAGAATTTTCAAATAAAATTGCCAGGCAGCAGATTCAAAGCAAGTAAATTAAATACTTCTCCCTATATGCTGCAGAATTAATCTGTGAAATTTGTTACCATATTGGAAGAGAATTTCCATGCACAATACAGTTTTCCCACTGAAAGCTTGGTGTTTAGTTCTACATACAAATCCAAAGTTAAGTAGTATTATTCTGCTTATGCAAATCAAATGAATCTTGTTTTCTCACCTAACTCTGGGTAAAATAGAAAAACAGGGAAGAAGGCTACTACTTTACCTTTCTTGTCTCCACTCTGGGTTTAGTGGAATCTCCTGAACAAAGAGAATTTCCCTTACTATAGAGCAACCAAATATTGCCCAAGCAGAAAAATTTTGAAATACAATGTGGGACAGACAAATTCGGTTCAGACCAAGACCTAAAACATAAACAGTTTTAAAGGTGATAGAAAGAAAGAGACTTCTCCAAAGGACTCGAAAAATATTTTCCAGAATTTGTTGCAACATGGAAACTCACATAATTTTTTTTTTTTTTTTTTTTTTTTGAGGGAAACTGTGAAGGAAATGAATTGGCATGCAAGGAACAAAGGACAGGGCAGAGACAGTTGGTTTCAAATACATTTTTTTCAATTCAGTTTTACCCAGCACGTCTGGATTTTTTGCTATTTAAAAAACATGTACTCTTCAGAGATCTTCACTTTGCAGATACCAATTACTTTTGGTCCTTCTGTAGAGTTTCCTGAGGGAAAATATATTAGCAGGTATCTGAGTTTTGACTTTTGAGATTATGTCACATCCCTGACAAATAAAGTATTTAGTTTCTATACCCATTGGAGAGTGACAGCTAAAATAGGGAAATTACTCATACCAACCTTAGGAGACAAATGCCCCTTTGGAGGCAACTTTTTCTCTAGTGACTACATGAAGAACCTGATGTTTAAACGAGACAATTGACTTTCAGGTGTCTACATTAATAGAAAAAAAAGACTCATGGGTTTTGGTTTTTGGGGGGTTTTTTGTTTGTTTGGTTTTTGGGGGGTTTTTTTTGGGTTTTTTTTTTGGTTAGGAGTTCTTGGTATTCCAACCACCGAACCTGTACCCACATGAGTGAACTGGTGAATGCAACACCAGTGACCCTTGCAGGAGCCATATATCTAAAGAAGCACCATGGAAGGACAAAATGCACAGTTTACATTCAGACACATAACAAATCAGTCCAATCTTTTGCTTCAATCACTCTTCCAAAAGGGGCATTGGCTTTTCTGACAGGAGAGAGCACTTCATCATGTCCAAGAACATCATTTGACAGTAGGCTAACAGGCTCAGAATGTGATCTGAAGTTGTGAAACAATTGCTTTGATGGCCTTCTTCAGCTTGGTTACAAGAACTCTTGCTTGACAATTCATTTTGAACATCTGCTCTACTATTATTGAGTGTCTATTTATAAAGCTGTCCTCAACAAAATTCTCATAGAAGTGTCTGTCTTCAATCAGTTTGTGTGTGTCTTGTGGCAACAGAATATTTTACAGACATTAGTTCCTAATTGTCCAGGGTTTTCTTATACAAATCAGCATTCCTTTCTGGAGCTACTTTATTTATATATGTTTTTTATTAACAGAGCTGTTTCTGTATACAACATAAACGAAAACAACTCCATTAGAGAATCTGTGAGTCATTGCCATGATTTTATTAAGAATATTATTTCAAGATCTCAGACAAGGCATGAAAAGGCTTTAACAAACAGCTAGCAGTGGCTTAAAATACATACAAAACCAGTTTTTTCTGCATTTGTATTAAGTTAATTTTTAAATCTTCTGGTTTTACCAAAGGTATAAAAGTAATTATAAGTGCATTTGGAGATATTAAATGGTATCTGAGAGGAGGGAAGAAAGAGAAAGCATGATTCTCATTCAAGAAAAAAATGGGGCAGTTTGATTAATACTGTTACTACATGGGAACATCATTTATCGAGTGAAGGCATACTGGGGAGTAATTACAGTTCTGTGTCTATCATGATTCCTCATCATAGTATCTTCATAGGATTGTTTGGATTGGAAATGATCTTAAAGAGCATCTGGTTCAAACCCTCTCCATGGGCAGGGATATGTCCAGCTTTGTGACCACCAGCATCCCCATGTCCTTCTTGGCAGCACTGGTCTCAATCTCTGCATCCCAAGCCTGTATTGATGCTGGGGGCTGCCCTGACCAAGGTGCACCTGGCCTTGTTCAGCCTCATGAGATTCACATGGGACCACTTCTTGAGCTTGTGCCTCTGGATGGCATCCTGTCCCCCAGCTTGGTGTCATCTGCAAATTTGCTGAGGCTGCACTCCATCCCATTCTCATTGATGAGGACGTAAAAAACTGCCAGTCTCAACAGAGAACAGTGTGAGCACCACTCATCACTGAGCTCCCTCTGGACATTGAGTCCTTGACCACTACCATCAGGATGTGACTGTCCAAACAATTCTTCATCTGCCAAGCAGTTCACGCATCAAACACATATCTCTCCAATTTAGAGAAAAGGATGATGTGGAGAATCATGTCAAAGCCCTATAGAATTCCGTAGAGAAGATCCACATTTCTTCCCTTGCCAGTGATGTAGTTAATCCATCAACAAGGGCCACTAAGTTGATCAGACAACATAATTTCATTAAATTTCTATCTGCAATAGATCTACAAGAATGAGAGCAGATTAAAATATTAAAAAGTAATCCTCTCTTTTGCTTTTTTTCCAGTCCCAGCGTCAGTTGACAATAGATGACTATTATGCCCAAATAAATTCAAAATGATTCAGTTAAACTTGTAGCCAGATCTTAGGGAAAAAAAAATCTGCAATATTTTCCTTGGCTTCAATTGTACAAAAATCTCTTTATAATTTCTTTCCTATTAAAATCCCCCTTTTCTAGTTTGCATTCTCTAGATAGTGTAAGGACAAAATGTATTCCATGGATTCAGTGAAATACAGATATCCAGCCTAGAAGATGGAAATAATGAATGATGATGAGAGGACAAAGAGTTTTGTCACATGTAGCAGAGCAAGGAAATGTTCCTAAAGAGAGGCATCTTTCTGACTCAACAGGATCAAGCTTCAATGACCTCTGTAAAAAAATAATAAGAAGAAGTGACAAAGGTTGCCCAAGGAAGTGGTAGATGCCACATCCCTGGAAATGTTCAAGTTGAGGTTGGATGGGGCTTTGAGCAACCTGATCTAGTTGAGCATGCCCTTTCTTATTGCAGGGGGGTTGTATTAGATGACATTTAAAGGTCTTTTCCAACCCAAACTATTCTGTGATTCTGTGATACTATGTGACATCAAATTATATACACATCTGTAATAATTTAGGTGACTCAGTTTTGGGTGATCCCTAGAAGTGCCTTAAAATTGAGACTGCTGCACTCAAGAAATGTTTTGAGTAATCCTTTACACATGCTTTAACTATTTTGAGGTGCAAATTACTTTTTGAATTAAAATTAATTACTTCCATTTTCATTAGTTTCTTATCTTCTGCATATATATAGATATATTTATATACACATAAAGAAACAAAAAGAAAACTCAAAATGTTGTTCCTATGGAAGCAAAACACTGCTACTGGTATAATGTAGCTTTAAGGTATTGTATCGACTAGAAAGCTTTTTTAGCAGAGTGTAGTATTTCTGCATTAAATTCAAAGTCTGCAAGTGGGCCTCTATAATTATGCTACATACTGCTCTGTCCATCAGTAGTCTCATAAGGAAGAAGAAAGATAAAATGAGAAGAATATTTCAGTATTACACTTCCAGGTGTGTAACAGCTGGTCAAGGCTGAGGGACATCGACACTAAAGGCTATAAATTCTACTGGAACTTGGGCCATTTTCCATCTTTCTGGCTTTCTCACATTAATAATCACTTCAATTGAAACTGCAGGAGCTCAGATGTGCACTGTCACTCTCCCTGCGATCACCCCTACACATTGACCTGTCCTGGAGTCTCGCTGGGACCTTGAGTGGTAGTGACAGGCAGAAAGCTGTGATTTATACAGTGCTGTGCTAATTAAGGCAGTGCTGCCAGAGTTTGGGCCATGTCTGTGTAGTGGATTGACACTGGCTGGATTCCAGATATCCACCAAAGCCTCTCTATCACTCCCCTCAGCAGCTGGATTGGGGAGGGAAAATATAAGAAAGGGTTCATGAGCTGACATAAGGACTGGAAGAGATCACTCACCAAATACCAGGACAGGCAAAACAGCCTTGAATTAGAGATACTAATTGAATCTCTTACTAAAAAAAATAAGAACAGGATAATGGGAAGCAAAATAAGATCTTAAAAGCATCTTTTCCCCACCCCTCCCTCTTTCCCCGCTCTGTTTCCTCCCTCTCCAGCAGTTCAGGGAGACAGGGAATGGGGTTATGGTCAGTCCATCCCATGTTGTCTCTTCCAATGCTCAGGTAAAGGAGCCCTTATCTTGCTCCACCATGGGGTGTCTCCCATGGGAGACAGCTCTCCATGAACTTCCCCAATATGAGTCCAGGCAATAGATCTCCACAAATGGCTGCAGCGTGGATCCTCTTGCACAGGATGCAGTTCTTCAGGCAGAGCCTGGTCCAATGTGGGTGCCCTGTGGAGTCACAAATCCTACCAGGAAATCTACTCCAGCATGGGTCTGCAGGTCCCTGCCAGGAGCCTATTCCAGCACAGGCCTCCCACAGGGTCACAGCCTCCTCTCAGGCATCCATTTGCTCTGGTGTGGGTCTTTTCCTTGTGTTGCAGGTGGATCTGTGCATCTCCATAGTTCTCCATGGGCTGCAGGGGCTCAGCTTCACCCTGCTCTACACCAGGTGCTGTGGGGAATGCCAGCTCCAGTTCCTGGAGCATCTCCTCCCCCTCCTTCTTCACTGACCTTGGTGTCTGCAGTTGTTCCTCTCATGTGTTCTCACCCCACTCTTTTCTGGCCCAAATTACAGCTGCGTAATAACTTTTTCTTCTTAAATGTGTTATGACAGAGCTGTTACCACCATTTCTGATTGGCCCAGCCTTGGCCAGTGGCACATCAGTCCTGGAGCCAGCTGGCATTGGCTCTGCTGGACATGGAAGAGGCTTCTGGCAGCTTCTCCCAGAAATCACCCCTGTAGCCCTCCACTACCAAAACTGTATGTTTGTATGTTTGCAAAACATGCAAACCCAATACACTCTGTCTTTCCAGGAGAAATCTTTGTTTAACAGTTTAAAAACGTTCCTGTTAAATGGTACTCCAGGCTGCAAATTGTCATACAAGTTGTCAGTGCCAGGGGAAATCTTACAATGAAATACAGAATGTGTTTGGTACTTTTGAAGTAACCTGGGTACGTGCTCATGTGCACACAGCATCTGCCCATCAGAATGAGTTTGGAACGGGAAATGGGTAACATAAGTTATACATATTGTTCAACCATAGGTTTCATAAAGGCAGTCCTATTCTCCTGACTGATCCTCACTTCCTCAAAGATGACAACAAAACTCTCTGCTTTGTAGTTTTCATATCACTACCAGGAGAAATATCACCAGCTTTACTCTGCAAGAGCTGAAGTGGGGGTCCCTTCCATTTCTGGTGCCCACTCAGCTCGCTTTGAGATCTGGTAGAGACCTCTGTGGTAGAGACATGTAATGGGGTCGGAGCAGCCTGTGACGTTCTTGCGCTCGGCTGATCTGGTCTCAACAGCCCTGGTCTCAACTGGCTCTTCCTGGTCCACACTCCATGTTTCTCCCATTCCTGGGCTAGAGCCATGCCCAGTGCTATCCCCCAGTCCTTCTCCCTGGTTACATCTGAAACTGTGCAGGGCTGGAGGATCATCTATCATGGAGTGGTTGGTTGGGACTAAGAGCAAAGTACCTAATCTCCCTGTTTGCTCAATTCAGGGATGAATGCATGCCTTTGTCTCAGGGCTGCTGAAATCCCAGTGATGAGTGCCACAGATGTGCCTGTAAATAACTCCATAGATCTAAGAGCATGCCCTTGAATGAAAAAATTCATTGAGTATTTCGAGAAAGCTGAAAGAATAATGAAGGAGTAAGCAAATTCATGCTTTTGAATCACGCTAGTTTCTGGTAACATTTGCCGTGTTCCTAGAATACCAAGCAACAAACCCACCTGAAAGTCACAAGCATGGAATAATAAATGAAGTGTATGCAACTTTTGAGAATAGAAACCTCCAGACTTTAAGCAGCTTGCATACTAATTACTTCTAGAAAACTTGTTTCCTTCTATAAGCTTCCCTTCCTCCCTAAGTGTGGGGAAATATCCAGCTGATGTAGCTATAAAGAAAGGACTACAGGAGCCAATAGATCACAAAATGTGAGATATAAAGAAGTGTTCATTTCAATCAAACCGTCAGCAGGAGCATTCCTATTTATGATATGTTATAAAAGGTTTATTGCCTGTTTTACAACTCTAGCTGCCCAAAGTTTGATTTAGTCAGAAAACATGCCAGAAATGTGCATTGATGCCAGGCCTAGCTTTTCATGCCCTGGAAGTTGTGACGATTTAGCCCAGACTTTTCCCATGCCATTTGTTAGTGGACATGAATCAATCAGGTGTTTGGGAGAAAGTCTGCACTGTGACTTGTAAATCTCTTAGGAGCTGAGGACAAAATCTGCACCCTAAATATCTACTGGTGAATAGAAACACCACTTATGCTGTTATTAACTGGATATGTCCCTTTTTTTTTAGCGTCCAGTACTAAAACCCATAATCTAAACTGCTGGGTAGTTTCTAAGTCATCATTGATATGTTTTGCCATTAGAAGAAATAACCTCTCACCTGAATCGGTGTGGGACCTCAGCTGGCCTTACTGGCTATGGAAAACATTGTCTCCTTCACAGGGGGAGATCACATATTTCTGGAGGATTTTCCTTTCTCCCTGCCTTACTTTGCCTCAGTCTGTGGGTAGAAATATTCCTAAAGAATGGAAGGAGGAAGAAAACAGATCTCTCCTTCTCCCAAAGAAGGGCTGAGGCTGGAATTTGATTTCCTGGGACTTTTTCAACTTTTGCAATTGTCCTGGCATGGAGGGAGGTCACTAGATGTTTGCTGCTCCCTGAACAGCGGGATTTGCCAAGTGTTGCCTTCGATTTGCTGTGGCTTTTCTGCACCAATATGAGACACATTGCTCCTTATTTGGGCCAGAGTGGGTGTGCAGGTGGGAGACTTCACTGGCTGACTGGATGGTATTGCCTTGACTTGGATTTAGATGAGCAAAGGCCATTTTTTATACTGGGAAACAAAATCTGGCATTTTTTTTTGCTTTTGTTTGATTTTGTTTTTATGTTTGTTTGGTTTTGGTTTTGGGTTTTTTAAATTTTTTTTTAAATGAGCTCCTTCTGACTTTGACAGTGGATTGAAAGAAAACAGAAGTAAGAAAGATAGCATTACACCAACAGATTTAGAGGTGTCTCACTTTTCTCTGTTTTGTTCCCCCAAAGGGGACAGAGAAGAAGATGTGGCAGCAAGCTGTAGGCCGTCAGCTTTCTTTATTCACTATGCTGGGTAAGGCCATATAGCTTCCTGTCAAGTTCCTTCAAGTGCACAGTTGTGGGAAGGAAGAGGAAATCTAGAGAGACAACTAATACATTTAATTAAATTTAACTAACTTTCTTCAGCTACTTAAAATTCCATGTAAGCCTTCAATAAGCATATGTGCCCTGATCAGCCTTCTGATTTTGGCCACATAGCACTTCAGTCCTGTCCTGCAGACATCAGAGCTTCCTGCTGGTCTCAGAGGAGGACACAGGTGAAATGATGCATCAGGGATGGAGCCCTCCCTGCACTTCATCTGCATTACCTTCAATTCAAAACTCATGCTGAGCCAGGGCAATTTGGGGACACAGCAGCAACACAAACACACAGACACAATCAAGCCACACTCAGTGCAGAGAGCCTGGCCAGCAACTGGTTGTCCCAAGTTCCTGGAAAACTTACTGGGAGATTAACTACTGCAAAAGCATCAGCACACAAAAGTGCCTTTTATATACTAATTGTTTTATAGTATACAAAGCAATCTCTTGTGCTATTAAGCTATTTGTTTACCAAGCATCAAAAGTTGTTGGCTGCAGAAAAGCCGTGCTAGCATATTGTGTATGAATTTTAAGCCAAGATGCCTTATGGCACTAAACTGCTAAATTATATGAGCTTTCTGCATTCGGTGGTATTACATGAGGATAAAAGGCCTCAAACTTTGGTCCTGTACCTTCTAGTGGATGGATTTGTGTTCAGTGTGAAAGACAAAAAAAGAAATTAAAGTAATGGAAAAGTGTAATGCAGCTCATTTATTTCTGTGCTCTTTCCTTTGTTTTTCAAATTCATTGGGGGGAAAAAAACAAAAACAAACAAAAGAACAAAAAAAAAAAACAAAAAAAAAAAACAAAAAATCAACAAAAAGACCCACCAAAAAACCCCACCTGTGAACAGAGTGAGCCTAATCTTGAAAATAGAATAAGAATAGGTTTAATTTCACCTGCTCAATCTATGAAGGTTTTATCACTTTGGTAATCATTTGGACTGCAAGGAGGGAAATGGTGACAAAACATAAAGCCTTTTTGGAATAAACAAGAATGTAAATAATTCTGAGTTCAGACAGTGCTCAGCTCAAAAATGCAACAGTTTCAGAAAAGATTAATAAACCAATATTTCTTTCTTGTGCTCTTCTTTGGAGAAAACAGTTGGCTTTAATTAAGTAAATGAAGATCAAAAGAACAGAGACAGAAATGTATTGAATACCTGATCCAGACTAGGTGTACCTGTTAAAAGGGAAAGTTGAATCCTCCATGTCTTTAGTTGTGGGATGGATATTTTTATTAAACATATAGCATTATTTGTAGTGATTCCATATGGTAGGGATCCAAAGCATGTTTAAGTTATGTTTCCCCCTGTTGTAACTCACTTGATAACTGGTCTAGAAAGACCATCTGTGTATAATAGCAATACAAGTGTATAAGTGATGGATGCTGTAAATTAATCTAAAGGCAGAGTACCAGTGGACACACCCAGCTATCCTGGCTGAACTGTCGTGTGCTGGATCAGCTTAGGGAACTGTAAAGCCAGATAATGTCCTTTGCCTTGCCAATGTGTTTTAAACCTTGAGAGTGAAAAATAGGGTGGAGCTACAGGACAAGAAATTTAGCTTGCTGTTTATGCTGTGGTCAATGAGGTTTGAAACACAAGCAGCGGCACAGTAGGTGAGAAGTATGACAGAAAGATTGACTTAAACAAGCCAGAAAAAATTTATGACAGAAACTATCAACCTGGGAAAAGCCAGGCTATTCCCATGTAGTGTGTTTGGGAAGTTAATTTCTACTTAATACAGATATTAGTTTTAAGATGTAGTCTTACACAGGGATGAAAGTCTGCCTGTTCATCCTTACATCAACATTTCAGATTATTTTTCATGAACAGCTGATGCTTTTTTTTGTCTCAGTAACCCCACTCATTTGCAAATCCTGTTGCTGGTGACTTCTCTTTTCTCCCTGATTTCGGATAATGAGCCTTCATAGGAGACATGCTGTTCTCTGGATGAGACAAAATGTTCTCACCATTTAACAGATATTTCCATTGTAAGCTTGGCTCACATGGTCAGGGTGAATAAGCTACTGAAGAATATTATGCCATCTATTTGTGACTCACCTGTCACATTTTATTTTTAAAATAATGTCAAATAAATAAGAGAACAACTGACAAAGGACAGAAATCTCAAGTTTTGAGCTGCAGGGGGAGAAAAAGAAAACTGAAGAACATAATCTTTTTATCTTTTATTTCATTTAATTCTCCACTGCCTAAGCCTAAGCCTAAAATGAATCCTGTAAACTTTTTTGTGCCTCTGCAATTTAGCTGCAGGGATAGTTGAAGTAAATTAAAAGAAAATAATCACATGATTTGTTTTAAGCCCAAGATTTAATATTAATAAGGTGGAGGCCTCTGTAAGGCTCATCAAAAAAAATTTTAAAAAAACAAAACAATCCCCACCAAAAACCCAAAAAACAATGGTATTTCTACAAGAGGTATATGAGCTCAAGAATTTCTTTTCTTCTAAAGAAAGACCTGAAATTTTCAAGCAGTTATTTGTTCTCTAACAGGAGATGTGGGAACTGTGCTGGATTACTAGTTTACTTCAGAAAACATGGAAAATTTAATCTGCAGTGATGGAAGGGCTGTAAGACTATAATATGATTAATTTTTGCCAGGTTGAGACTTCACCTCAAATCCAAAACTTTCTCAGAACTCAGACAATCAGATCCACAAATTCTTCTAAAAATCCCCTTCAAAAACCTTTCAGATCACATCCAGTAGAAATCAGGAAAACTGTTTAACTCTAGATCTCATGCTGTAAATCCCTCCCAAAAATCTTCACAGTTGTACAAAGTGGGTGGATCCATCGGATCAGGAGTACATTTGTAAGGAAGGGCCGGACTCTCGGGATGTGCTGTCTGTCAGCATGTGCCAACCTGAGCTAATGCATGGGGGCTGCACTGGAAGAAATTACCTTTTTCTAATTTGTGTTGCTGAAGATTAAAGAAGTCCTACTTATGTTCCAATATCCCACTCAACCAGAAAATCTAGGAAAAAAATCTCAGGCTTTGTGACAACTTCGGTAAAACAAGTGTGATTTTCATGCATCACAGCAATAAATGAGCTGATTCTAACCAGAGTCCTTCAGGGAATGCAGGGCATCCCTGAAGTTCATGGGGGGTGTTCCAACAACATGAAAAACATCTTTAAACCAACCCAAATTTTAAAACTAAGTAAAAAAATCACTAATCTGAATATTATATGAACATATTATGGACAGCACCAGAACGTGGCTGATTCTGCTCTACAACTTTAATTTAAATCAGATATAATTTTTCATTTAAATTAATTATGAAGTGTCTTTTGACCTTAATGGATGGGAATTTTTTTTTAATAGGTCTTCATAATATACCTGGTTAACATTGCAAATAAGCTTAATTTCTTCTATGTGATCAATATGTATCAATATTAGGAAATGCACATTTCTCCTTTGTAATATTACCAATACAGTTGTGTAATATGACATAAGACTTCTGATTTTTTTGAGTTCATAATATTTTTCATACCCCATATGCTTTCAAATTAAGTTTTCTAATACATCTCCAAGGATTTTTTTTCTGCAAAAAGGAAGATAAATGTTCAGATCTAAAAATTATCACTGGCTACAGAGGCAGATGCCCAAATGAATCAATATTTAGTGTTAACAGAGACTGACTCAGTTTAGATTTAAGAATAAGGTCCTAGAGGAGCAAAAGCCAGCAGTGGCAACTGTGTGTTTGTGTGTAAGGGATTTGTAATGTTAACTTCTGATTTACACAATTTTAAATATCCAAAGGTTTGCCTTCTTTATAATTAGGCATAGAAGTTTGGGGCCAAAATAAACAAACTAAACATAAGGACATTTGAGAAAACATCCTCAGAGATATCCTACTTTACATGAGAAGCTTCCTAATTCCTTCAGCAGCTTGAAGCACAGGTGCCATACAGCCAGTCTTGTTCTTCCTCTTGTGTGGTTCTTCCTGAGAGATAAGATAAAATAATTTCCATGCGTAGTAAATCAGTATGCCTGCATGTATAGGACCAATTTTACAAAATCACGCTGAAGTTCACAGAGAAAATGGGTTATCTAAGATGGAGATTAATATGTAGTATTTCTCTGCGTAAAAAACTTCAATCCCTGGATTTATCCTCAGAGATTTTAATCTAGGAACTAACCTGTACTGACCAGTCTGAGCCTTTGTGAGCCCATCCTGTGGTGGTACAAATGTGGAGCAAGAGCAAGATTTGTTTCCCAGTAGCTTTGGCATTTTTTTTCCCAGACATTGAAAGCATTTCTTAAGGTATCTGTGTGAGTGCTATGATTTTACCAGGAGGAAGGCACTGGGTAACATTAGTAACCAACAAACCTTCAGCAAGTACATTCAAATTCATGCTATTATCAGGGTGTTGGGAAGAAGGAAGTCTGAGAAGTATTTTAGTAGAAAGCTCATTCCAATTGCTTTAGTACATTTTTCCAAGCAATGGCTTACTTCAGAAATGAGTGAATATGGACTTTTTGGAGTCGTTTTTACCAAGAACTGTACATTGTGACTGGACTGTAAATGTCAGAGTTTCATTAGGTGTTGAGTGTAGAGGGAGCACAAGACTAGTCAGCTCTATGAAGACTGAATCAGATGCTGTGTCTTTTCTGGCTGTTGTGGTTATGGTACATGGACTAGGTAAATCCAAAATCTGCAATTGGCAATATCAGGGACAACTGATTAAGATTTAGAATCATAGAATTGCTTGGGTTGGAAGGAACATTAAAGGTTGCCTATTTCCAACCTCCCTGCTATGAGCACAACACCTTTCACTAGACCAAATTGCTCAGAGCCCCATCCAACCAGGCTTTGAATATTTCAGGGTCAGGAGATCAACAACCTCTCTGGGCAACGCCATGCCTGTGTCTTACTAGTCTCACTGTTAAGAATTTCCTCTAAAGATCTAATTTAAGTCTAGACTCTTTCCATTTAAAGCCATTAAAATCACCTCTTCATGATTCTACCTTTAGCACAAACTAGATAATGTCATGGTTACTTCTAGGATGTAAATGTTTGTTTGTTCTGTTTGTTTGCCCATTCCTTCTGTCAAAACTTCCTTGTGTGATTACTTAATTTTCTCTTAATTATTTTATGGAATCTGGTACACCAAGTCAGGAACAGAAGTACCACACAAATTTTTCATGTACCATTACCCTCTCCAAGCAGCCTTGATGAGCATTGGAAAGGATGGGAGCTGATGGGAGCCCTCTGCTACACCAGTTCTGTGATTACCACTGCTCAGTGACTGCTGCAACATCATAAAGTGATTGCTGTGGTAAAGCAATGCCTTGCATGCATGGTGATCAGTGGTTGAAAACACTCCCATGTGGCTTGGTGAGGTCCATGCTGCCTTTGGACCACTTGCACTCAGTCCCTGCCAGACCAGAGCATCACTGAAGCCACAGAAGGTCCCCTCATGGGCTGAGTTGTGCTTCAATACCAGCTATGCCCCAGCACAGAGGTAATGCTGACCATCTCACTTGACTGATGAGTAAAAGAATTGTGCTCTGCTGATGCTTCATTGCAGCAGATGCTGATATAATTAATCTTAAATTGTTGATGTTGTTTCATTTGTTGTGTTTTGGGAGGGGACTTGTTTAGGTTGTTTTGTGGAAACAAATTCATTTGGATGTGTATTTGTTCCATCCTATAAAGTCTTCTCTGAAGACCCTGGTTGGGATGGATTCATTCTTCCTGTTCCTGAGTACTCTTCTGAAGGATTACTTAGGACTGTGACTTGCCACCTTCAAACACAGTGCATGTCTCCTGGAGATGTGCCAGAGAAGCTAAGAAGAGTGCTGCATCACAGGGATGTTTAAAACCAGAGAACTTGACAGCATGTAGATCCAGACATGGACACAGGGGCCCAGACAGAGCAGCCTGGCAACTTTCCGGCAGTTCTCAGTGAGACACATGGGTCTAGCACAAATCCAAAACACATTATGCTCAGAAGAAATCTTTGATTTCATACAGTTGGTATAAAATAAAACAGTGCGCTGCCACACAGGATGGCTCATACAGCACACACGAACAGTGCTCCCTGAAGGGTCTGTGAGGGCTGGGGACACCTGAGATAGGTTGAGACAAGATTAATAAAACAAGAGGAAAGGTAGTAAAAATTATTTACTTGAACTATTACAATTAGTCTTTCTGTGTATAAGTGCAAGGTTCATGTGGTCTCCTGTCCAAAAATGACAGCCTATTTATTAAATCTCATACCTCAGGTTTAGAACAATGTCCTCACAGCAAGGGGATCTCAAAGAGCTCCTGTTTGAAACTCTGCTGACAGCACCTCTGACAATCTCCCCCATTCACAAAAATGCTATAGTGACAGCTAAGATTGCCTGGAAGTCCTTCTCCAATCACAGACATTGTATGCAGTTTTTCAAAACTCTATCTCCAGTCCTGGGTCACTAAATAACCCAAACATTCCTGATCTAGACAAATATCTATCTCTTCTCTGAAAAATCTCTCCAATGCCAGTGACCAATTAAAATACTCTATTTTAGATACTTTCTGTTTAACGAGTGAAAAAATAAAACTGAAATAAAATTTATAAACCAGGTCTAAAAAAATTTATCCATTGTTTTAATTCTTCCTAAGGCATGACAGCCTTCAGTAATTCTGAGATTTTTTACATGGTGATTTGGGTAACCATATTATTTGAGAGAAGCTGGATTATGTGTGCATTTGCCTGAATAATGATGGAGGCAGCAGCAAGAATCCCTACAGAATCCTGGTGTAGCAACAGAGCAAAAGGAATGAGAAGACAAGACAGAAAATAAAAACTGTGCTAGGTCTGCTAACATGTTCTTGGGAATTCAGCAAGTGCAATCCTGGTCAACTTTCTAAAACCAAACAAGAAATTCACCTTTACTTTATCTCAACATAGATTTCTTCAGAAATATGCCAGAAACTTTTTCTGACACATGAATAAGATATAAAGTTTTATGATTTCTTTAGAAACGTTACCCTTTCTAACACCTGTAACCCCCTTCCTTACTCTTCCCAATTTAATTTTGAGCTGTATCTGATAGGAAAATTTTAAGCCAACTAAAACGTGGCAACTGTTGGGGGTTTTGTCTGCATTCTTAACTGAAATTTTGTACTAAAAAAAAAAAAAAGATAAATGCACTATAAAAGTGACTACATGTGATATATTTAGAGCAGTTGGGTAATCTTATTTAAAAATAGCTGATTAATTAGTTACAGTTGCAGAGCTTTTAATCTATGCTGAGATATGCTAGTAATATCATTTATTAACCAAGTCCTATCATAAGCAAACATATGTAATTTTTTGTTTAGAACTGACATCAAATTAAGAAAACATATTTGTTTCTATTTGCTTCTTTGTGTTCTCTCTTTTTCTTATAGTTCAACAACTTTTTTTTTCCATTGCTTGGATCTTTCTTGTATTTCAAATATACTAAATGATTCAGATTATTCCTAGACTAACTCATCTAAATGCTAGTATGCAAATGGATTGTGTTTGTCACTGTTGAATAAATGTTTGTCACTTTAATAAATGCTGTTTAGTATTTTCTCTTTTTTTATTTTTTACATATTCATTGGAAAATAAGTAATTTTACTGTCAGCATATAATATGAATAGTATTTTAGGAATTACAGGACAGCATTATGTCCATTGTGCTTTAGTATTGGGATTCTCCCTACTTCCACCAGCTTTTGTGCATTTTTTTCCAATTCTAATGTATCTAAAATATTGCTGTATCATCTTATCAACTCACCTTAGAAAACTTCTTATATTATTTTGTCTTCCTTGCTCTTTTTCTTTATTCAGAATTTCTACCTTACAATAATCACTATGAACATCCTCCTTTTTTTCCTGAACTGTTTTATATTGTTCTTCAATTAATTATTGGGTTTTTTATATAATCTCTATGTCAAGTTGGTTGGTTTTGGGGGTTTTTAGGTTCTTTCCAAAAACTGAAAGATTATGACCAACAATATTTTAAAAGCAGTTTGCAAATTGTGTTTGCAATTTTTGTTTTAATTCTTTTGTTTTGACTGATCTGATTAAACTCTTTTGAGATGCCAGTAACTGGGAAGCAGGTTTTGCCATGCAGAGCCTCTCTTTTTCTCATTTGTCTATTTTGCCTAAATAGGTTTAAACAATTTTTTTAAACATCTCCGTTATACTCATTTTCCAATGGGAATACCACTGAAGTGAATTTCCCTCTTCTAAATTAGAAGTTCTGCATTAAAACAACAGCAGATGCTTGACTTCATTTCAGCTAGCAAAGAGTTTGTGTCTACCATTTACAGCTGCTTAATCACTGCCAAAACCTCTTGCTGAATCAAAATTCCCTGGAAGCACAGCCACAGCAAGAATTGTGGTGACCTCCAGAGCTGCCCAGGTGGAAATCCACCATCACCATATTGTTCCCCTTCCCATTTGGCATGTGGAAACACAGGCCAATTTCTTAAACCTTGATGCCAGCTCGGCTTAGTAAATACAAATTTCAGCAGCAGGAGCAAAGCTAACTCTACATTAAATCTTGTGAATCATTAGAAATATTTGAGTATGCTTCTGCCATTGTTAGCATTTCAGTTCTTACTCCTGCAAATATAGAACCACCTTCAACAGCCAGCTGTTAGCTACTGGTAGGTTTAAATTATCTTCATAAGAGTCTGCACACCTACTGGAAAATATTTAAGAACTTGAAAATGAAAGGCAGTTGAAAATTATAACCATGATAATATGTGAGTGCTCCAAAGTATTTAGAAATAACTGTTTCTATATCTATTCCTTTCTTGTGGGCAGTAGAACACAAGCAACTTGATTGTCTCTATCTTGTCTGTGTGAAGGGTATATTTATTACTGAAAAAAGAACTGCATTTGAAGAAGGGAATTTTAACTTCAGTTTTGAAAGGTCATTTTAAATGGTCAATATAGTTGTGCCGAATTCACCTGAGAATAGTGTTTGGGACCTATTCCACTTCAGCCATGGCAGGCATTTCAAAAGATGCAAACATAAGAGATTTTGGGTATTGATTGCTGAACAATGAAAATTTGTCATCGAAATGACAAAAAATATCCGCTGTTCCCCACTAGGGCAATTTATCTGAGGTGACAATAATCTCCACAGAGCATCTCCCATCCTGGCTTCAGGGTCTGCTATACTGCATCCTCTGACTCCCTTTCTCTCCTCCCTTCCACTTGACCCAAACAAACAGCTCTTTTCACTTTTCTTCATTTGGTTGATAGCTGGGTTTTTTTCTTAGCCACTGAAATTTCTAACAAGCTCTGTATCACTTGCCAGAGAAAGTTTGCTGTTTCAATTTAATTTCCTCCATCTCATAAAGGAGTAATGTAGTATTGCTCTTTTTAAATTGGAAATGGCATTTCTTTTGTTTAGCCTAATGTCCCCTCTGTATTTTGGACCTCTCATAAGGTGAGTCTTTTTCTATTTTTGTGGGTTTCTAAACATTTTTTGTTATTAAAATTTTCTAAAAGTTTACTTCTGCTTTTAAAATTGAACTCATCAAGTGACGAGTTATATTTTCTCATGTAACTGTGCACTGATCATCAATGTTTAATTAAAACCTGTCATTGAGAGGTGATGCCCTTCCTTAGGAATGAATTTACTTTAGCAGTGAAAGTCTAGAGGGGCAGTTCTTTTGCTGTCACAGATCGACTTAAAGGACCAGAGAGACATGCAGGAAGACAACTAACAGTTCTGTGCATATTTATGGACTTGTTGTGCATGTGGTAAGTACTCTCCTGACAGCTAGTGTTAAATCCAATCAATCATCACTTAAATACATCACTGTGTATATTCACCTCACTCCTTCATTAGCATTCATTAGCAATTAATCAACACAGCAGTAGTCTCTGGAAAGATCAACAATCCATAAGGTACATTTACATTAAAGATGAGCAAGTGAACATTTGTTCCACTTCAGCTAAGTCTTGTGTATTGTCATTTCTTCAAGGAGTGAAAGACATTGATCAAGCAAATGACTGATTGATTGATAGATAGAACATGCCATCTATTGCCTCTGAAGACCATTTTTCTTCAAAACAGAGGACAGTAGTTTTGTTCAGAAAAAAACTTCCAGTCTTCAGTTTCACAGTATGTTTTACCATACTGGTTGAAAATGTCTTCCTCTCTTAAATCCACTGGCTTTGGAGACAAACTCTGTTGCTGAATCCCTTTTAGTTTCTAAAATAAGACCACATTCTAGGGTACAGAGGTCCAGACATATATTTTTAGCATCAGACATGTAATTGCATTTGTTTTGCTGATTTATTTCTTCAGACAAAACAAAACAATTAATTAACAGCATTTCTGAGGCAAAGTGGAAGAAAAAAAAAATCAGGCATATAAAAAATAAAGCCTTAATTTTTTGTTCTATTACATTAATAATAAATCTTAGTACTTTGAGAGACCTTTACCACCCTGTGGAAAATTAACTAAACTAAGATTAATTGGAGCAGTTGTTCAGCTCCACTTATTACATAAATATATACTGATAATGGTATCTTTAGTGTTTATCTTAAGTACTCTTTAGACTTTATAGCAGTGAAATTATATAATCAGGTTTTAATTTTATTGTTTTCTTTTGTGATAGAAAGTGTGTATTTCAAAATAAAGAGTTTTCTAACCTTAGAATCTCAAAATTAACTTAAAAGAGAATTTATCTCTTTATATTCCATGAAATTAAAATATTTTCATTAATAAAAATATTTAGTCATTGAGACACTAAGTAAACATGTATTTCTTCTGTAATTCCTTTGCTTTCATGAAGATGCATTAAGCTACTATTATTGTGTTGTTAATGTGATAAAATGTCCAATATCTAATAAACATTCTGTTCTTTGTAGATATTGAAAGCTTCCTTTTTAATGCACCAGCTTTAGATTTGGATTGCTACTTTATCTGCTTCAATGTGTCTTGTTACTTCTTTCATTATTTCTTTTTAATTACCTCCACGTACAAATGCTAACTCTTTCTTATCTATGACTTGATATAACCCTGGACAGATGTAACTGGGGATATGACCTCTCTGTGTCATGCCTCATACAGAGCCATTTCACAGGACAATCCACCTCTAACTCTCTCTGTGGCCACTCTATTCCTGCTACACAATTTTTGTTCATTTTTTCATTTGTTTTTATGTGACTCTCTGTTCTATCTATGAGTTATCTTTTCGTTCTTGTAACAATATTTCAGTGCAAAAGTTCCTTAAGGTTAGGATAACGACGAAGTGAACGACTGTGAATGTGCTTAAATAGCAATTTATGTCTTCCAGGGAAAGTGTGGTGGTGGGAAGAGGAGTTGTTTTCCATATTGCAGAAATAGAAAAAATGGTCATTGCATTTAATGAAAGATTTTGACATCCTGTTTCACTATCATAGGAGATGAACCCTTCCCTGTTTGAAAGTCTTCACCTCCTTGGTAGGACTGTGTTGGAAACAAAAGATAGAAACCTCTCAGAGATTTCTCAGAAAGAGAAAACTATACAAGGATTGAGTTAAAACCTTTAGAGAAATTAGACTATATTAAGCCACACAGATATGATAGAAAGCAAAAAATCCTAAAACCCTAGTAAGCCCTAAGGCCTAGTTCTGTGGCTTGGCTTCAGACAAAACAAAAACATAGTAAGAAAATTGTTTGTATTTTTAGAAAAAATAAGATAGAGCCATTTCCATGAATAGGATAGAATTATTTATGCAAAATATTGTTTGCATTTTTAAGATGGGGCAGATCGAACTATAGATGTGAATAGATAGAAATATATGCGTAAATAAGTGTAAGAATTGGCACTGCTTTTTTGTATTTTGGAATTAAGCTTTAATAGGCGTAGAAAGAATAGTGGTTTTAGCTGATTGGTTAATTTATGAATAAAAATGCCTGTACTGGTGTGAGAAGGGATGGATGGAGAAAGAAGAGCAGGCTGGAGCTGAGGGGGAGGATGAAGAGGAAGAAGAACACCACCACCACCTCAGCAGAAGAAGACAGCTGCTGACGGACTTCAGCCACATGAGACCCCTGGCAGGAGCTGTTATTGGGACCTTTGCTGCATGGAACTCTCTGCTGCATCGGGCATTTAACATGGACTTGAAGAACTTAGAACTTTGCCTTCAGATTGATGCCTTATGATAATAAACAGTGTTTAGAAATCAATGACTGCCTCTGCCTCTTTGAAGACCTAAGGCCGTAAAACCCCAACAGGACTGTTTAAACCTGTAGACCCGGAGAGGTCACGTTAGGAAAAATGTGTCATGGGATATCTGGTAGATCATACCTAGTATCTGGATACCTGCACAACACTGCCAGAAATAAAGGTGACTCTGCAAAAAAAAAAAAAAAAA
>VWZN01001595.1:98565-129925 GCA_013396955.1 Regulus satrapa | reverse complement strand
TGTGTGTGTGTGTGTGAGTGTGTGTGTGTGTATGAGCACGTGTTTGGAAATAACATCTATCAAATTCCCCTAAAGTTAGGATATGGGTGACTGCTATACTTGTTTACACTTTGGAATCAGTTATCTGTGACATATCACTCCCTACCATTGTCTTGTTGTGATAGTAGAAATATTTGGAAGTTCAGAAGAGAAGACAGATAAGCTATGATTAATTAAAAATAGGATTTAATTAAGAATATAGAGAAGATTGAATAGATGGCCTGATATGGAAATCTCAAGGATGAGTTTTCAGTTCCCTGAGATCCTGGGTTCATCTTCAGATAGGATTAGCTGGGGTTGGGAAGAAGGAGAAAAAGGGAAATAAACTAACAAGGTTTATTATGAACTTTGATAATTTTATGAAAAATATAATATGTTAACTCTCAAAGTTCCTTTTCATTTTACATTTCCATATCTCCCCCCTGAGTTCTGCACAAGACCAGTGACATTTAAAGGTATCTCAATGATATTTAAAGGTATGACATTCAAAAGCAATAAAATAAAAAAATAAAAGCTAATGTTTTTTTATCTTGTGTGTATTTGATTTCAAGGAACTGTTGCCAAAGTTTCGCCAAAATAAAGTTTTATGCTAAAAATGCAGTTATTCTGGAACAGGAGTCAGCTTTGGGATTCATTGCAAAATTTTTCTTTCATCTTGGAGCAGATACACCACCTTGCTTGTCAGATTTTATATCAGTGTTATGGTTTTTATAGTTTCTTTGAGATACCTTCATTAATGCCATCCCAAAAATAAAGTATTTAACTGTGATGATTTTGGGTCTTACCCACAGTGGTCAGGCCTTCTTAGTTAAGAAACAATTGTTCACAATCATACAATGTTGTTGGAAAGCCCTGTGAGTCTTTCCAGAGAGAAAGGTCTGTGAGTAGTACTGGTCTCTCATTAAATTAACAATTAGAAGTACAATTCAAAATTAATACTAAGAAAATTGATTTATGAGTGTGAAGAATTGAATACACCGATGCAGACTGAGTCTAGGAGACAGCAGTTAGAACAGACAGCTGCCATCTAGATGACATAGATCACCCAGAAAACAGGTATTTTCCATTATTAGCAAATTTGAATTGGTCCCCTGTGATAAAAACAGCTTCTGCACTGGATCTTTGATGTTCTGTAAGTTTTTGAGAGAGTTTTCAAAGACAAGACCACAACCAGATAAGGAGGGACCAGTACCTCCTGGCTCCCATGGTTTATTGTGAACACATACAGCTGTATCCCTAAGGAGACAACATTAATGAAGGTAAAGAGGAACAGCAGCTTCTGCTGCCTACCTGCAACGCAGGGGATTGAGAGTCCAGGTTCGTGTGTCCATTCCCTGAACACAGTTGCTGGCTAGGTGACATCAGGGTTACTTTTACAATTTGGTCTTCAGATAAAGCAGGGATATTTTTACTTTCTTCCTTTAACAAACATTTTGAGATGGAATCAAATTATGCTTCTGAAGTGCCTTGTAATATTCAAGTGAAAGTTATAACATTATAATACATTATATATTTAAGCAAGAGGTGATAAATGGATATCAAGTCAAAAATAACACTCCACTAATTTTTATTTTTTTTTCATCAGTGTTTTGAAAACGTTTTTTAAAATATTTATGGAATACAAGAAATGTCATTTTCTGGGAAAAAAAAAAAAAAAAAAAGAAAAGAAGACAATGAAAAGCTAGTACAAATGGCAGAACCATGATGACAAATGAGGAAAAATATAAGTAGTTACAGAGAAACATCATTTATGAGTTAACAAAAGACTGAATCACTATAGTGCATATAAATATGGTGCAACAATGATTTTGATGACTCTTTATCACAGCTCTGTGATACAAAGTATGAAATAAAATAAAAAAGGACATGGGGCCAAAGATAAGCCACTCTACATTATGCTATTAATGAAGAATAAGCTACAGCCTGGAAACTGATAAATCTTGCAGGATAGGAAAATGACAACTTTGGACTCATCTATAATAACCTGAAGGATTTATCACTCTCTTTCTCTGCTGAAGCTGTAGGTAATTTTTCTGTTGTCTGTCTGGTACCTCAAGTTATTATACAAAGAAAAGCCATCATATATGCAGCAAAGATGGAACTGAGGAGGAGAATGAAGATGAAATATCCCAGAGGTGACCCCTGTGACCATGTTGGTTCTAGTATGCCAGTCCCAATATTTGTGGCATTCCTTTAATCAAAGCCTGTTTGGAGTTTACTGAAATAGACACTTGTGTTTTCAAACATTCATAATAGGTATGTTCCCTCAACAAAAACTCATTCTCAAGAGAGAGTCTGGTAATATATTTTTCTGGTGAATAATGGACAGTACATTCCTTGTTACTGTATAAGGCAGTACCCATTTTCATGAGTTTTAGCAGTGATTTGAATGATATGTAGGACTAAGGCTGGATGTGCAAACACAAATCACTGTTGTGGGAGCTTTTCTCCAAAGTGTGTCTATTCGAGTGTCTTCTTTTAATTTCTCTCATGGTCTGGGTTTTTTTGGTTTTTTTCCTTTTTTTTTTTCTTTTTAATTTCCTTATGATGATGATTTGAAGGGGATCAGTAGTTAGCTGCCATGGAGGACAAAACTTCCTCAAAGTGGCAATATTCTTTTTCCTAAACTCTTCTGCCATTTCAACTGATATAGGCTTGGCAGTTTTCCACTACCAGTTTCAACACAGATTTTCACTCTGTGTATCCATCAGAAAAAAATACAAACAACAACAACAAAAAACAAAACAAAACAAAAAAAACCCCCTCAAATTTCTGTTTCCTCAGTTTAATCTACTATCCTTCTAAATTTTTTTTTTTTGTTTGTCTGTTTGGTTTTGGGTTTTGTTTTTTTGGTTTTTTTGTTTGATTTTTTTTTTTACCCAAGGGTTCAAAATTCTTATGGACCCTTTTGGACAGACATCTCTAGATCCAAAATAGGCACATGGTTGCACCTTTCAGATCTCCTTCCTTAACTGTGAACTTCATAGAGGTGTGTACTCACCTATGGATACCGTGCTCACAGTTCCACACATCTCTCATGGATTGCTCCTTTTTGCTTTGAAGTTAGTTCTGCTCTCTGTGTCAATATATGACTGCACATACAATGTCCACAGATGTCCAGACACACACAAGACACTCAAAATCAGTCTTCAGACTCCAGTCAATTTCTGAGGCATTGCCAGATAGAATATGAAAAAAATTAGAACATATAGAATGCGGTATTATCTTGACTCCACAGCAATCTTCATACATTACATCAAGTTTGGAAGGCCTATAAATAAAAAGGGTGCTGTGTCCCTGACCCAAACATCCAGATGTTTAGCCATCAGAATGCTGAATAAATGGGATGACGTAGAGGATCATCAATAGTCTCTATCACTTGGTATAAATATCTGTTGAAACAAAACCTTTTGAACTCCTGGATGAGTTGGTGTGTCCCAATCCAGGCAGAAGATCCTCATGTCCACTGGACTATATGGTACTGAGGCTCCATTTAGCATCTCTGGACTGGGAAATTCTTCACTTAGACAGGGTTAGAGAGAAGACAGGGCTGGAGATGATGTGAGTGTGGACTGGCTGCTCAGGAAGTCTGTGAAATCCCTGTTACTGGAGAAGTTAAACTATGACAGAACAAGACCCTGGGCAACCAGATGCAGCCATGGTGCCAGCACTAGGAGGCAGGAGATGGTAACCTCCAGATGTGGCCATAGATTTTCTCTTCTTTCGAATACTGGCAAAAAGCTCCCACTGCTGCATCTGTGATCAGCTGTGGCCATCCTACAAATGCTGGGGCACTGCTGTGTGTCACATTAGCAGGGTCCCACGCTGTCTTCTTGCAGAGATCAATCCCTGATCCAACCACAAAACCTGAGAAGCATGAAGTTGTGCAAAAATCCAGTGCCAAAAGAGAAAACAACACCAAATCACTATTTTTGCCTCCCACTGGAAGCAAATCTGAGCTGTTCTGATGAATTTGCTCCTGACAGGAACTCAGACTAAGCTGGAATGATTTTGGGCCCAGCAGAACATCTGTTTTCAGTTGCTGTCTGCAAGGCTGAAGAGACCAAAAGATTTCCAGGACAGTTAGAATTGAAAGGTTATTAGATGTCTCCTTTCTAATATGCTTCCTCAGTAATCCATGGATGAAGAGAGGTTTGTGGTGGTCACTACAATAATAATTTGATTTGATAACTTTTCTCACTTAAAAACTCTTCATTCTACTTAGTGAAGATCTTCCTTTACACAGCTTACCTACTGCAATTTATATTTTCACAGACAGCATAAAGGTGTTCATATTCTGTGTATCAGAATGTTCCATTCTATGTATCAATATGTTCCATTCTTATCCACCCCTTCCCTTGCTCTGTGGCTCCCTTTTTTAAAACTGCTGGTAGAATCATTTTCTTTATTCCAAGATAAAATTATTTATAATCAATTAATAAGCATTGCTGAGGCTTTTGTTTGCCTGAAGCATCATTTCCTATTCAGTTTTTGCATCTGAACTATTCAGCACTGCCTTTTGGTTCTCTCTGAAAATACTCTTGAGAAGCCAGGCTTATCAGCCAAGAAGCATCCAACAGAGAAGCATGTGCATTTATAAAAAGACTATCACTTTTGTGCTAACTTTGATTGCCAGTTTCTACACTTAAAATGAAAATGAAGCTGGTGGTAAAGCCACATATCTGAATTCATTACACTGAATTATATGTATTTCCTTTCTTTCCTTCAACTCCCTCAAGTGGCATAGATTAATTTATAGAGTGTATGTGTTTTTAACATCTGCAAAATTCTCATGTGGATTGATGTACTGAGAATAAAACTTAAAGCAGCCATTTTGAGGGTAATACAAACATTATTCCTCTTAATGATTTTTGCAGTCCTGTATTTTTGAATGTCATTTTGGGAAGTAGGAGGGGTATAAGGGTAATTAAAGAAGTCACTTTACTGACACAGTAGGAGACATATAATTGCACAGGCCACAGTGCGTAAGAAGTCACATTGAATGTGAGGACTGATTTTCCAAAGAGATTTGTGGGGAGACATTTTGAATCCACTAAATTTGCCCTCCACAATAAATGACTCAAAACTCTTCTTCCTCTGAGCACCTGATTTGCATTAGCAACTGGTTACTTAGAGGAACAAGCCCTGTGATTTGTGTCCAAAAATCTGGTTTTGCACACAGATTTTCTTCATTAAAATGGGAATTGCTTGTTTTGAAATTTTTGTCCTGAAATGCCTATAACCAAAATCCAGTGTTTTGGAAAACAAATTTAATACATCCCAGTCTGGTCACTCCATCATTTCTTGTGTCTTTAAACAAACTGGGAGCAAGGCAATAGTTTGTTCTTTTCCTTCTTTGATCACCTGTCAAAATGACAGCAACACCAACCTGTCTAATGATTTCTGGCTATCACCGACTTAACCAGAAGCAAACACCATACTCTGTAGATCACATTGTGATTTTACTTCACATTCCTCAAATTCCCCAATCTATTTTTCAGATGGTTAAAATTAGAGAGAAAGAGCTTTTTCTCCATAGAAGGTATTTCTGTAGACTTCAAAGAGTAGCATTTTAAAAATTGGTAGTGAATCAGAGCTCAATTCAGATTGGGAGACCTCTGAAGGTCACTGTCCCATCTCCTCAAAGCAGAGCTGACATCAAAGTTGGGTCAGGTTGCTTGGGATACTTTCCAGTCAATTTGAAAATCTCCAAAGACATCTCCACCACCTCTCTAGACAGCCTGTTACTTTGCTTAACCACTGTTATAATGGAAAACTTTTGGTTTTTTTAAACTGTAATTTCTCTGCCAAAAAGTGCAACTGTTGCTTCCTGCCTTTCACTGTGCACCCCTGAGAAAAGTCTGACTTCATCTTTTCTGTAAACACCCATTAGGTGGTGGAAGACGATAATTAGATCCATCCTTCTCCTTGTCTTCCCTAGACCAAACAAATCCTCATTCTCTCCTCATACACTCTGTGCTCCAGCCCCTGGACGTCTTAGTGACACTCTGCTTGCTTCACTTACTGATGATTCTTGCACTTAGAAGTTCAAAACTGATGCAGTGCTTCTTGCAAGTGTTGAGCAGAGGAGAATGATCATTCCTCTGGCACCAGAAAGGGCCACTAGTGCAGCCCTGGGTGCCCCTGTCTCAAACCCTCATTGCTGACTTAATAGTCAACATGCTGCCCCAGAGGACCAGCAGATCTTTCTCTGCAAAGCTGACACCTTACCTTGCATCAGCCAAAGTGGAGTGCTGCATGGGGCTATTCCATCCTAGGAGATGGCTTTGCCTTTGGCTTTGTTGAAGCTGAGTTCCCCATCACCCACTGCCTCAGTGTATTGTTAACTCTTGCCCAGTTTGAGGTCATCCATGTGGGAATCCTTTAAAGTAGAGGGTTTTGGGAAAGCTATGAAAAGCAGACACAGCAGAACTGTAGTTAGAGCTAAGCTGTAGCCATAAGAGCTGTAGCCATAAAATTTATATGAGATGTAGAAAGTAAGGACAAATAGAACAGTGGTCTGTGTATTAAAGCCTGCCTATAATAACCCTTAAGACTGCAAAAAGTATATCTAGTAAGATAGGAAGAAGTTCTAAGCTTAATAATGGAGCTCTGTGCATTTTTTTAAGGCTTAGGAGCAGGCATTGTATTTTAAATAAGCAAGCAATTGTTTTTACCAAATGTATATGTACTCAGGGTGGTTGGATAAAACTGCCATCAATATGATTTTGCTTTTTGCTATTGGACAAAAAACTTTTAAAGCGTGTTGTAACACTGTGCTCTGCTTCTGCTGCTGAGGATATGAGCTACTCTCATCTTGCGATTGTATCAACTGTGTAATGAGGCTGATGCTGAGAATAAACAGCTCAAGTCCCGTCCTGTTCATGATTTGTATATAGCAGCCAGCATTAATCCAAAAACTTAATTTATATCTGACAAAGCACTGGAAAAGGTGTTTAAACAATGTCAGCTCCTGTATCAAGTTCCATTGCAAATGTTTGCATCTCAGGCTCCAAACTGGATTTGGCAAAAAAAATTCTTGACTGACTTTTTCACATATCTCCCCCTCAATCTTTGTCCCTTGAAGAGAGTCTGTCGGAAAGACAAGGTGAAGTCCTGCTGTGACATCCGTAGTGCAGCCAGGTGCTGATCCACGGGCTCCTTTTATTCCTGGCCAAATATTTCCCTTTGACTGACATGACTGTTCTGGTCCTTGATCCTGCTCTGTTCTCTTTTCTAGAGATCTGTGGTCAAAAAGAGTATTTCCCTTCACAGTTCTGAATCCCTTAGATCCTATAATTTTGTCTCACTGAAAAATCAGACACTTGAATTTATATCAGATTTTTCAACAACAGGAAAACATGCATAATCTGTAATGTTTATCCCATTAACAGCAGTATTTTTTGCACACAGAAGCTTTCTTAAGAGAAACCAGTTAATGTAATATTTCCTGTGCAGCTCAATAAGGTGCAAAATGTATATTATTTTATTAAGGCCCAGTTGTCTTTTATTTTTGACTGCTTTGTCTTTCACCATAGTTCAGTAATGTCAGTAGTAACTTGAACGAGTAATTAGATAAAAGAACATTTAATTAGAACTACAAAACGAGGCAAATTTCTTTCCATAATCAGAAATCTCATGTGAAAAATAAATCACTGGGTTGTAGGGTAGCCTCTTTTGTTTAAACCCAGACAAGCCCTGATTGCTCTGCTGTGCTGAGGAGCGCACTCAAAGGTCCAGCCCTGCCCTGAGAGGAGAAATGGACCTTTGCTGATATGTGCATTTCTCTTTGTTGGGAAATTTTCTCGTGGGATTGCTTATAGATAAAGTAGATCTCTCAGATGCATTCAACCTGTAAATTCACAGTCACAAAACAGGCATTTAGATTTGGGAAAAGCACTTTGCATATCACTAAATTTTCCAAGTGCTGCAAAAATTGCCTACAGCTCTGCTCTTTCTGAAAGAGTAGAGAGCAAACTCTAGCAGTGAAGTTTGCTGAGACTCCTCCAGGCTGTGGTAGTTCAGAGAAGATCCTTGTCAAATCTCTCCATCCTTCCTGCAATGCCAGATGCACAGAGAACCTGTGCTGCATGTGGTCGTTTGCTGTCCCAGGGTGTAGCTCCTGGCCCTGGGGGAACCAAAGGCTGAGGCTGCTGCTGGAGGGGTGACAGCAGCTCTGAAATGCAGCCTGTTGTGCCGCACCGCAGGAGGGTGCTCGGGGTCTCTGCCTTTCCTCCCGCTCAGGGGTTTTCACAGGAAGAATTGCTTTTCCTGAAATGCAATCGAACTTCTTGTGGGGAAATGTTCTATTTTTAATCAGACTTGGTCCTCCCCTACCAAGTCATTAGAGGGACCATCAGCTACCTACACCTGCAAATTTAAAGAATACAATTTTAATCTAATAGCACTTTTTCAATTACTTTCTGTAGCTGTAAATGACAGTGAGACTATAGTATGTTCCTCTCAAGGGATCTGACTTAAATTACATTCATATATCATATATCATCTCTTCAGTTTAGCTAGAGATTCAGAAAATACATCAGTAATCATGTCATTTAACCAAATCAAATTATCTTCCCTTGATTTGGAGCAAGAGACAGTTTTAAACTCATGTGAGATGAAAAACAAAGCAAAAAAAATTGGGCTTTAAATTTGGCTTTGGGTGGTTAAAATAAATTTCCTATAAAATTCTAATAAATATATAACTCAACTTGTAGATTCTGATGAGTATACAAGAATCTATGCTCCCATACTTGGGAGCTCAATTTATGCCATCATTCAGAATCTAGCATTCTGAATGAGTTTTTAGAGGCTGTTTTCTTACAAATACTTTTTGCTCTTACAAAGTCATCTGGCCTTCATTTTTTTCTGTTTTATCTTGATTTAGTATATCATAATAATTCCACTCTCAATTTTTCAAGTACCATTATGTATAAAATAACTGTATTTGAGCCTTCATGCTGCCTTTACAAATACCCATCCTTCCCATCTGTTACTAAGTGCTTTAATCACATTTTTCCTTTTTGTGGCTATTGCAATCCTGCCAGTGTGTTTCATGGTACATGGATATGGTTGGGTATGGGGTGATTCTGATGATGAGTTGGGATTGATATAATTACTTCTTTTACAAATACAAGCAATGAAACAATAGAAAACTTGTATATACATATATATCTCCTGTGTGAGTATGAGATATATATATATGTATGTATGTATATATATATATATATATATATATATATATATATACACACACACATATATATATCATATATGCTGTGGTACCATAAGTGGTCTTGCCACAAAGCAATGAACAGGGAATAACTGGAATAACTGGAACTCAACATGATGGATTTTTTTGTGCAGTCACATTGCTCAAAAAATCTTTCACTTCTCTGAAATCAAATTAATCTTATTTAAGTCTGTGTAGGGCCTTTTTTGTGTTGTACTGGGATGCAAGTGCCCTTGAACCATGCAAAAAATTGGAGTGACAAAAGCTTAACATTGTTGCTTTTTCTTGGCCCTCGTGGAGGTTCTACTTCCAAAAACCCTCCACTTAAAAAGCTCTAGTAAAATTGAAAATATATGTATATGGAAGTTGGATCCTGTTACAAGGGGTGGTTCCCCGGGGTCGGTCTATACCTTCAGACAGCAGAACGAAGACAGCTCATCAGTGCAGTCCATCACATTATCTAACCACTACCTTCTCCTTCAGCAGAAACTGCTGTAGGACAAACTGAAGTGTTCCAAACAGGCTATGCTACCTCAAGGGGAGCCAGGTGTCATTACTGAGTGTAAAAAAAAATATACAGAAGACAAAGGACAAAAAAGCTTAATCACTAGTTTTTGGCCCAGTGAGTAAAACCCTGGTTTCTCTGTCCTGTTCCCTGTCATGGAAGTGCCTATCTAGCAGACCAAAAAATATCCCACCTCTTCCTTTTGCTTTTTTCCCAGCCCACTAAACTTTTCTTTACTTGCTGAAAAGTAGGAGGGGTGGTGTGTGTTGCCATCCACCACTGAACATAATCAGTGATGCTCAGGTTGAGGCTGAAGTCTCTCCTCTGTGCTGTCAGTTGAAGCCTTAAACAAATGGGAATAAAAGGGATAACTTTTACACAAAAGTGGTTGAGAGTCATATCTGCTGAGCACCCCTTGAGGATGACTAATTTCTACACCCAGTGGAAGCAGATCAGGGAGGAAGGTGTGCGGCTACTCAGTACCAATGAGGGTCAAGAGCTTCAACTTCTCTTGGGACAAGTTCAGACAAATTCAGTGACAAACCACAGACTTCATAGAGGTTTAGTCTTCCATGGATGAGAAGAACCTGGGCAGAGGGTTTGAGAACTACATTTTTATCCTATTTAGGGGTTTAAATATGATGTGGCACTGTGGCCTTCATTAACTCCAGGTCCTTCTACACAGGGTCTAATCCAACTGTAAACCCACGCAGTAAAAGACATTAAATTTTGGAAAGGAAAAAGATTCTGTGTATTTCTAGAGTTAAAAGGACCCCCCAACACTCTGTTTTGGCTTTTCTTTCATAATACAAGGCTTTCATTGTGCTATAACAATGTGGAACAGTTTCAGTGTAAGGAATTGAGACCTCATGTATCAGAGGATGCTGCTGGACTAATCTACACCAGAGCTCTTAGATAGCTGCACTTAAATGGAAGCTGTTGAACCTGGTCTTTGCTTTTATTCATAGAGACAACTGCAATGAAGAACAGATAGTAAAAAGCAGTGATTCATTCAAGCTAGACAAGGGATGTACATCTTTAGTGTTTCCTCATCTACCCTGCTTTATGGACTATACATTTTCTGCCTCTCTCTTTTCACATTTGGTTTCCCACCATTTACATGCCACTGTAGGCAATGTGCCAGATTGCCACTTAAAACATGAAAAATCAGAAAAGAGGAAAGAGAGGCACAAATAAAAGGTAGGCCTGCAGCACTCACATCTCTGTGTCCTTTCCTGACAAGCAGCACTTCCATTTGTGTTGGGGTGCTGGCTTTATCAAACTTCTGACTTGTATCAATTTTTAGCAGCATGGATAATTTATTGCATCTAGGATGATAGAAAACCAGCTTTATACATCATTCAGCTTGCAAAAGATGTGTAGCTTCAGTTCCTTAATGGTGTCATTTTGGCTGAATGCTATTAACAGATTACCCCTGCCTAGGGCAGTGGAGCATGTGCAGCAGAAAGATAACCTTGTGTTCATAATTTAATATTAACTGTTTTCTCCATAGTACCTCTTTCCAGTACATTAACAACAAACCAATATGGCCTTGTCCCCTGCGGTCGTATTCTTCAGCAAAAAAATGGATTACATGATAGCAAGTTCCTGAAGATTTCCAATGAAGTATTACAAATCACTCAACGTCTGCTCTGCAGAAATAAAAAATAAACAGGCTTAGATTCAATCAAATTTAATTCCTCCAATTTAGCTTTACCGCACTTCAAAGGGTGCTCTTATTAATGTCTTGGTGAAAAAATGTAACAGTAATTTTTCCCTTCTTATACTGAAAGCCTCCAGTTGTGTTCAACATACAGTAAGATCAAGAAAATATGTGGGGTTTTTTCTCTTTTTTTTTTTTTTTTTTTTTTTTTTTTTTTTTTTTTTTTTTTTTTTTTTTTTTTTTTGTGAATACTTTGACACAGTTTGATATAAAAGTGTAAGCCATTTACAGAAAACTCTTTATGGAATTTTTATCCTATTCCATTCCCGGGAGCTAAATTTATATCCTGCATTAGCTATCATAGCACTAGAGTATTAGTCTTCTTGCAAGCAGTTCAGGGCAGTCTGAGGGCCCTATCACTCTCTACCACTCACATACACAGGCATTATGGGTTTATCTCATCTTCTGCAGCAAGTACTAGGCCCAATTCATTCCTTTAGGCTACTTTACTAATAACTTATTCCTTATCAGGGCCTCTCCACCTCAGCTTGTGATCAAAGACCCAATTAATGGAATGGAGAAAGGTGAAGCATTCAAATAATGGAGACAGCTGTTTTTCTCTGTTAGAGAAAATCCATTTGTATTGTTATCACAAGCTCAGAGTTCTGCAGCTTCTGTTTAATTCAGTCTCCCTCTATTTCTGCTGATGATAAAAAGTCACAATGAACTCAGAAGAGAATGGCAGAAATATCACTGTGTTTCAACTCAGCCACGGTGTTATCAACTTGAAAGTGAAAATACAAGCAGATAAGGAGAGGAAATGTCCAACAAAGACCATATCAAATTTTCAAAAATTGTACTTTCATGCAGCATTCTTCAGTCACCTTTCTGAATGTTTTTGAGATCCCAACATATGCTCCCTATATTGGTTGGCTGCTCGGATCAGAGGAGCAGAGAGTGATAATATCATAGGACCACCTCAATTGAAAAGTAATTAAAGAGGAAGATGAATCATAATTAGCTGGCATGAACATTGTCAGTGACCTGCAGCTTGTTCTGAGCCTTGGTGTCCAGGACCCCACAGATGAGCTGGGTGTTTGTGTTACCATCACTGGTGAATGAGGTTAGGGTTTTTTTCTGATAGTAAAGGGACATTCTGGGCCATGCTCAGGCCAGGTGCTAAACTTTCTCCTTAACAGTCTCCTAGCTGGAAATCTGCCCAGGCTATCACAAATCAGCCTACACACTCTATGTTACAGCAGTTCATTTCATACTCATGTAAAGGCCACATTACCATTCTCTTCCTCTCCCCTTTGTAATCATGTTGTCACACTGTCACATACAGGGATATATACATGGGCAGAACAGTGTGATTACACTTAATTGGACAACAGAAGACCTGCAAGTTTAAAGTAATTTTTTTGGTGAGCGGTGAATACCAATTAGGCGTCCTTAAAAATGACACTATGCAAGAGGAAGCTGGAGGATGCACCTACTCGATATGCTCTGTATGTGCAAGTGTGCAAGGAGCACCTTGCTCCATTTCACAGTAGCTGTTACTGCTTTTCTTGCATGCAAACCAAATTATTTAGAAATTTCTAGGCCATTCACATGTGTGTGAATGGTCAGTGTGTGTGTGGTCGGGATGGGGGGAGGACGGTCTGGAGTTTTTTTTTATTGCTTGGGAAATTTTTTTGATTTGGTGTTTCAGAAATGAGGACTAAAAAATGATGACTAAAAATTGCTGTTTCAGTTCTCCTTTGCGTGTGGACAATGAGCACAATAAACAGGCACAAAGCTACAGTGTGTGCGATGAGTTAAGACAGCAAAGCCTTTCCCAGGCTGATTGTTCACGGGGGATCACAGAATCTGTGTTAGGCTGAATAAGGAAAAATGCATTATGTATGTGCATGTATGATGAACATTTTAAAAAAGACTGTGGGGAAGCAAATAAGGATTCATAATAAACGTGGAATGGTGAACATTTCATACCAAGCTGTAGTTTTTGAATCTATACAGACACCAAACATTACTATTTTAACATGGAAGTTTCACATTTGATAACTGGTAGACCAGCTGAATAACATTATTTGTTTGCACATCAGAAGTTTCCTTATCCTCCCACCCTGTTATTATACCCATGTCCAACAAAAAAGGAAAATAAAAATCTGCAATAAAATCAGCAACTATCAGTAATTTCCTACTGGAATAGTAAAATGTATGGATGCAAATATTATTTTATGTATGTCTCTGAAATGGGAAACAAAAATAATGATGAGAACTGACATTAGGATCTCTCATCAGGAATAAATTTGCAATTCTGGTACACCTGTAGACATTGCTGTTATACCAAAGGTGAGTGCAGCTATGAAATCTCTTTTTATCCCACACACTTCAGCAGCCTCTGTACAATGAAACCCGTCATCAGGAATTATTCAAGATTCGGAGAAAAATCTTAATGAATGTACATTTCTCATAAAGGCAAATCAGAATCACATGTATTGGGCAACCTTAGGGTGGTCTTGTAAGATGTGAAATGACTCAAGGGTGGTCTCTTGCATTGGTCTCCCTAGATAATAAAACACTAATGACAACCCTAAGGAACACTGAATGGAATAATTGTAAATTAAAAATTATGCAACCTGCATCTAGGTCACACCTCAGCTCCTGAAGCCAAACAAGCAATAAGCCTGCTAAAGGAGCAGTCCTAGCAAGAAAGATTCAGGGGAACAAAATACCTGAAAAATTTTCCAGTAGCCCACTGTATTGGATTCTGAGGGGACTGAGAGGGATGATCTTATTCTAACCAAAGTTTAGAAGAAAAGCAAGTAAACACTCCTCCGCTCTCAGATATAGCTCTGCTCTACGTTTTGGCTTCTGAAATAACTTTTCTCATGATTAGTAGAGTAGATGAGCTTTCAGGGCAAAATTTTCTCTCTGTGTCGAATACCTACAAATATTTATGTATTCTTAATGTAGTTTTGCTGGTTCAGTCAAAATTCTATACTACCTAGCCAATTTCTTTAAGGCATTTTAAGAGAAAATAATAACTACATTTTTTGCAAGCTAATGCATCTTCACATCCCCATCTTTATCCCGTGAAACATGTTCTTTTTTGTTTTTTGGTTTTTTTTTTGTCTGCAGTGCTACATCATAGCTTGGCAGTGAACTCAATGTTTCAGACATTGAGATGGTTTGCCCCACTTAGGAGGAGGTCCAGTCTCTTCCTCCAGCACTGCTCAGTCAGGCTGAGCTGAAGGATTGTTACTCTCAGACGAACCAGATAAACAAAGATTTCTCTCTTCTCCAAGGGCATCTGGAAATAATGCAGTCAACTTAATGGAGTTACACTAATATACAACTAATAGCAAAGAAAAGACATAAGCCTGGGGTTATACACTCAGATTGGGCAGCCTATCAGCCAAAATAAAGCTTTCCTGAAAACTTCTGATGGGATTTTATTTTCCAAATGCCCATTTGCAATTTTATAGCAACAACTTTGGCTGGCTTCTGCACTCATTTCCATTCCTGTGGCTGCAGCAGCCTCTGTGTATTTACAGCAGAGAGCACAATGTGACCTTTGTCTTTTCAAGATTTTGGCTGAGAAGGTTGTGCAGCTGCGAATGGATCCAGGTGCTGAGGCTGACAGCCAGGAGTGGCTTGGACATCCATGGAAGTGGCAGCCTTCACACCTGGTCACCTGAGCTCTCAGGCAAAGCAAATACACATTGCCCCGCCCTGCACCCCTCTTCCCACCTCTGCACTCTGCACTCTCAAGGGTTTTTTTTTCTTAAATTGCACTTCTCTTTGATTTTATGTATTACCTTCAGTGATTTCTATATGGAGAAACTCTCATATTTAAGTCTCTATGTGGAGTGTTAAAACATGAAGAGCTAGAATAGAGCTCTTGTTGAAGAATATTCTCCAGTAGCTTTGATATTATAAGCTCCTGTTGTTCCCAAATCCAACTTCAGTGGACTATTAGGAGAGTCCTAGTCTGTGAATTGTGAAACACAGTAGCTGCCACAATAAAATCCCAGTGTTTGATAAATGATGTAATTTATCATTGGCTAGCTGGTACCACTGTATTTGTTCTTCTGCAAGCAGCAAATTATTCAAGTGGAAGATACTTGGATGATACTCTGAAATTGTTTGCCCCCTTGTAATTCAGCAAATGAAATTAAATCCCAAAATCCATCCCCCAAAAAGTAGTATATCCATAACATATTAACTTCCCTGTGAACTTATGAACCATGCTGAGCTTTTTCTTTGGATTTCATGAAGATGTAATCAAAAAGCCAAGACTGAGCAAAAAGGTCTGTTATTGGAAAGTTATAGGTGTTTTGAGACATTTTAATAGGAATGTTGGGACTACCATAAGAATTATAGGCGTGGGCCTGATAAATGAAAAGTGTTCAGGGGTTTACAGCTGGATTTTTTCCTCTTTCTTTGCACTGCTGCTTACACCTAGTCCATGAGGAATAAAAGTAAGGCAGATTAAGAAAATAAATATCAGCTTAAAATATCAAGTCTTGAAATAATATTTAGTTCTGCTCTAGCTCTTCACAGAATAATTTCATACTTTAAAATGCTAAAATAATTATGGTTGTATGAACAATTGTGAAAATTCGGGTATTTGGGTTTTGTTTGCTAACTTTTACAGTAAAATATAATCTGTTTTTCTTAAATTCACAGAAAGACTCACTCCTTGAACGGCAGAAGTCATCCTGGGGGAAGCAAGTGGCTTTAACTCCAATCTAAGAAATTAGAGTGGAGAGCTGGACAGTCTCACACCCTTCTCCATGAATACCTTTGCCAGTGTCTCTAGAAACCTCCTACTTTTTCCAGTGCCATAGTTCTCCTGTAGTCATTGTCTAAGAGCTGGCTTGTCCCTTAAGAACCCAGTTTTATGGGTTTTCATTTGGCTCAAAGTGCCAGAAGCCTTAAGTGATTTTTGCTTCCTGTCCACAAATGACAGACAAATGAGGTTAAAGAGGAGCAAGACCCTGCCAGTCCAAGCGCTACTTTCATATTCTTCCCTCCCCACAAGGGATTGAAAGGATGGAGTCCAAGGATGGGAACGGACTGTACCTGAGACAAGGGTTATACAGTGGGAATTCTGTAGCCTTTATAAAACACCTGGCATGCAAAATTGATAATGTTTCAGTCTGGCGTTTAAATCCATCCCTATGCCTGTCTTCATTCATCAGCACCTCCTCATCAAGAAGTTTTATGAAATATTCCATTTTTTCCTTCTTTGGGTAATCTTTTTGACTTGTGCTTTTAATATTTAATAATTACCCACACATGATTTAACCCTGCTACAAATGAGATTTCAAGTCAGCATCTGCTCCAACTTCATGTTACTCAGAGACTTCAAGTTACTGATGACATACATATGTGACTTGATTTGCCAAGTCTGCATACTCCAACAGCACAGCTTCAGAAGTAACTTCCACTGCCTCCCTCCTCTCTCCTTCTCACATGTGTTTGTTCACAACATATTCAATACTTTCCCTAATTTTTTTTTCTTGTTCAGGCACCAAAAATAGCTTTTATAGCTTGATAACAAACTTTATATCCCGGCCAGCAGTTTTGAGATAGATGATGTTTTTCATTCATTATTATTACTCTTGTCTTAAGACCTGAAGATAAGATGGATGTTATATTCACAGAAAATACTGGATAAAATTCTGCTCCCATTGAAATCACCAGAGTTTTCAGCACTGAGTTCAGTTAGGACAGACTTTCCTCAACACCTTTGTTACACACTGGACAATACTGAATCCTATTTTTCTGAAACCAACTGTATTTATTTCCTTGTTTTCCTCTTAATCGATGCAGAGTATTAAAATAATTCACCAGGTTGCCCCCAGTCACAGGGAACAATGAAAGGTGAATCTATCTTAAGTGGTAAAAGGAATTTCCCTGATGTTGCCTATTAACTACACACAGAGGACAAGCCTTAGGTGAATCAGCTCTTCCTGTGCTTTGTTTGACTGATGATACAAACCAATGAACTGAGATAATTTCAGGGGCAAATCATATTTTCTATCTTCTTCCACAGAAAGGCAAACCAGACTTGAGACTAAAAATTGCTATTGCTCTCCAGTTTCCCAAAAATATCTCCCAAAGCACAAGACGTGTCAAGTGGTTAATACCTTTTGAACTTTCTTTTGAGCTTTCCTCTGTGGTTAGGGCCCTCTGAGCCTGCGATGTAGCAGCTGACAGTGATTAAGTTTCTGTATGCACACACAGTTCAAACTGCACTTAGAAAAGCCACATTTGGTCATTGTTTACTTAAGTTTGCAACAACAAATACAGATGTGTGGATTTGAATGTACACCTGGCATTAATCAGCTGCTGCTATTTCACAGCTGCTTCCAAGCAAGGCAAAATGCTGGAGTGGAAATACAGTTTCAGAATAACCAGAAATCTTTATGGGACTCACATGGAGGAGGGGGAGCCTCCCTTACAAGATTTGCTTCCAGCTTGTTTCAAGTTTCAGAGTTTTTTGGGGTGTTTTTTGGGGGTAGTTTTGGGGTTTTTTTCTGAGTCAAATCCCTCCTTATAGGAAAAGATCTACAGTTTTATATATAAAAGTATGTATGTGCATATACAGGCTTCAAGAATCTGCACAGACCCTGTCTAAAACTGGAAAGGGCCCACACACACTTGTTTTAACCAAGGGTCAAGAAGACCTGGAAAGGCAAAGAACAGTAATATTGAAGTAGTACCCACCTTTTCTAACACATTCTGGGAGACTTCCAGCTCTGGAGATGTAATACTGCCTTCATCACTCAATCCCAGATATAACAGATCAGAGAGGGTTAAAAAAAATGTTCTAATTCCTATCACAATGTCATTTGAATTCAATCTCATATCTTCCTGTTGTTGATGAGGAAGGACAGCTAATTCCAAGGACAGGGTTGCTGGGAGAGCCAATGCCAGCTGCCTCAGGGAGACAAGCAGGGGCCCCAGCAGCCTAGGTGATGCCTGCCATCCGTCCATCCATCCATCCATCCATCCATCCATCCATCCATCCATCCATCCATCCATCCATCCATCCATCCATCCATCCATCCATCCATCCATCCATCCATCCATCCATCCATCCATCCATTCATCCATCCATCCATCCATCCTATGGTAGCACAAACACAGCTGGCTGGAGACTAAGTGGGTCACTTGTTGCAGGCAGGTGCTACCTGGGCTTGCAGCATCTTCCCAGCCTGTCTGCCACTGCCAGATGGAGTTTAGGATGTTTGGATCTCAGTTGTGAGCCCCAGAGGGGACTGCTCATCTTTGCAATGACTTTCTCTCTCAGCCATGAAATATTCTTGTGCTGAGTTCAGCAGAAGCACTCAGTCCTTCCTCCAGGACAGACCCTTCCTTCTAGAAAATAATTTTTTTTTCTGTTATAAAGCAGCCAGTTTGTTTGGTTTTTAAGTTTTCAAAGGTATTGCGACACCAGGCATATCTGAGGGAGCAGTGCTGAAGATTTTAGTCTCATTAGGAAGCAGCAGTTTTTGATCATCAGGTGCATAAGGTATTGGTAGCATGTAAGGGAGGGAAAAGAGGCATTTTTCAGTGACAGTTCACTACCAGGTCTGACATATATATTTATCTGTTCTCTGGTTAGATGGTGAACAATATGTGAGTCTTGATTAATTTACAATATTACTGATAAACAGCTAGGAAATTAAAACTGAATTTACAAAGACAGTAAAAACAAGAAACACAGTTTTTCAGTTCCTGAAATCTTCAATCTGAGGTTGAAGAGGATAAATGCAAGTCAAGCAAGCTAGTTATAAATATATATAATTCAATTACTGTGCATATTTATCTCATCCAAGAATATGGATAATTTACCCTGTTCTTTCCATCTAGATTACAATATGGATAGGTTATATCTTCTAGATACATAAAAACAGATGCTGCTTCTTCATCTTTCATTTTATAATTATCCTATATTTTAATTCTTTATATTTTTTGTCTGCTAGAAAAACCTATAACTTTCAGAAATGAGAGCAATATATAATTACTGCATAGATAATTTAACACAAGGGAAAATCCTCCATTCCTCTTCGCCTCTCAGAGAGTTCCTACACTGCAAGCACCAAATGGACTGCAACATGGGTAGATAAAAGCAAATTTCCAGAACCATGGAATCACAGAACGGGTCAGGTTGGAAGGGACCACAGTGAGTCATCTGGTCCAACCCCTCTGCTCATCCTCCCAGGGTACAGGGCACAAAATTGCATGCAGACAGTTGTTGAATGTCTCCAGAGATTGGGACTACACAACCTCTCTGGGCAATCTGTTCCTGTGCTCCATCACTTGCACAGAAAAGCTCTTACTCATGCTCAGGTGGAACTTCCTGTGCATCAGTTTCTCCCCTTTTCTCTTGTCCTCTTGTTGGCACCACTGAGAGGGGCCTGGCTCCATCCTGTTGATGTCCTCTCTCCAGATACTGATAGACATTGATGGGATCCCCTCCCAGCCATCTCTTCTCAAGACTGAACAGGCCCAGATCCCTCCATATCTCCCTGTAGGAGAGATGCTCCAGTATCTTAAAGACCTTTGTTATCCTCCTCTGAACCCATTCCAGGACCTCTACCCACTTAATATAGAATACCTTGTATGCTTTTAGATAGCACAGGATTGAACCATTTCTCTGCCATTTTCCAACTACCTGCATGAAAAGAAATATATATGTCTGTGCACATATTTAATCTCTTTATGTTGGACTAAGAAAGAGATAATGAGCATAGACTATGAGAGGACTATTGGTATGAGGAGAACACAGTTCCATATGATGCTGTGGGACACTGCTTGTCTTATGACCTACATTTTGGAAAGATCAATATGCAACAGATATGTAGCTATTTATCTTCACAGATGCCTCTTTTCTGCATGGTCTTTTCTGTAACAGTGGATGTGGGATTTTGCATTGCCTATGAAAACATCTTTCTATCTAAACCTAAGACATTTTAATTCTTTTAGTAATGTTTTAGGGTGTTTTAATTGCCCTTTTCTTACCAAAAGATACCTCCTTCTCTGTTTCATGGAGATAGAGGGTGTCCCTAACAAAGAAGCTGAAAATTTCAGTCTGAGGGTCAGTGAAATGTGCTTTACAGCTGAGATAAACCCTTCTCCTGCATAACTTTAGAAATCATTATCTATGTTCATCCATGTGTTGAAATGCTAGATGGGATTTAAAGCTTGTTCAACATATTAATGGCCAATTGCAGTTCACCAATATGAAAGTCTATTAATTATTAGTATTTGTGACATTGGAATTTACGGACAAAACCAGATAAATAACTCCACAGTCCTTTGCAAGTACAAAGGGCAACTCAGTGTTCATCTTAGTGAATACTTATTGATCTAGGAATCACTATTCTATTCAGATGGGATATTTGTCTCAATATTCAGATGTTTTACAATAATGGAAACAGAACTGCAAAAAATTTATAACTTTAAGCATGAACTTAGAGTTTATCAGTTATCATAAATGATGAACAAGTTATAGTCTCATGAAAAAAATAAAATGCAAAAGACAGAAGGAAAAAGTTAATAATATCTGTTAACTTCTGATATCTGGAAGACAGGTACCTCCATCTGAGCTTGTCACACCAGGAGCCCTTTATAGCTAACAGAAGGAAGGTTGACCTTTTGAATTTAGCAATTGATCTGATTTTCTTTAGATATTTACTAATGTGTCTTGGAAATGGATCTTTCTCTCTGCAGGCCATAAAAGTCTAGACAACCAGCTCAAATACTGGCATTTCCACTTCAAGAGTCTCCTTTTGGCCAGAGAAATATTACCCTTGGAGTTTACACTAGTAGTCAGTGATCTAAAATGGTTGAGTGTAATGGATAAGAAAGCATCTCTCTGGTCCCTGACCATTTAGCTCTCTGTGCAGAAGCAAACTAGTAACAACAGCTTTATTGCTGTTGATGTTTTTGTAAGTCACCTTTCCTGGTATAACTGTTAACATGCATTTGGAGTACATTACACCTTTGCCATCATTTTTGAGTTTTTTCTCAATGCTTGCTGTTTATGCTTCATCTAAAGAATCTCAGGCTTGTAAGAGGGTCAGGTTCTGGGCTGGGGTCAGCGAATGCCGTGCATTTTTTAAACGCACAGACTCTGATCAGTGTACTTAAGAGCTTCAGTACATCATTCTGCAATCACGTATCTCAGAAATAATTTATACAATCAATTAAAGAGCATTATCAAGGGATGATTTGACAACTGTTGCCATGCCAACCAATGAATCAGAAAGCTCCTCAGCGTTTAAAGGCTGCACCTGGTGATAGATATAGCAGATTTTGAGGACTCAGACAGAATCGCAGATGTCCAAAGGTGTGGAGGGAACATGATTTAAAGCTTGATGTTTTTCCATTTTTACTGGCGAAAGGGTGTTGATGGCATGTTGTTCACTTTCTCATTAAAATTCTGTCATTTTTCACAAAGTGTTCTGCATTCAGGGCTGAAAATTGAAGTGAGAATGCACTTTACAGACTGATAAAATATGATAGCAAAATGGATGATGTTCATTTGCAGGCTGAATTAATTAAAATAAAAAAAAAAAAAAAAGAGTTTGTGTCAGTGCATTTATGAAAAGCCCGTTAATCAAACACAACTTTACCAGCCTTAATGGACACATCTTAAACACTTTGGCATTAATATTTAAAATTCCAGTTAGTAAATGGCTCCTAGTGCATTGAGCTAAAAACTAATTAGAATAGGTCATTACAAGAATAAAACAGTACAAGCCAAAAGTGTATCTTCTGTTGGCAACAACAGGTTAGCCATTGGCTGCTCAGTACTGACATTTGTGCTTACATCTTTACCTATACAGTAGCTCTACTCCAAACCAGCAATGAATTCTGCAAAAGGGAAATTCCCTCCTGTCCTCCAATGCCGTTTACATGTTCTCACAGCTGCAGGAATTATGGTTAAAACTTCTGGTCCGTGTTAGTTTGGAGGCTGGAGCAGCCTCTTTTCATACATTGTTATGGTTGTACCTCAGAATGGCAGTTTTGGGTGTGCAGTAGGATACTGCAGATCACGTTACTGTAACTTCTCTGAGACAATTGCTTATGATGAACTTGTAGTGGTCTTGAAACACTGGGACACTTACCTTGGTTAAGGTCCTTTGAAATGTGAAGTAAATAATGTGTGGGCAGAAACATAAAGGAATAGTTTCTCATGGGAATGGAAAAATTGCATACTATAAGTTTTTTCACATACAGAGTCCAGAATTATCCCTGTAAACTATTTCTGAGATGCTCCTCTTGGTCCTAATCTAATGAAAACTGTTAGGGAATGTGTTTGGTTTTGGTTTGTTTTTGGTTTTTTTGTTTGTTTTTGTTTTTTTTTTTTTTTTTGTTTTTTTTTTTTTTGTCATAGGTAAACCTATTTCTTTGAATAGTTTTGCTATATAAACTGCTAAATCTTGTTATAAAAACTATCACACTCAGCTGACTTGATAAAAGAAATAATTGACTCTGTAAATAGTTGGTATTTCTCTACCTTGCTCTCACAGACAAAATCTTATATTGTCTCTATTTCTTGACTCTGTAAAGGCAACAGTTCTGCAAAGTTAGCATCCTGCTTGCAAATCCAAACATGTAAAAAATGAGATGAAGGAAAACATCCACCTAAATATATAAATACAAAACATGTGTGAAATAGAGTTCCTGGGTCCCAAGTTGTTCCCTGCTATTGTAGATACGTGTATCACCTGCTGCATTTCACAGAGCTGTGGCAACCTAGCTTTCAGGCTATTTTCAAACTCCCTTTTTAACTTTAAACTACTCTTAATTTTCCATCTTAATTTATTCACAGATATGTTGTGTGAGATAGGCTATTACATATATTTTCATGGTCCATCTCCTGCCATCACTGAACCATACCCCTTGTATCCTTTGGTCTTAAAAACTGACCATGAAAACACATTGCCTGGTGGAATTCACCTGCAGGATATTCACTTGGAAACAACATCAGGGAAAACAACCCTTATGACACTAAAAAGTACCCCTTTCTTCTGGGCCCTGTTTTCTTGTTTTGGGTTTTAATTTGCTTGTTTTGGTTTGTTTGGGTTTTCTGTTTATTTTTCTTCTAATAGATACAATTCAATGCCTGTTTTGTATGTAAAGCTAATGCAAAGCAATTTCACACACGAAAATAGACTATCAAGAAGAAAGTTGAGTGTTTCTTTATCTCACAGTAGAAGAAATTATGAGGCTGTGACTCATAGAAGCCTGTATACTGACAATATCTCAGTTCTTCTCACAGCCAAATGACCTCAAGACATAGATAGGTGAGTAAATACATTTAGGTTGATTTGAGAATGTTTTAAGCTGAAGATATCAATCTAATTGTGGTTCCTGTTTCTGTGACTTGCACAAAAGCCTAAGCAATTCTATTGGCTTCTGTTGTGTCTCTTTCCATATTGTGCCAGAACAAGTCCTGGCATTTCAGAAACAAACAAACAAACAAACACACACACACACACACACACACACACACACACACAAACCACCTCCCCACTTTGTTCATGTTTTAGTGCATTTGTTGAGGTCTCAGATCCTTACCTGCCTGCAGCAAGGATGGATGGCTCACAGTGCTATAACAGATGTGGTATCTCTCTGCACGGTGAAGGTGCAAGTTCAAGAGATGCTCCAAAGGTCTGGCCCAGCTGTAAGCAGGTACACAGTAATTTGGGATGAGGATGCAGGACTAGGTATGTTCTTCCTCTCAGTGGGATTAACTACAGCTGCTTGTTTGGCTTACTCCAATGGGCCATCCTCCATGCATACAAAGAGGGGTAGAGGTATAAAGGCAACTTTGAGGGGTTTTTTGTTCAGGAATAATCTTACAGTTCTCTCCCATCTGCAAGGTCTCAAATCTGCCCCTTAGGTTTAGGCTTAAGTCCCAGGCTTTCCTTAGAGTTACTCTTAACAACAGTGGAAACTGCAAAGAGAAAGTTTCCACGTGGACTTTGGGCAGCAGAGCCCCATTTTCCCTTTCTCTCTTTTGGGGGGAGAAAAAATAACACCCAACATCTCACCAAGAATTCACCTGCTGTGAGGTCTTGTTGGATATTCATGATTTCTGACTTTGTATGAGGATTTGAGCCTTAAAAGCAGGTTCCTAGTTCCCAGCCCATGCCGGTCTTCAGTGGGAGGCTGGATGCCTTCTTCCCAGTGCAAGTGTCAGCATCCCACATGCCCTTTGCAGCCTGCTGAGCCCCCAGAAGTTCAGAGACAACCGTACCAGCCCCAGATTGTGGCTTATCTGTCTGCCTGTTGTGCACAAGAAGTGAAGCAGCTTGAGTGTTTTAACATGATTACTTTTCTATAAATGATTTCCAGTCTTCAGAGTTTGGTCTTTGGAGATGTTACAGGCTCTGTACAAGCCTTTTTCCTGTGTTAGGCAGAGGACTTGACTCAGAGAGCTCTGTGGGGTGTAATGAGTGTCTCTCTGAAGGTTGGAAGTATAAGTAGGCATCTATACATCCACTTTTCATCTGTATTATATCTTTAAATTTTGTTTACTGGCTTTTTTTCACAGCTTGTACTTTTTAATATATTTTTTTTTTAAATATACTTTTGTAAAACTGTATTTATTTGTTCTTCTTTTAAATTGTATTTCTGAACCTCAAATTAGCACTAATTTAAAATTTTCAGACCACTCATGCTTCCGTAGAGGGGTCTGAACAGTGGGCTGCAATCTCATTTTTTGTGCTTTCCTAATCCAGAGAAAGATGGTTTATCTGCTGCATGGTGACATGACTCTACAACACCCTATGGCTTAAAGTTAGTATGTTCTCCTCTCCAAGAGACAATGCTAAATTTTTTCTTGTACAGGCAAAAGAGGAAAATGAAATATCTGCGCTGTCATGAATGACTGTCCTACATTCTTGGCTGTTCCTGAAAGACAAAGGCTGGAAAACCAGTGCACCATGGTCCTTAAAGTGTAGACACAACTGTGATTTTTTTTTTTTTTTTTTGCATGAATTAGTTGCTGAATATGAGGAATAGTGTGAGAATTTAGTTTCCTACTTGTCTCTTCCTTAGTGCCTTGCTCCTGATGGCTTTGATGGGTCAAGGAAACAGCTAACAGCTCTGACCGGACATTTAGGAAATAACCTGTGTGCAGGTGCCAAGCCCATATGCAACTTCTGTGCCTATAGGATCAGCTAGCAGGCCAGCACAACTTCCAAACTTTAAAATTTGGGCTTTCAAGTCCTTTGTATGTCCTGCTTCACCAACTCGCACCCCTAGTGGCCCAAGCCATGAGTGCCACTTGCTGGCAGAAACAGGCCTGGAGTCATCTGTAAACATTTTCATGTTGTTTGATTTCAGGAGAACTGGGGAAACTAAACATAACATTCTTATTGTAAGTCAGCACTTGGGTTTAAAAGATGCATTGACTTCCAGTTTTCTGAGTATCTTTCAGCTCATCTGTCTTGTTTTTGCATTACGGTATAGGAAATGCATCCACATCTCAAATCAGAGATGGTAACAGCTTACACCATTCCAAGTCTGTCACCATGTCTAACCAGCATACACCAGCATAATCCTTCCTCTTTTTATAAGCTGCAGTCCCACAAACAAAATTTTTGTCTAGTCCTCAATTTCAAAAGGGTAGTGCTGTGTTTCCCCAGAATAATTGTTCAAGACACACAAAGAACTTTGGAGAAAATAATCTAAAAAAGGTGTTGTCTTCAGATGTACATACAGAGTCTACTTTTATTTATATTATGTGACAAATTAAGCAAAGTAAAATAACACTAATTAAACAAACACCTTCATTTCGGCAATCTAGCACAATATGCACAACAGCATATCTCAAAAAAAGCTCCCATCTTGAGCTGGGTTTGTATTTAAAAGCAGCATATGAAAGGATTCAATTAATGTTCTTATATCTCATCAGTTTCTGGTAATTAATATGAGCTGTAAGGGCTTTATGGATTGCTGGTTTGATAATTCAGTAGCAGCTAAAGTAATAGAGGATATGATGGAAAGACAGCCTTATAGCTGCCTTGTGGAGTGCACTAAATGATTGAACCTGAGGAATAATAGGGATGGAAATTGCTGTGTTCATTCACGGATAATATATGACAGGAGTAAGGCAAGCAGCAAGTTAGCAGATGACTCAGCCAAGCATCTCTGACTGAACAAAGTGTGATTCTAACCTTCTGTCATTGAAAATATGTTTAATGGAAGCATTATCATTCTGATATATTGCTTGCTAAGATAAGACGTGTTTATAGTACAGTTGCCCTGTGATGTTACTATAGGACTAGATTTTGGCACACTTGATCTTGCTGAAATGTACTTTGTCCCGAAATAAATCTACTCCTCATGGAGCAAGAGACTATTCGAAAAGAGCAAGAGAGCCAAAAGCTGGTCCAAAGTTGGCTGGAACTAAACATCATCAGACAAATATAAAGACTCCTATTCATTTTTAATATGCAGAGAGGAAGATCTCTATGAACACCGAGAGCCACATGTAAGGTTCTTCCTTTGTAATAACTCTTTCAACCTATAAGTAGAACACTAGACAATATAATTTATTTTTTTAATTAACAAATATGAATGGCCACATGCCTCAGATGCAGATCAAAGAAGCAGGATGCTGAAGGGATGGATTAAAGTTAGCTGCCTTTTCCCTGTGTCTGGGAGAGCTCAGTTTGCAACATTTTTTTGATAGGAGCGCTCAGCAGCAGAATAGAGCATGAAGTCCAGAGTGTTGCATTAAAGTAAAACCTGCTGAAGGTAGGGGGAGGAGGATAAAAATGAAGCATGATCCTCTCTAGAGCACATTATACATGTATGCTGGTCAGGGATGGCTTGCAGCAACTCTGCAGTACGGTGCAGCAGTGCCCTGCCAACAGAATTCATGCTGAAAACATATGTTCTTCTGCTCAAACCAGCTTTCACTACATCTGGAAACCAAGAGTTAGAGGGGGAGGGAAAAAATAAGGCAGCAGCATATGTAATTCTCTTCTAAGAGAAACCATGCTTTTGTTCATGAAAGAAATCTTTCTGCTTTTATCACCAGCAGAAATTCTCACAAAGTTCTTGAATGGATATTTTAAAGCTTGGTGGGAAAACAAACAAAAAAAAAAGGTAGTGTGAGGGAATGTAGGTAATGGCAGACTTTTATTACTTTTTTCCTGAAGTAAAGTCATGTCTTGATATCAAGAACATTCTTATTAACAAAAAGTGGAAAACTTGGCAAAAACATTGTTTAAAATGACTGCAAGACTTGCAAAACCCCCAGAATAACTCTGTTTTGCTGTCAGAAGCATGGGAAACACAAAACAGATGTTCTGCCCAGCCTGTGTTACTCAGCCAGATCTCTCTTTGCTATGCAGGCAGCTGTACCACATGTCATTTCTGAGAAAGAAGCAGTGCTTTCCTTTGGCACTTCTGCATCTTTCTCACTGACCAGGCAGACACTGGGTGCAGATGAAGACAGCTTCTGTCATCCTGCCCGCTACCTAAGTTTGCAGAATCTCCTTGAGACTGAGCAGCTCCGTGCTTTGAAAAATAGAAGCATTAGGTACAAATTTTAGCAAGCCTTGGTTCCTCAGGCGATTGCTGGGGCTGCTGGAAGTCAGAAGGCGCTACTCGCTCCAGTGGGTGGTGGCAGCAGAGCTCTCTGTTTGCACCCTGAACAATGCTCACATTATTAGAGCTAATGGCAGCTACGTGTACACGTAATAATATAGCCTTGAGACTGCAGCCTGGGAATTCCACAAGAGCAGATTTGAATTTTTTTTGTTCATGGGAGAAAGTATGATGAGTAAGAGGAAAATCGCTTGAGCAGAGGCTGCGCTCTCCCTGCTGGGTTGCTTAAGAAGGGAGGGGTGAGATCAGGGACTTCTGTCTCCAAATGACATTTGGGTGAATGTTAAGGCCTTATGTTGAACTCTGGATCCTCCATTTCAGAAAATCATAGAATCATAGAATTTTTGGGGTTGGAAGGGGGCCTTGAACATCATCTAGTTTCATGCCCCTGCTGTGGGCTAGACCAAGTTGCTCAAACTCCCATCCAACCTGGCACTGAACACCTCCAGGAATGTGGCAACCACAGCTTCCCTAAGCAACCTGTTCCAGTGCCTCACCACCCTCACAGTAAAGATTTCTTATTATCTAATCTAAACCTAGTCTCTTTCAATTTTAATCCTTTCCCCCTTGTCCTGTCACCAAATGTTCTTGTAAATAGTCTCTCTTCATTCTTCCATTAAAGCAATGGAAGGTCAAAATTGGGCCACCCTGAAGCCTTGTCTTTCCAGGCTGAAAAATCCCAATGCTCTCAGCCTTTCCTCACAGGAGAGGTGCTTCTTCTCTCCAATTACCTTTGTGGCCTCCTCTGTACCTGCGCTAACAGTTTGATGTCTTTCCTGTGCTGGGACCCCAGAGCTGATGCAGCCCTGCAGGTGAGGTCTCAGCAGAGCAGAGCAGAGCAGAGCAGAGCAGAGCAGAGCAGAGCAGAGGAGAGGGGCAGAATCCCCTTCCTCCTCTGCTGCCCATGCAGCTCTGGATGCAGCCCAGGACATGTTTGACTCTCTGGGCTGCGAGTGCACATGGCTGGGTCATGTCCACCCTCTCCTCCACCAGGTCCTTTTTGGCAGGGCTGCTCTTAATCTGCTCATCCCTAGCCTGTGTTGACACTGGATGTTGTCCCAACCCCGGTGCAGGACCATGCTCTTGGTCTTGCTCATCTGCAGGAGGCATTTAGCTGCTGTCTCACCCTGAAGGCACAGCTCAGTATTTCAGGATGTTCAGCTTTCTCAGGCTGATGGGGTCATAAATCTGCTAGGCAGAAATGAATGTTTCACCCAGGATTCATCACCTCCTCTCCTCAGTCCTCTAACAAATAGTTGTTGGTGATGGGACTCCTCATCCCTATCTTCCACGTGGAAGCGCTTGTTTAAGCATCTTGCTCTCAGCAAGTTGCGTCTGTGAATCCCCAGTGCTCTTCGGCATCTGGGATTTAGCATCCACTCTCTCTGGGGATACTTCCTTGGAAAAACACATGGTTATTTCATGTAGGCAGATTGCTGCCTCCCATCTGGATATCTGTGAGTAACCTTCCCAGCCGTAAACCTTGGTCAAAGGAGGGAAGTCTCAAAATCTGATTCTAAAATCTACAAAGTCTGATTCTCTAAAATTATAAAAATATTAATATAATTTATAAATCATTCTGGAAAGACAGGGATGGGGAAGAGAGAAGCTATTGCATTACATACCCTCAGCTCCTAAATTCACTAGGAGATGGAGAGGATTAGACCTCTGGCAGTCTCTTAAAATGATTAAGGCAGAAAAAGAGGTTTACTTTGTAGTGGAAGGGAAGCCTTCTAGAGCAGATCACCCTAACAAGACACTCTTAAAAGATCTTAGCAGAATCCCGATAAAATAGAACTGGGAGTAGTGAGATGTTTTAGCTATATGAAAGGGAAATAATATAGCAAAAGGGAAATATTCTGTCACTCCTTGAAAGACAATTTTTGATAAGGAAGAGAAAACAGTAATTTTTTTTTCTGTTTAGATCCTTGTGGAAAGATGGCTGGAGACTCCATGGAAAGATGGCTGGGGGTAATATCAGAGGGAATTGAGACATTGCATTCACATCCTTACAGGAGTTGTAACAGTACAGAAATCATAGGGTAAAATATAGTTGCTGTACCCTGGATGGAATGCAGTTGGCATGCTCCACGATGATTCCCCACACACCATCTGCAATCAGAAGCACCTGCTAAGGGGGAGAAATGGAGGGTGGAGCAACTGGAGACACCACAGCCAGGCTCTGTAGAAATCTTTGCAGGGAGGAGAACTCTGTGGTGGTTTGCAGCTGAGAAACTGCATAGCAGCTGTCAGCCAAGGGAGATAGGAGAAGATGCTTTACTGTTGAGGCAACAACTGTGCTGAAATCACTCTCCTTGGATAAACTTGGTTCATTATAACCTGTAATAACTGTAATATTAAGTCACACCTCCATTCCAAAGTTACCTATGTCCAAGGTACAACCACCCCCTTATTGGGCCTGTGCTCTATATTTTATTGACATATTTTTGAGAGTTAAGTGGGAGACATCAATCAGTAACAAAGGTATTTATAACTAAAGTTACTCAAGCTCCACCTCATAAAGAAATAGTATAAAAGTAAATCAAGAATGGGGAAAATTTTGGGAAGACTCCATAATTGCTGGGAAGTCAGCAGAGTGAACCTTCAGAGTGAATCAGAGAGTCTTCTCCCCCATAGGGATATTGGGTAAGGACCCTACTCTGTACATGCTGGATACTTTTATTGTGGTTTGTCTGTGTATTGCTTTGAACACATTTTTGAAGTTGGATACTATCACCAGCCATCCTCAAACCTTAATATGTCACAATTTTATATGAATAAAAAAATATCATTCCATAAACTGTTGGCATGAGTGTAGGAGAATTCTGGCCCTGATTGGGGCAATAGAGCTGCATGGACTCCATGAATCAGAAGGCTAAATATTATTATGTATTAAGATCTATATGCAAGAGCAGAGAAAGCAGCAAACATGCAGGCAAGCAAGCCAGACAAGCAATTCCCAACAGCAATCCCTCTCCGTCCAAAACATCCAGAGTATATTGACAAGGCAGAATCCTGTACTAAGCATAGATGGGCTACCCTCTGTAAACATCAGGATGTTATGAAGAATTCTCCCAGCATTCTCAAAACAATCTCAGGGCCAAGTGTTTGGCCCATGTTGTAGGCAACATCTCACCCTTCTTTCTATATTAAAAAATATGGTGTTTGTAAATCCTTTCCACAGGGCCCCTGTTGTGGGAAGGAATACAAACTGTACAAACAAAGAAGGAGGTCTGAGAACACCTTAGATAGATCAGGAAGATAT
>VWZN01001595.1:78866-98481 GCA_013396955.1 Regulus satrapa | reverse complement strand
TGTGTGTGTGTGTGTGTGTGTGTGTGTGAAAAAAGACCCATACTAAAATGTGCAAAGGATCAGGCTATTTATCATTCCATTGGTCTATGATACCTGTAAGATCTCAACATGGACTGGTGATGAACACACTGATATCTCTCTGAGGTACCTTCAGGTCACATTTGCACCTCTGCCCAGCATTTTTGCAGACAGACTGAAAGAGCACCTGGGCTATCGGCCTGATGCTGAATGGAACAGACACAGATGTGTCAGACCAGGCTATAGTCCTGTCTCTGTCAGCCTGTCCAGTGTCTGGGACAGCTCTGAATTTGGGAAAAGCTGTTTCCTTCTGCAGCTGCACAGTTTCTTTCTTCACCCTCCCCCAGTGCCTCCTCCTCAAGGGTTAAATTGAACCCATTCTCAGGCCCTTGATGGCTTTCCTGCACTCCCCCTCCAGTGAGGACCCTGCCCCTGGGTTCCCTGTGCTTCTGCAAGTCCCAGTCCCTATGTTCCACTGGGCAGGAGGGAGGAAAATGTCCTGAGGTCCCTCTGGGGTTCTCTCCATTCTCCCCGTCCTCTCTCTCTCAAGGTTGCAGAAAGAGTCTTAGACAGGCATTTGCCTGCTTGTTAATGCAGCTTGCCACTGAAAAAGCACAGATTGCTCTGTCTGCTCTGAATCTGAGTAAGATTTGATCCTCCCAGCAGCTGTGCAGGAGGGGATCGCTTTGCTTGTCCTTGATGGGCTCTGAGCCTTCTGCGGTCTGAATCAGACCCAAAACTCTCACAAGAGAAAGCAGAGGGAATAAAGTACCTCAGTCTCTGTAAGCAGAGAGCAGTGATCAACTTTGGACTTCTCTGGTCCATAGTTCCCAGATGGCTCTGGCTCTGTCCGAGCTCCCTTTGCAGCCCGGCTACAGTGGGGCCCTGGTCTCCTGCCGTCCTGCAGTCCTGGGTTTCTTCACGGCCTGCCCCATATGGATAATTCCTGGGATTTAGCTGAGATGCGTCGAATCACAAGGAGAGCCCAGCTCCAGCCAGCACTCAGAACATCACATCGGGGTCACCAGATGTAGGAGAATTCTGGCCCTGATTGGGGCAATAGAGCTGCATGGACTCCATGAATCAGAAGGCTAAATATTATTATTTATTAAGATCTATATGCATGAGCAGAGAAGCAGCAGCATGCAGGCAAGCAAGCCAGACAAGCAATCCCTGTCTGTCCAAAACACCCAGATTATATTGATAAGGCAGAATCCTGTACTAAGCATAGATGGACTACCCTCTGTAAACATCAGGATGTTATGAAGAATTCTCCCAGCATTCTCAAAACAATCTCAGGGCCAAGTGTTTGGCCCATGTTGTAGGCAACATGTAAGTCCCTCAGAGATGCTGGCAGCTGCCTGCAGCAGGGAACATACTTGAGCAAAGTAGAAGACACACTGATAGGTCATAAAATGGGAAAATCCTCTGGGTTTTTTTATTTCCTTGAATATTTCATTGGTGGAAATGTCCTNGATGGGCTCTGAGCCTTCTGCGGTCTGAATCAGACCCAAAACTCTCACAAGAGAAAGCAGAGGGAATAAAGTACCTCAGTCTCTGTAAGCAGAGAGCAGTGATCGACTTTGGACTTCTCTGGTCCATAGTTCCCAGATGGCTCTGGCTCTGTCCGAGCTCCCTTTGCAGCCCGGCTACAGTGGGGCCCTGGTCTCCTGCCGTCCTGCAGTCCTGGGTTTCTTCACGGCCTGCCCCATATGGATAATTCCTGGGATTTAGCTGAGATGCGTCGAATCACAAGGAGAGCCCAGCTCCAGCCAGCACTCAGAACATCACATCGGGGTCACCAGATGTAGGAGAATTCTGGCCCTGATTGGGGCAATAGAGCTGCATGGACTCCATGAATCAGAAGGCTAAATATTATTATTTATTAAGATCTATATGCATGAGCAGAGAAGCAGCAGCATGCAGGCAAGCAAGCCAGACAAGCAATCCCTGTCTGTCCAAAACACCCAGATTATATTGATAAGGCAGAATCCTGTACTAAGCATAGATGGACTACCCTCTGTAAACATCAGGATGTTATGAAGAATTCTCCCAGCATTCTCAAAACAATCTCAGGGCCAAGTGTTTGGCCCATGTTGTAGGCAACATGTAAGTCCCTCAGAGATGCTGGCAGCTGCCTGCAGCAGGGAACATACTTGAGCAAAGTAGAAGACACACTGATAGGTCATAAAATGGGAAAATCCTCTGGGTTTTTTTATTTCCTTGAATATTTCATCGGTGGAAGTGTCCTATCCAGCAGGACTGTTCAGTGAAGGGTCCCCATAACTGGATGCTCACAGACTGCTTGGGCATGAGGGTTTCAGCTTTCCTGGGGTGCTGGCAGACAAATCAAACACTAAGGGTTGAGAAAAATGCCCCCACATTAAGGGTCAAGGAAACCTCCCCTATTCACATGGCAATAGAGAAGGAGGTGCTGAGGATATAAAGGTAAAACACAGTTTGTATGAGAGTGAACATGAAATGACAACATTTAGGATCTTCATAAAGAAAATTTTTTTAAAAATTATAGTATCAAGATATTAAACTTGAGTAACTGCAAAGGATTGATAGGCAAAGTTTTGTGGAAGGAAAAGATGAAATGAGCTGGCAACTTCTCAAAGAATCAGAAGAAATCAGTTATAGGAAGATACAAATTCAGCAGAATCCTGAGCTCTTTACTGCTCTCACACCCAAGAGAAAACATAGGAAGTAAACAGTAGGTGAGATTTCTAAAGGTAGGTATAAAAAAAGAGGTATGTAAGAACAGAGGCATCAAGGACAAGAGGAAATCACTGTTTTTTTCTAGTAAGGAAAAGACCAGTGGAGTGGGAAACGTAGAGATGAAGGTCATAATGTTTAATGACTTTTTTTTCATCTATCATCCCTATAGCAGTGATCAGGTGGTTAATGCCATTAATTCCAAGGACAAAAGGAAAGAACAAACCAGAGAGAAATTAGGTAGGCTCACCTTTACAACTGGCTGAGCTTCCTTATCTGACACAAGAATACCTCTGACTTATCAGCAGTTATCACTGAGGCTTTGCAAGAGGCAGCTGTGTTACCAACAGGAAAACATCAGGGAAAAGAAGGTGACAATGAAAAGACAGAGAAAGTAGAGTCAGAGAATCATGGATAAGTCAGCTTAAATGCAGTCTCTGAAAACTACTTCACAAATAAGACAACAGAATTCTTGGGAGGAACTGAAAAGTGAAAAGGTTAATATCCAGCTTGGATCTACCAAGTACAAATCATTTGAAAGAAGGGGAGAAGCAGTGGATAGCTGCTATCTTTGCTTTAATTAGGTTTTGACAGTTTTACATTACAAGACAAGAAAACAGTCTAGTCTATGTGCTGTTTGAAAGCTGTTCTGGTACCTGTACCTGCAAGTCAGTTGGAAAGGTTTGCTCTCAAAGTGAATGGATGCCTTCCTTAGACAGGATGATGTGGGATGCTATAGTCAGTTTTTTCCCAGTGCTATTGCTATCTGGATGCCAGGAAAGGGGCCTTGCTGGATAACTCAGCAGATGATGCTGCTGGGAGGAGATGCAAGTACATTGCAGGAGTGCTTTAGAATTCAAAGTGCCCTTGGGAAACCAGTGAAATGGCCTGGAAAACACACAAGATGAATTTCACGGTGAAAATGCAAGGTGCTGCACTTTGACAGGATTAATCACAAATCTGAGGTTGGTGAGAACAAAATTAAACAAAGCTGTGTCATGAAAAAAGGCAAACATTGTGCAGGGTGTATAAAAAATAGAGCTGAAGAAAGATACTTAGAGAAATACTATGTATTTTTTTCCTCACAAATGGCTGTAATTTGAGATGTTTGTGGACAAATTTGAGCATGTCCAAAGAAAAGTAACAAGAGGTCTAAAAAAGCATGACCTTGGAGGAAATAGTGAAGAAATTAGCTTGGTGTGGTCTCAAGAACAACAGACGGGGGAGGGGATGGCAACAGCCTTTCAGTACATAAAGGCTGCTGTGAGGAGGAAAGGCGTAACCTGCCCTCTGCATCTGCAGGGGATAGGTCAAGAAGCACTGGAGTTCAGCTGCTGCAAAGGAAGTGTATAAAAATTTTCTGAGGCATTAGGGAAAACTTTCTAATGGTACAATTAGGGAAGTACTAGAATAGATTGCCTGGGGAAGAAGTGGAGTCTCCAACACTGGCCGTCTCAACAATTTAGGCTAACATCTGTCAGGAACAACACACATATAACCAAACTGGCTGGGGGCCAGGGAAGTGACTACATGACCTCCTGAAGTCCCTTCCAGACCTGTTTTTCTCTGGTTCTAATCACTCAGGAGCCTCCCTCCCTGGCAGTGCTCTGTACTTTTGGCATGAACCATTTGACATGCTGCTTTATTACCACCCTAGTTTCTCTGCATTCCTCTATATTAAGCTGTGGGCTCATGGGTAGCTTATCTGAAAGAGAAGCAATGTTTCACTTCAAGTTCCTCCAGCAAATGTTAGGGATGGCTCTTCAGTCACATTGTGTATCCATGTTTTCAGGAATTTAAGTTTAGGCAGTCCTGGGACCACCCCAGATCCTAAAACCAGTGGCATGAGGAGAGCTGGAACCTAAACCAGTGAAGGAGTACAGAGCAGAGCTACAGCCTGGGGAGCTGCTGTGTGCCACACAGGGAGTGAGGCAGGCTGAGCTCTTACAACCTTCTTCCCACTCCCCTGACGGACAGAAATCTGTAATTTCTCACTGACAAGACGGGACTGAAGGATCAAAGACACAGACCTGCCTTGTCTCCTTAGCCCACCCAGAGATGTCAGATGCTCAGAGCCGCCAGTCAGACCTGGCAGTACCTGGGCAAAGCCTGCATCACTAAGACCTTCATGGCTGGATCTGCTTTGTTCCCCAGACCTGAGGAAATACTTCCAAGAGAATCTGCCCAACAAAAAACAAAGTGTAGGAGTAGAGAATGGGTAAAGAATTTTTATATCGACCCAGTGTTTTGTATCATCCCAAATATTTTATATTAAGTTTACCAGACTTTCCAGTATCCTCATAAGACATACCAAACAGCAACAATAGTCTCAGAAATAATAATCTTTTAAAGTGCTCAGAAAATACCTGACCTAAGACAAAAGAGCACTGTTAAGTGGGCCATTTACCTTAATGTGATATTTTTAGCTGAGTTGAAAGTACTCTGTCAAGGTGGACAGGGTCAGAAGCTGGTCTCCATCAACACTGCTCTCCTGTGACACAGAAGGAGCATGCCCATTCTGATCACTTCCCAGAAACCTCAGCCCTGAGTTTGTCCTGTGTTCCATCTCATGTTTGCCATAGCACGGGAGCACCTGCAGTCAGAGGCAGCAGAGACAAGGACCTCTGTTTTCAAAGCTTGTATCTAAAGGGAGGAAGGAGTGATGTTCACATGTATATGAAGGAAGCATAACTCAGACATCTTTGGAGAGCCAGGGCTGCAGTGAAGCTCATAAACCCAGGGGGAAAGAGAATGAGCGACTGACAATGACCTCTCCCAAAATGTTGTCAAACTGATTGCCTCTCCTAGGATTTTACTTTTCCTCTATGCAGCTGTCCCTCTTTCATGTCAGCTGACACATTTTGCCCTCAGCCAGTGCTTGTGGGAGCTCCAAAGTCCTCATTCTTTATTTCTCATTCATCTTACCCCTCATAGCCTCTGTTTGCAGCAAGCAGGCACAGTTGCCAGACCACTGAAGGAAAAACTTGAGCTTTCTGAATTTCTTAGTGTCCTCAGAACACAAAACTCCAAAATAATGTCATCCGATTCCTCAGGCAAACACGTTGCTTGAGAGAGACTGTGATAAATCACATTTAAATGCAAGAAGAAATCGCCGTTCATGGCTGGCTTTGAACTGGCTTGGAGGCCAGTGGCATATGACTCCTGCTTTAGAGCTTTAATTTGTTAAAGAGATGAGCTAAAAGTCAGTCCTGGGCAACTAGCTCTAGGTGGCTCTGCTTGAGCAGGGGGGTTGGAGCCAGTGACCTCCTTTCAGCCTCAGCCATAATGTGGTTCTGTGTGATTCTATCCCTCCTTTTATTCCCGAGTCTGCCTCTCCTGAAATAGTCTGTTTCTTTCTCAACTGGTCCTTGAAGTGTTGCTTCCAACCCTGTGCACTAGACAGGTCAAATAGCAAACAACTGCCTGCAAACCCAAGTAAAACCTGAGTTCTATGATGAACAGCTGAGGGAACTGAGGCTGTTTAGCCTGGGTAAAAAGGAGGCTCAGGGGAGACACTATTGCTCTGTACAACTGCCTGAAAGGAGGCTGTGGCAAGGTGGGGGTCAGTCTCTTCTCCCAGATGACTGCTGACCGGACAAGAGGACATGGCCTCAACCTGCACCGAGGGAGGTTCAGGTTCGACATCAGGAAGAATTTCTGCATGGAAAGGTCACTTAAACATAGGAATGAGCTGCCCAGGTAGGTGGTGGAGAAACAACAGGTTGTGTCACTTAGTGCTACAGTTTAGTTGACAACCTGGTGCTTGGTCAATGTAGGTTTTAAAACCTAATGATTCATATTGTGATTTGGTAAAAATTGTGCAGGCCCTGTAACAGGTTGACTTGGCTTTTGAGGCTGCTACATGTAACTGCTTAGTCAAATCTCCCAAAATGCTGAACACTAGCCCTGCCCCACACCCCTGTGAGGGACACTGATTTCTCAAGAAAACGCTTTTTAGGAAACGTAGAGCATTTAGAAGAGTAGACTTTTCAACTGCAGAGTGTTTTCAGACTTGGTGATGGCAAAGCTGCTAGTCTTGCTGCCATCCCACATATGCAACTATGCATTACAAAGACAAGAAGCAGTCACACAGAAAATGGTGTCTGTGCCTTACTCAAAACCTGCTGTTCTCCTGGTGGCATCTATGCTTTATTTAGGTCACTTTATAAAAAGGACAAATTAAGCCTCAGGGCAGAATTGTATCCTTTGACTCTGTGGGCAGAATCTGTTCTCACTCTAGAGTAAATGGTGATGGCTTTAGTTTGTTGAAAATAACAGATCTTTTTATAATACACTTGAATTGAATGTATTCCAGTGGAAAGCAGGACTTGATCTTTTAATAGAAACAAATAATCAAAAATCTTCACACTGTTTCCTCAAGTTTCACTAGCTGGAAAAAAAAATCCAACAAAACAAAACATGAGCAGGAATAATAATTTTTTTCATCATTTCACTCTCAAGGTCTGCCCTCAAGGATCTCTACTAGATTAGACTGATTCCTCAATAAAAAAAAGACTTTTGTTTGCACCATGGCCTTTTTTAGAAGGAATCTGTTGCAGAATTAAGCCTAGTAGCACAAAATGTTTTCAGTAGCAAAAATTCCCTAGGGTGAAGAAGTTTGTTAAAACTTGACCAGCCAATATAAAGCTGAAGTTATGCCTAATTCTACCTATACAATAACAGTTAATTGAAGTGTACAAATACAGTTGTTCCTTTTTGCCCCTTATTTTGTTGTTTAGTTCATCTTTGCAGTTTAATCACAGTTCTAAAGAATTTTAAGTCCTTTTTTTTTTTTTCTTTACACATTCAAATATATAGCTCTGCTTGCCAGAATAAATAATATATCACACCCCATGCAGCTGAAATACTTGTCCTGCTCCAATCACAGAAAGACTGTGTAACTGTTTGTTCTTCAAAATACTGTCAGGAAATTTTGTAGAAAAACATCATCCACATTAGGTGGCTTTCAAATGGTATATTTTGAAGGTGAAGTACTTAAAGAGAACTTGCATGATTTTAAGGCAAATCCTAATAATACTTATAAAAAAACACCCTACCAAACAAGTCTGTAGCCCTTGTGACTTGGTGGGCTATTTTAGACACATGTTTAGCATGAGAAGTTGCTGTGAGAGCAGACCATTTCCATGGATTGACCGTATCCTCCATCCCCTTCCCCACCTGATGCCTCTTCCCTTTCTCCTCTTGTGTCATCAGTGGTACCAGCTGCCTTCTCACCACCAAACGTGAAGAGAAGGAACAACTTCCTTCATAGCTTAGGTACTGCTCAAAGCATGGCTTGTTTTTCCATTAAGCAAGAAAGTACCTTTTAGCTTAGGTGTTGCTGTTAAATCTCTGGAAAATAATGCCTTCAGACCAGACTTTGTGTCTGTGCTCCTTACCTTGCCCATGACCAGCAGGAGATTTTGGAACTGTCTTCTTCTCAGGTGATGTTTGCAAGCATGTCCTTGCATCCATAGGGCAGTAAAGATATTTTTTACAGTATATAAGTAAATATATACTTATAAATAAGTATACATTATATACTGTATATATACAGTATATAATTTGCTTATCTCACCTAAAATAGAGCTACAGTGAATTGTCCAACAAACATTTATGTAATTGTTAAGTTACTCCTGTGATTTTAATTTTTTTTTTTTAGTAGTGAATAGTAGGTCACCAAACCTGAAATCTACCTGTAGGATAAAGCTGATTTTCTTCTGAGTCTCATTTTGAATGATGGCTCTAAGCCACAGTAACAATAAGTGACTGCATCACATCTTTCCAAAACAGCATGGGTTGTCATTTTCAGATGACTGCAATTTCAAAAGTGCAACCAGTTTATACTCTTGAAAGAGTTTAAAAATAGAAATATCTAAAACAGAACCAAAACATTATGATTTTTTTTTTTTAATAAGAAGGCCCAAAAATTGGTTTGGCCAATTGTTTTGCAGTAAATGTTTGATATTTTAAAATAATTTTGGCTTCAGTTCAAATGGGACCAAAAAACTTATGGATGGCATATGAAGATGAAAGAGAAAATTAACATAGAGATGTTGGTATGTGGATACAATCATGTGTGCTTTTTTCAGTATTCACTGCTATCCCAGTGTGAATTGAGAAGAAAGGGATAACTTATCCTTAGAGGCATGTATAAGAGAAAGATGAAAACCCTATTGATTTTTATTGTGCATTGTGTCTGTCATTCACAAAGCCCTCCCATTTATAGAAGGATATTTTTAGTGCTAGAGCTTCCTTTAGTGAACTCCAGTTAGATATTTCCTCTTAATCACTCTGTTATTTGCAGGGGGATCTTTTCCTAATCTTGAAATGAAGGAATTCACTTGCCTTTGAGAAACATATCCTGGATTTTTCAGAGTAACACCCTTTTTTTCACTCTGTCTGGATCTGTGTCCTATGAGTGGGCTCTAGCAAGCCTGAGAGCAGATAGCTGCTTTTCTAACATGTCAGCAGCATATGTACATGTCAATCCATGTTACACAGGAAGTAAGATAACATCATCATTTTAGTGAGGAGTTCCTGCAATTTTCAGTTTCCATATTAACAGGAAAAATAAGAGTCCTTGGGAAGTTTATGGCCTGAAGAGTGACAAATACTTGCAGTGCATAAAGACATGGTTCCCAGATAGTATTTACTGCTGTACTCCAGCCCACATGGCTTGCATGAGGAAAAGCAGGCTGGGGACTAGCACTTGGTACAAGGAGGGAAAAATGACAGGGGAAAAAAGGGGATGAAAGCCTTCCCGAGCAGTCTGCTGAGTGAAAACCTCTGCCTTCTACTGAGGAAGAATTTCCAAGTGGATGTCATCCAAGAACGATTTGATTCCCCAGAGAGGCCTGTACCCTGGTTTCAAGGCACGAGCAGTGCCCATGCCTGCTCACAGCTGTCCCTTTGCCTGGCTCCATCTGTGAGCACTCTGGAGCCCACTCCTGTGCTCCTGCCACACTTGGCAGCTCCTCCCTTACTTCCGTGTGGCACAGTGGACAGCAGCACCTCGTCCCACCTACTCCCAGGCTGGTCTAAGAATCTGCAGGGCACCATCTTGACACCAGCTGTGCAGGTGCTTCTTCACTGATTTAAGCCTCAAGAAGTTTCTTTAGCCTCATTGGAGAGGGCACCTCACTGATGTCTGTCAGTGTTTGAAGGGAAGGTGACAAGAGGATGGAGCCAGGCTCTGCTCAGTGGTGCCAAGCAATGGGACAAGAGGCAGTGGGCAAAAACTGATACACAGGAAGCTCCACCTGAACATGAGGAAAAACTTTTTTACTGTGCAGGTGCACTGGAACAGCCAAGCAAGGACCTATTACTCCAAATACTTTTATGCTAGTCCAGTCAAAACAAAAGTCTCTTCCAAAACTAATTAGACAATGACATTTTGTCTTGAATGCCTGAAAGCTGGAAGTCAACTGCTACAAAGAAACCCTGTTGCCTTCCACAGTACCCATGACCAAAATGAAAAAAGGTCAGTGTAACCAGAGGCAGCTGTCTGACAACTCATCTTACCTAAGGTTGCCCAGGGTATGATGCAGGGCTGAAATACACTTTGAGGGACATATACAGGGTTTCAGCTCATATGTGGGGTTTTCAGTAACATTGGTTTAGTTGTTCACAGAGAGGGGAGAACTGCAAGGGGCTGTATTTGTGCCAAAGCACACCTCTGTTTTTACATCTCTGTTTCCTGGGCAGCTCTGAGGCATCTTAGGAGGACTTTACCAGAGGTGTAACATCATATGAAATTATCACAAGTCTATTTCATGTAGAAGAGGATTCTCCTGAAAGAGTCTGTGATTCTTTTCCTTGATGTTGGCTAGGAACACTGACTGCTCACAGAGCAAAGGTGAGAACTGAGTGACTGAGAACATCCTAGATATTCTCTGTCTTGCATTAAAGCCATAAGTATTGCCAGTTCATATTTATGTATTTCATAACATGAATGCATGTGTTTCATTACAGTGTGGAGTGTCATTTTAAGATACTAAGAGACACACGCCCAGCACAGGTCACAACCCTGCAGACATGCTACAACAGAGTAGAACTTCATCTCCTGAGCCTGGGAGACCTGAGCAGGAGTTAGGGGACAGGTATTCCATCAGGAGAAAGGCACCATCGCTCTCTGGACTCTTCAGGAGAAACACTGTCGAGGCCTCCAGAGTCATGCAAGTCTTCACTTAGTGTCCATTTTCTGCATTTCAATGAGTAATTATATTTACAAAACAAGAGCTTTTTCTTTCTCTCAACTTTTCTTCAATTCTCCTTAGTTGTGCTCTCTTTCTGGCTTACATTTTAAATGTGCCTTGGCAGCAAGTTCCTCAGCTTCTTTAATTTATTACCTCTGTTTATAGAATATGGATATTGGGCCAACTTTATTTCTTACATTAAGCGAATCAGTGCAAATGCAATCACTTTTGGATATCCACTGTATAAAATAAGCATATTTAGATAATCAAATAAGTGTTGCCATATGCATGTTGGCTGGTATTTCTTGCTGTATAGCATTCTTATTTTTCTTATGTGGTGTCCTTTGTCTTCTTTCCTTCCCTTTTTGACTGTGTTTGGTCAGTTATTCAGGAAAAAAAAAAATTACTTGTACCTTAAAAGAAATGCTGTCTATTCAGCATATGGCATTTATAGATCTTCGGAAATTCTTTAGGGAGGCGTGCTTCAGATTAGTGGTCTCTCTCCTTCGGGGATGGTTTTAATTTGTTAGCACTTTAGATCTGTAGTCTTGAGGTAGCTCCATTTTCAGTCAATAAAATGGTTAGTGAAATGAGGGTAAAATATTATAATTGTGTTCTTCAAATCAGATTTTTATGTGGGTTTTTTTTTCCTCCTGGTATGTAAATCTGTCATTCGGAGAGGAATTTTTCCTGTTTTCTTTTAATCTTTGGTGCATGTGCCAAGAATGATGATTTTAAACATGAATTACCACAGTGACTCAAAGTCAAGCTGCTGGTAGGCCATTACCCTGGGATGGGAAGGGAGCCAAAATCAGCCTGGCTTTGACTCCGGTGTTTCCGACTCAAGTCTGCCACCCTGTCTAGGGCCCTCACCTCTGCTCACAGCACGTCGCCTCTTTGGGACCCAGGTGCAAGGGCCAAACCACTCCTAAGGAGAGCCAGCCACACTTTGTCTTGGTAAAGACAAAGATGTAAATGAGCCACAAGGGCTTCCTGCAAAGCAGCAGCTCTGTCGGAGCCAAGCTGGCCCATCCATCGGCCCACCTTCACCCACCAGTGATGTACAGCCAAAGCCTCAGCTGTGATGCTTTGTGAAAGGAATGAAGGGATGTACAAATGCCACACAAACCCAGGTCAACAGCAGCCAGCTGTGGCAGCACCACCATGGAACAGCTGAAGAAGGAGTCAGCAAAAGGTCTTCTAGTCTGCCATGGTTACAAACCAAAGTCACTTTTGGAAATGGCATTGCCTCTGTGAAGCAAATCAGAAGGGTAAGGCAGGATGATGCTGACAGTTCGTTGCAGTGATCAGGGAAACAGGTGCCACTCAGGACTTTGGGCCTTGTCATCCCATCCCAGTCCCAAGGCAGGTTTGTATCTAGTCAGTCAGGCAGACATCTGAATAGCCTGATCATAATAACCCTCTTGTCATAGGGATTTCAAACCCTCCCAGGTAGTCCTCACTGGGGCTCCAACATCCTTTCCAGGAAAATGTTTTTCCAAGTATACAACTTAAAGCACTGCTACAACTTCAGCTCATTGTTTTCTTTGTCTTTGCTCATGGACACAGAGAGCAGATTGTTCTCTTTGTTCTTCAGCACATTTTTGCACACTACAACCATGTTTTCCCATTAGTTTTTCCCTTCCTCACACTGAAATACATGGGCATTGCCCGTGGTTGCCTTCCTTACTTCCTTACTGTGGACTTGGCTGCTGTGTGAAAAGCAGCCTGCACAACAGAGAGGCTGTGCACAGCTTGTGGGACAAACCATAGTGCAAAGACATGGATGACCTGAGGCCACTGAAAGGCAGTCTAAGAAGTCATGGGTATGCAACATGCCAAAACAGTTTCTGCAATAGTTTTTGTGTGGTTGCCTGGATGGTGTGGGCCTGGGGTTTTGGTTGTTTTTTGTAATACAAGGGGTGAATTAATTTCTGTCACTCTTCTAGATTTTCAAATGGATATGTACGTGTTTCTCACCTGTAAAATATTGATGTAAATAAAACTGAGAACATTTTGCATCAGGCAGTAGATTCAGTGGCAAACTGCTTTGCAACTTGGCTGTTGTGTTTTAGAAATGAACAAGCCCTCTCAAAGTGCCCAGGCCCTGCTGGGAATGGTTGGCAGAAAATCAGCCTCAGAGGACACACAGTGGAAGATGCTTGTCTCTATTGGCACCTCCCCACAGGTAATCAGGGATGCATCCCAGAGCTGGAGCTTGTGATTCCCATCTGAGCCTACTGAAAGAGGATGAATTGCAAAATATCTGACGTTTCACACGAGCAAAGTCAAAAGCCTCATGCTGATTAAATTATAAACATCCTTAAAAACACAACAGTGAGCAAAAGCAAAAACACAAACTCAAACAGTTCCCTCTCCTGAAAACCTATAGTGATCATGAGCTCCTTATGAAAGTGAAGCTATGATTTTGTCTAAGAAAAAAGCCTTCTGTTTGAAGTTAAAACAAATAGCTTTATTATTTAGGAAAAAAAAAAAAATCAAAACCAAATACAAAACTGGAGAGACATGCAGCTGAATAGCATTTCATAACATATAGGAAGTTTCCCCATTACACTTGACAGGAACAGAATATGCTGGAATCAAAGGGGTATGTTAACAACTCAGCATATCTACCCCTTTGGAACTAGTATTAGTCTATCATATCACCAAAAAATAATAAATCTTTGTAAAAGGCAGCAGTTGCTTTCATATTCTGGCAGCAAAACCCATCTGGCACTATTAGAAAAGTAAAAAAGGCAACGTATCTAAATTACATTGTTACAACACCTACAGCCTAATTCATTTTCATGTGCTATCCATATGTAAGCCCTGAGCAATAGACAGCCACTTAAAAACTCCCTTGTTTTGTGTGTGTGTGTGTGTGTGTGTGTGTGTGAGGAGGCGGGGGCGAGAGAAGAGAGAGACAGACAAGGTGAACATGGAGACCTCTGTTTTTATTCTGATGTTTTGAAGTGGAAAATATTGCAAACCCTAACTGGCATGAAAATAATTACACTGGATAAATAAATGAATAAATATAATAGCAGGTTTTCACATATAAAAATTCCTGAAAAGTTTTTAGCTTTATCAACCCCCTTCCACACCCACCAGAGCATATGGCCCACTGTTTGTGCAAATCAGCCGTCTTTGCTTAAAGTGGATGTTTCTATTAACACTGTGACTAATTACTGAAAACAAACATGTGTAAGTATGATCTCTGCTAACTGCCTCTGTCAACCCATCTTTTTCTTCTTGCTATTCAGTCGAAGGGATTAAGATTGCTTGCAAAAGTACCATAGACCTCCACTTAGCCTGTTAACTGGCATGAATAAACAAAGCCCATCAACCACAGCTGACGTCAGGCTCCAAGAATGTTTTTTACATTAGTTTAAATTAAAAGGAAAAAAACAACCCAAAAACGTAAAAAGTGAAAAAAAATTCAGATAATGTTAAAGCACTGAATGTAAAGAGCTTGGACATGGGACATGAGGGGCTGCTTTGGGAGGTGTATTGAGAGCTCGTGTGCAAACCACAGCACACGAGCTCACATGGGTGGCAGAGGTTTTGTGCTGAGGGCAACCTATTCTGCCTCAGAGTGCAAGGCTGGACATACATGCACACAGAAGGAGCACCCAGAGAAACTTTAATGTCAGTCTTTCTTGTGGTTTTCTCCCATCCATAAATGAAAACAACAGCAAGGAAAAAAATACTTAAAGCATCCATTTGGTCTTCGTAAGATACAAAGAGGAAAATATACAAGCAGAGTTTTCTTCTAGGTGCTTTACAAAAACTGCTACACCAGCATCACAGAGTGGGGGACATGAAGCCTCATGGCTCCTTGTCTTGTTGCCTACTTGGGAGTGGAGGAGAGTGGAGAGAGCCAGGCTGCTTCAGAGCAAGTCTTCCTTATTAGAGTAGAAATATAGGGGTTAAAAAACCATCTTTGTGGTGCAGCTTGAATGTGTGTTCTCTCCCCAGGCCCTGTGTCTGGGCTGGCTGCAGCCCTGTAGAAGCTGTTGGGCTCTGAGCAGACAGTGGTAAAACCAGGTGTCAGCACACAGACTGCCCCTGAGAGGAGCCAGCTCTACAGGGTGGAGAGAGAACCAGTAACCATTTTTACACAGCCATGCTGCCTGTCTAACATGAGCTGTGGGACAGGGTCTCAGTGCATTTTACCTCAAGTTGTACATAATGTAAAAACAAATTACATGCTAGAAAATTGCACAAGCCTACATCTGCTGCTTTTTCCAAGCTCAAAGTATGGTTGGGAGCCAATTCCCTGTCATTTCTCATCTCTTGCACTTTACACAGGGTGTTTCCTTTATAAAACAACTTGCCTTTGGGTTTAATGATTTCTAAGGAAACATAACTCTGTCAGTGCGCTCCAGTGTTTAATTCCTCCTTTGCTGTTAGTGTCTGCCTGGTGCAGCCCAGGGACACCAGTGTGCTCACTGAACTGTGCATGCACTTCATGTGCTCTTGGGCTCATGCCCATGCCTAGAAGCTGGTGTTTGATCTAGACTGAACAAGATGGCCTTAGTCTTCAAAGCCAGCATGTTTACATTCCTCTGCTCGATCTTGCCTCTTTTTTTCAAGTACCCTCAAGATAGGTGTCCTGCTGTTAGGATAAATACCTTGTGCACTGCCCTTTTCTCTGGTGGCCTCAACATTATTTCGCAGAGGTGGAAGCACTGTTAACTCATTTTTATCATGAAAAAATGGCAGCACAGTGCTCAGACCTGCAGGACAAAGCAAGGACAGGAACAGCAAGGAAAAAACCACAGATGTCCTCTCACACTGCCCAACGTGGCCCAGCCTGCTTCAGAGCCACCTAGTGAGCCTTAGTACCTCGGCTTTCCTTCCAGCCACCCTCTCCTCAGTGGCTTCTTCTCTCCCTCCCAAACCAAGCCTCCTGGTGCAGTGGGCTGGCGGAGGCAGAAAATAGGGACAGCAGAGCAAGGGGAGTGCAGAAATAAAATCCTTAACTTTTGAACCCTTAACTGTTCACTGCAGTGCTACGTGGGTTGAAACAACCAGAGCAGATGTGCTGATCTAGAGGTGACTGGGTCAGACAGCAAGGTCCTGTGAACCAGACTGGTGAAGAGAAGACATGGGAAGGAGTGGGGGGAAACCCTTCTGAGAGCAGGAAGTGAACAGGATCAGTGCTCAGCTGGCTCTGTCTTCCATCACAGGGCATTTCTTTGGCTGTAGGAGGGGAGCAGCAAAATCCACTGCCCTTGGTGGCCCGTTCAGAAATGGACTCTCTCTGCCTGAAATGACAGCTGCATGTCAGGGACAAGGGCTCCAGCTTGGGGCAATGAGGAGAGTGTCTCTGGTTCTTCTCAAGCTCAGCAGTGATACTGACCTTGCATGCTAAGACTAAAGACATATAAAGGAAAACCCAGGGATTCAGGGTTTACTGCTGGTTCCTACTGCTGTGCCCAATACACATGAGAAAATTCAGCTGCAAACATGGCACATACACCACATGAATCAACAGGCTGAGAGCGGGAATAGGTGATGGAGAAACAAGGGCAAACATGGCACATACACCACATGAATCAACAGGCTGAGAGCTGGAATAACTGATGGAGAAACAAGGGAGCTACAGGAAGAGGAAAGTAGCTGCAGCAAGGCGTACAAACTCAAACCCTGAGTTTACTGCTCAGGTCTTCAGTCAGCTTGACACTGTGACACAATCCTCCTCAGTACACCTCAGTGAGAGGAGTGGAAACACGTTAGTTCCTGGCTTGAATCTTATCAGGTTTCCTTTCGTTCTGGCAGACACTTTTAAGTTTCCCACCACTTCTCTGAAGATCCCAAAATATGAAGCAAATCGCCCTGGTTTTGGCTGACATCTCACACTAAGGCAGAGTTGACGCCACTTCCTGAGTTTGGTCTGTTAACACAGGATGAAATACTTACAGCCTATGGATTGGGGCAGGGGGAATGAGTCAAAATGGTAAATAGTCTACATTTTACCTGTGCCTCAGCTTATAAAGTCAGGCACTGCAGTTTAACACACACACACAAAAATCAATCCAGGGGCAGAACCTCTTGCTCTTCATAGGTAGATTTCCCAATGCATGGTGTAGGGTGACAATTATTTTCTGCTCCCTGAAGCCTGTGGTTTGAAAACGGACAAGTCTGTGCTCAAATTCCCTTTCCACTCTAAATGCTGTTTAATGGCAGTATAACTGGAAGGGTCAAAAATCAACCCTCACTTGGCAGTGGCCCCTTCCAGAGCCAAAGCCACAGTCCCTGCTGAGGCACAGGGGAGCTTCTGACTTCCAGGTGGTCATTCACAAACCCTGGGCTTGCTCAAGAACAACCTTAACAGAAACTCTAAACACCAAAATGCTTTCAAGAATACAGATTGTACTGACAATAAGATAAATTATTCAAGTTATTAGAAGGCTGGCAAGAATCTTAAAAGAGGTCTTAGTTCAGTGCTGGTGTTCTGACATGAAAAAAATAAAACCACATTTCACATGTCTTCATGATGCATTTATTTATGCTGCTGCACGTCCTCTTTACCTTACACCAACTTGCAAAATGAACAAAAAAATACCTTCTCTCTGCTTAACAAGGTGAAGAGCTGATGCTCCATATCATGAGTCTTAATACCTATGATTCTGCTGCTAAAGATGCAGACTGAAAAAAGATAATTCTAAAAACTGTTGATCCATTAAACAGACTTTGCAGTGCTCACACTTTCTCTTCCCTTCTGGGAGGGAGGTGAGATTTGATGCTATCAAATCTCGATTTAAATATCTTTGTGGTCAAGGTAATTATTTTATGTCTTAAAAAAGTACTATGTGTCTGCAACCAGAAGCAAGAGAATTACAGGGCTCCAGGAAAGCTGGTTTACACTGGCAAAGCACCAGTGTTTGAACGCAATCAGCAACATCTGTGAACTGTCAGGAAGTACCTGGGAGCAGATCACAGTAGAGTGCTAGGACCAAATACTGGATATAAATGGAAATCACATCGAGGATGTTCTCCTCCTGCTAGGGCAGTCCTAATTTCTGTAACAGTCACACTAGAGATGGATTTACTTCTGGAGACAGTGTGGTGAATTAAGCCCTGCATTCACCAGAGTACCCTTGGGAACTGCACTGGACAAGGGCTGTAAAAGTTACAGCTCAGTCTACACCTCTGGGAAGGCGCTTCCCTTTCCTAATGAGTATTCCCATTAAGTTTAAAATAGAAATAAAGGCCTGTGCAAAGGCTCAAGTGCAGAGGAACCATTAAAAACAGATATGCTTTATGACGGCAATTAATCTAGGCATTAGTTTGACTTTGAAGACAAAGCACATCTCTGATGCAAGGCATTCTGTGGGCTTTCTTACAAGGTCTCTCCTTGCCACAAAGACGGAACAGATCTGAGTTAGCTGGACACAGCCATAACCTGAAAGTCAGAGATCCCCTCAAGAGCCAGACACCAAGGCTGTCCTGTCTCATCCAGAAACCAGAAAAAAAAAAGACATTACATGACCCTGTGACCCATGGCAGCACTTCAAGTGACACTTTCCTGCTCTGGAGCTAGTGGTTCATGACGTGCCATTCACAGAGGGAACACTGGGAATGAAGTTCCACGGAGAACTTAGGAATACAGATTTTTTAACATTTTTATTACACAGTAAAGAATACAACAATACCTGAATCATACTTTAAAAGATTCACAGGTTGACAGACCATACATTACAGTCCAACTAAAGAAAAAAAAGGATAAACAAGAAACCACAGTTCAGACATAGTAGACTTAAAAGCTCAAGAGTATGCTGACAAAAGCACAATGCCTAGACCCCACCCCCCCTCAGTGTTAGTCTACCATTAACTTGTGGTACATGTCTGAAATTCAGTATTGCACAACAACTTTTCTTTTTTTTTTTTTTTTTTCTCTTCACAATAATGTCGCGGAACCCAAAAAATAAAATAAGAAAGTACTTCAAATCTGCATTTCAACAGTCTCCAATTTTAATTTTTTTAAAATTATTTTTTATTTTTTTTTTACTTTCTGTTCCTTGAGGAATTCGGACAACGTGGAGTCACTTTCTTCCCCTAAACGTATTCCAGACATAGGCATGCTTTGCATAAGTAAACCAGCCTTGTAATTTTTAAATCCCCAAGACATGCACCTACACAAAATAAAAAAAAAATAAAAAATAAAAATTAAAAATTAAAAAGAGAGACAGGCGGCCCCTGTCACACACAGTCTCATGACAGAGAAAGATAAAGAGGAGAGTAAAAGAGACAGAGAGAGGAGAGATAGAGGACGCCCTATTCCTATTAATGACCGCCATTCAGTTATAGTCCAATGAAGTTAACTTTTTTTTAATGTTATACCTACAAATTATACTCTCACATAGCCTGTATATAAGTGACAAGCAAAAAAGGAAAGTAACAAAAGTTTTTTTTTTTTCTTTCTCTTTAGGTTTATGAGGTCTGCATTGTTACCAAGAAGTGATATGGTTTGCAGCTGTATGAGCTTTACTTTTGGTATCCTGGTTCTTTTGTGCCCATTTGGTTTGACTAGACCAGTTTTTGTTAGCTACTGGTGCAATATACATGCTGTCAGAGGTAGAGTGAAACTTTTTGCCACTGAGGAGACTGTAGCAAAACAGGAGGAGAGGAGGAAGAGGAGGAGGAGATAGAGCTCAGAGTTGGGGGGGTTGTTT
>VWZN01001595.1:38931-73931 GCA_013396955.1 Regulus satrapa | reverse complement strand
TGTACAAACATACCAAAGTGGACTTTTCCCAAAAGCACCTTCCCCCATTGTGGAATAACGCTGAAGCCAGCCAGCAAATGCCCAGGTGCAGGAATTCCTCCCCTGTGCAGACCCATTTTCAGCACTGAAGTTCATGCTTTAATTGCTTGGGAATTAGGATGATGGTGTCAAACTTATTCAAATATCTGTTTAGTTAATATAGGCCAGCATCCAAAGAATCTTCACTTTGATTTCCTTATTGAGGAGCAGGGAGACATCTGACTCCGGATGTGACCAGAGCCACCATAGAGTATTTCAGTATCTTACCACACAATCCGTATCAATGTCAGGAAACAGTAGTTTAATTCTAACAGTATTGCTTCCACTTTCTTATTAAAATAGACATCAGTTACCTATCAGACTGTACAGAACATGAAAAGTGATATATAGGTGCAAGATTTTAATGAAGTGGTGAAATAATAAGCTGGCTCCTTACATGATTTCTTAATGTGTTCTACATTGTTTGGTATGTGATTTTGTTCATTGGATGTATTATTTCTAATTTAACAGGTCATTACAGCTTTAGTGTAATTGTGGGAATAAAACCACATAAAATACAAGAATTTCAAAATAAAGTTTACAGCTCACATTTATGCAACAACTTACTGTGGTTTTAAATAACTACAGTGCAAATTAACATAAACAAGCACACACGTCACAGTGAGCTTGCACTGAGACAGCAGCTGGGTTTGACGTGCAGAACTCCCTGTCCCACACAGCCCTCACCATTGTGACCATTCATTGCTCCTTCCCTTATGCAAGTAGTGAAAAAGAGCAGCAAAGATCAGGCTCGGGCACCACAAGCTTTGGAAACAAATGTTTTCTGTTTACAGTGCTGGCTGATAGTCCCAAATTCTACCAAAGAAAAGCCAGCCTCGAGACGCCAGCTAATGGCCTGGGCTGTGCTTTGTATGCCCCTTGCTGCTCATGTATTTGCAGCAGATCCAGCTATCACCGACAAAGCTTGACCTCAAGAAGGGATTGAACTCACTCAGGGTATCTCTCCCCCTGGGATGCTCTAGCACCAGCAAAATGGAGCACCCTCGCTGAGGTGTGTGTACACAGCATCTTGGATGAGATGGCAATCTTCATTCACACAGGGCATATGACCACAGCTACGGACTGCCTTACACTTGGTTCAAAACTATCTCCTGTTGCTGGCACGATCCAGCTAGGAGCCCTATCAAGGCTGAGATGATGCACTTCAAATACAGAAAATCAAGCAAGACAAAAAAGACTTTGAAATTACCTGAAGAAAGGCAGCCAGATTAATCAGAAGTCAAAAACAAGCTGTGAGAAGAGACTGAATGAACGCAGACTCTTAAACATGAGATGGTAGCCTAAAAGGGGCAGTAGCACGCAAACATCACTGCAGTGAATGTCTACATCCATCTCTGCATGGATGAGCAGAGGTAACAGGATCAAAATTCCATTAAGAACAGGAGCAAACTGCCTAGAGATGTTGGAAAATCCCCATCATTAAAGCATGGGAAAAGCAGGGAGAATGGTACAGCTAGAGCTGATCATGGATTGGAAAAGGGAGAAGCCAATCTCTCAAAGCTTCTGCTGGGCTATATATTCTGTCTTTAGGTAGTGATCTCCTACACTGCACTTCCAGCTCATGCTCTATAGAGCTCCAGACATAGTTAAACTATGAGAAGGGCTGGATTGCAGCCCTGTGTTGATTTGCCTGTGGAACAGTGAGGTTATACAAAAAGCTAGATTCTCAAACTGCATAATTCAATTTAACTTCACTACCTTGAAAACGGATTAATTCAATGAAACTGAGCTAAATTACACCAGATGGGAATCTCCCTCCAAATTTATGCCAATGATCATATTTCATCCTCCTCTTTCAACTGACAAGGAACATCAGATCAGTCTTAGGTCAGAGCGTTATCTGAGGTCAAACTCTCAATTCTCATGCACTTGAGCTTCTATCTTCAAACACTCCTGTTTGCCCTCATGAAAATGCTTAAAAACAAAAGGTCTCAATTTCTGTGGTCTCCAGTACCAAAACATATACTTGCCAGTAATTTTTCCCATCCTGTTGCTTTCATCTCTAAAATATTCAGCCATAATTGAGTATTTGTTTTTCTCTGACACTCCAACTGAGACTCAGTATAGAGCTTGCTTAAATTAAAAAAAAACAAAACAAAAAACCAAACTCTTTTTCTGTCATCTTTGAGAAATTCCGGATTTCCCCAGTTTACCATGAAAGGAAGCATGGCTGGTACAAAGAACCCAGATTTTTCTCAGTTCTGCAATGCCTATGACATTCAAAACTCTACCACTGCTCACCACAAGAAAAGGAACATCTAGAAATCCCTGAAACCGCAGGGGCTTAAACGAGAACTGTATGAGCTGCTGAATAGCAGTGTAAAAATCCAGCAAAGTTGTTTATGAGAATTTTATCCAAGACTCATTAGAATAGGGAAATATATTGGTACTTTGGAAATTCACATAATGTGTCAAAATGACATCCAAATTCTTAGATGTTTCTAGTAAAGTTACACCTATCACTGAACACTCCAGGCTTGCACAAGATGCTGTTTATTAAGTGAAATACATGAACTTTTATACAAGTCAGTGAGAGTAACTAAATCCTGCAAACAGAAGTGCAGAAAAGCTGTGCAAGCTGGCAAGGCAGGCTTAGCTTAGCAATCTGGGGTAGTGCCAATGATCACATCACATCTGGACTGATCCTGTGCAGAACACATTGCTCTGGTGCCTCTGTACCATCCACCACTGTAGGGGATGATGTGCTACTTTCCAAGAGATGCTCTGCCAAAAAAACTCAACATTAGCTGACATAGGTATTAAATTTAATACCAGCCTGAAAACTAGGCTTGCCTGAATCACACCATCTGATGCTCAGAGTCAGGTTTGCTGGCACGGTCCTGGTCTCAATGGAGATCGGTCAGCAGAGATTGAACCCAGCTGTCTTCAAAATGTCAGGTGTGATATTCACATACAACATGAACCACTGCAATATAAACAAGCCCTAACATTACACATCTCCTAAAAGCAGTGTTGGACCAGTTACATATTTATTTTATCTGAGCAGATGTCAGCATCTGCTCTAAGTAGAGAGAACTGAAACATTTGTGTTCCTTCCCTGTCCCCAGCCCCCAACCTACTCAAAACTGAGGGAGAACACTGAGTGTCAGATTTTTCAGTGGCATTTTATACCAAACCAGAAAGACAGATGTTTTGATGATCCCACCCCCACTTACAATCTGGGTAGTCAGTCTCCTTGCTAAACTGTTCACCCTCACTATTAAAACTGATTTGCAAAGCAGCACATTGCAGCCAAAGCAAGCACAGCAGTATTACAAAGGTAGGCTGCTCACACGTGTTTCTGTACTTAGCCAAGCCAACTACTGATGAATGGGTCATCTTTTGTCAAGCAACTGGTAAGGAACTGGCAAAGAAATAATTTGTGGCTCAGAACAGCCATGCTGACAGGTAGGCCTTCTCCTGGTCCTTTTGCTTTCCAGGAGCAGTCTGCTCGGTTAGCTGGTCCTCAACCAATTTCAATAACAGAAAAGCATAAACATTAGATGATCAGTTCCAAGTGAAGAAGACGTTTCTTTCTGTGAAGAAACTATGAAAATCTCTAGAAAGTAAATGCAGAGACACTGAAGCAATTGGAGTGCTAGTTAAACCATGCTGAACCACTCCAAGACAAGTAAAGAACAATAGTTCAACCAAGGATCAAGGTAGAGTCAGAAATTCTAGCTATGTTATGTAATGTGGTCATTCTCAAAATCTTGCAGACCACTTCTTAAAAATCAAGATGCTTCTGAATATTACACATCCCCTATTAGTCTTCTTATTGTCTTGTGCTCTCTTAATTTTGAAATTTTCATCTAATCATCTTAATATGCCCAACTTCACTTTTTTCTTGAAGACAATGTTGCGCTCAGGGATACTCCTTTTTCTGGGTTAAAGACAAAGGAAAACAGAATACCAAAAAAGCCCCCAAAAACAGGAAAAAAAAAACCCACCAACCCAAGATGAAAATCAGCAACACCAACAAAAAAAAATTAAAAATCTGATCACTTTTCTTTGTGAGATCTCTGAAAGGTCTTGGATTAGGAGGCTGCATTATAATAATCACAAAAATCCTCCGTCTTGGTACTAGTTATCACTTCGAGAACTGGAGCAGACTGCAACAAAAATCATACCACAAAATTCTCACACCAGAACAGCTTCAAGAAGCCTCAGCTAGGTCCAGGCTGCATTTTACTGAATAACAAATAAAGGGAGAAACCTTGCCAATAGACAGGGAGTGGCCATATCAGTAGAAAAATTGTATCTGATACATTACAAATCTGGCATAAAATTCTCATCTCCATTCATAGTTTCAACAGCCAAAAGAAATAATGACACCCATGAGAGAAATATTGTCTGTCAGGAACTGCATGGAGGTTATATAGCAGGCAATAGTGAGCTTGCTTGCTTGCCTTGGCACAATGTCCCAGCAAGGATAAGGATTGAGGAGAGATGCTGGGCATTCCCCCTGGACTGGCGAGACTTCAGAGGCTGCGCTGTAACAGTCTCAGATTTGAAACTGGAAAGATTCTAGCTCTAGAATTTTTACTCCAGTCCCTTAGGTGCACAGGAATCTGTGTTCCTGTAAGTGTTCTGCTGAAAGCTGTAAACAGACAGAAGTTCATGTAGAATTGCAGCCTAGACAAATGAGGAGCAATGTCCACTAAGAGATCCAAGATATAATTAATACCAAAACAAATGTGGAGTTTTGTTCCTCAAACCTGAAAAATACAGTCTCACCTCTGAAGAAACACTTTTCAAACACTGACAAACTGATCTCTGATGTCCCCAAAGATGAAGGAGAAGTCCATTTCATTCTTACAGAAGTCACCCAAAAAGGAAACCAGACCAGCCTGAGTTAGCAGCGGGTAACTGTGGGAAGCACTGCCCTGTTTAGAGTTTGTCATAATTGGAAGCTGAAGAGGAACTACTTATAAATAGGTACATCTAACTCAGACAAGTATTGCCATCATCTCCCTTCACAGTTAATCAAACACCTGTAAACACAAACTGTCCAACTTCATTTCTCTCTGATGGCTTACTAACACTTGTGCCTCAAAACAGCCACCCTGATGCCCACAGGGATCAAAGTTGCAGGATCAGAACACTAGATATCATTTCTAGATCCAGGAGGCTCGTAACCTCCCTGAGCACACACCGCCCTGAGAACATCTACAACCTTATCAGGCACATTTAATTAGAATGCAATTAAAAGCATTGTTTGACTGAAGTCCTGTTCCCAAGGAGATAAAAACTTTATAATCAGTTCTGCTGTGGAAGAAGTAAAGATGTCTTTACGTAGCTTTTTCTAGATCTTTAACTGCTCAGAAGTTAATCACAGCACACAAACTCTCTACACATTCCTTTGGATACACATTTGGTTGTGGAAAAATGGGCTGTATGTACTGGCACATAAGTGCTTCCTCTGTTCTGCTCATGCTATATCAGTTCACTAAATAGATTTAATTTGCTGTTTCCTCTAAAGGTATTTACCTTTGGAATTTTGGTTTTAATGATACGAGTCTCTTGTATATATATACACATACAAAATGACAGCTCTTTAATGATGATATGTCAGAAAAATGCCCTTTCTATGAATAGTGCAGGAAAAAGTCCTTGAATATCTTAGATACAAAAGGCCAATAAATTGAATTTATGTCTCATTTAATCTACAATGGAACAGTTAGTACTTAAAGGGTACATATACTTCCCCTAGTCCCTTTCTTCCTGAGAAACTTTCAGATGCTGAAAATCAATTCCTTTTGTGTCCTTGTAATTCATCTGCTACACATTAAGGAGAAACTCTGGGCATTCAGTGATCCCACAATGGTCTTTCATCTCCAGAGAAGCCTGGTATGAATTAAAAACTTATGCTCCCTCAAATTACAGATGCATACTGCAGCCTGCCACTGACTTATGTGCTGGTGATTCCTGCCAGTGTTCTCAGCATGCTGCAGGTAGATCATCTGCATCTCAACTTAAGTGACTCTTCTACAACACTGCCCATCCAGCCCATGCAAAGTGTTTAGAGATGAGCATACACAAATGTATGTCCTCATGTAACAGGGACTGTCGCCTACTCTTTTCCCCAAACTCCCTCCTATTTAAAAAGTTATTTTAAAAAGTGGGTTTACTAAAGTCAAGATGTCAGTATACAAACAATAAATACTTCACGAAGGTAATGCTCTTTCATTTCAGTGGATGTGAGAAATGGAGAGTATATACAAATAATTTCTAACTGACAAAATTTCCCTGTCATGTTCATTTTTAAGGGCAGTTTTAACTTAGGACTCTATTTTTTTAACAAGCATAAATTTTAATTGCTATCTAGACTAATGCAGCACTGGTGAAACACACACTGCTCTTTCACTCCCAGCTTCCACGTAGTCAACGTGTCAGATGTCCTGTATCATAACAATTCAAGGTTTGCACTCTCAGGTCCAAACGTGTATCAAGGCTTAACATACTTATTCTTGTTTTACTCTTTGATCTCTCAAGTCTATTTTTTCTCCTAGCAAATGCTCTTTACCCACTACTCAACTCTGAAATATTCCCTGCAGCCAAACCAATACATTCAAAATAAGGAAATACTTGTAAACTTACATTCACATTCTATCTTACAGGAACCATCATCTTTTGCTAATCAATTCCACATCCAACACTTTCCCCAGACAAGATTTTAGCCACCTTGCTCTACACAATCTCGTTAATGAATAATTTTTTTGTTTAAATTAGATTTCAGTGCAAAATAATTTTCACCAAGCATCCTTTTATCTATTCAGTATGGTAGTTTGAGGAGCTTTAAAATGAAGCTACTGAAAAGCCAAATTAGAACCCTATATATAACCCTGAGCAGCAATTAAAAGGCGAGAACAGAGCTCAAGTTCACTAGCTATTTTTGGGCTCAGATTACAACATAGCCAAGAGAATTTGGAACTCGGTGTATGCCCGAAATAAAACATGCAAAATAGCTGTGCGAAGAGTTAACAGCGGGCACTGCTGTCCTGTGTCACACCGATTAAAGCCAGCTCGGGCACGCCCCACAGTCTGCAGCCAGAGGTGATGCTTGCCCAGCAAGGCCCTTACCTCACTTGAATCCTCCTGCTGATTGATGACAGCCAGGGCGTCCTCTGCCGCCTGGCGCTTGGCTTCAGCAACAGTGCGCTCCATCTTGGCCCTCTCCGAAGTGATCATGTCGTGAGCCTTCCGCTCGGCCTCCGACACCGCCTTCTGCAGCTCGGCCATCGCCTGGCGCTTCACTTCGTTGACAGCTTCCTCTGCAAGGCAGGCAGAAACCGATCCGCGTCAGCACAGCGGGGCTCGCGCGGGAAGGCCGTCCCTACTGCTGTTATTACTGCGCTGAGATTGCTCCCAATTCTAACCACAGCCTCCATTCTGAGTAGGGCACAGAGGAGCCTGGTTCCTCAAGAACCCTCAAGAAGCACTGAGGTGCTTCTCCCCCATCATCAAAGTCTCTACCACTAGTAATGATTCTTGCTACTTTGATTCTCAGTCAGTACTTCCTTAGATACAAGCATTTCAGATGGCTGGTCCATTTTATTTGCAATCTTTTTGAACACTGAAAAATTAGTTCTGTAGCACAGCAGATATATGCATATACTTGACAATAATTATTATTTAGACATATTATAGATGTTTTAAAAAAATATTTCTAAGCTCAGAGAAATTAAGACAGGAGTTATGGTCTTTAACAATTGTTTTTTCCCCATATGTTAACAAATAAAACACGAAGTTAAAAAAAACCACAGGAGCTTAATTAAAAAATTTTAATCACTGGTCTACTATCTCTTCTTGGACACGCCGTTTTATGAGAAAAAAATTAAAATTTGTTTATGAACATTCATTTGACCTCTTGGTCTGTCCTTCAAATTCATGTTTATACTTGAAGACTTGACTTCCTGGCATTTCTGAGCTCTTGAGCACACCCTGCCCAGCAAAATTTTGGAGCACAATTAACACCAAGCAGGAGCACCCTGCTTCATTAAACTCAAACCTTCATGCTTCTTGTAAAACAACTATGGTAGTATGAGTCCTTTCTTTGGTATATACTAGTGTCATATCTTTTATTCCAGAAAACATAGATTGTCTCAAATTAGTTATTTGGCTTTTGATGCAGGAAGAGTGCAAAGATCTTACTAATGAACAGTCTTTTAATTGACAACTAAAACAAGTAATTTCTTTTTTTTTTTTTTTTTAATTAACTGCTCTAATTAACAAGGAAACCATCCTCCCCCTGAATTAGTTTATCTAATTTTCATCTTTATTCAAAGCAAAATGACAATGATTAATTGAAAATTTAATAAGCGGTAATTATTAACTTGGCAAACCTAGTACCAATTAACACTCTATTAAAACTAATTATGACATGTTTCATTCAAGTGTTTGCACTTAATTGTTTCATGCACTTAAAACCCACCTTAATTAAATGTTCTGTTTAATTAAAGCCACAGATTTCTATTAAAAATGTTTTACTGTAGATTAAAATCTAAGTATTAGAACGGTATTATGTGTTTAAGTTTTAGTCTATGTATTTAGCCCATGTACTTGTGTGCATAAACATGCAGACATAACTCTTATGTAGAAATACTCAGTCACTCTCCTGAGCTACATCTGAGAGCTCTGCATGTGTTGTTTTAAAAATAACGTCTACACGAAGTCTCCATTTTCAGTTATTAAGCAAATTACAATAAAGATTTAACTTTAAGCCATGCACTGACTAAAATGGAACTAAAATGAAAGAATAGTTCTCTTGAGGAATATGTGTGCATGTTACATGTGTGCATATCTGCAAGAGATGCTTCAACTGAAGTTTTCAAGGGGGTGGGGAGGGATTTAGAGATAAAACTTATGCCTTTATTTTTATGAGGCTGAAAATATGCCCTTATATTACCCTACCATAAATGTTGTTTAGGGGAAAACCTCAGGAGAGGAAAAAATCATACCCTTCAACCATACAGCCAAGGCTTAATTTACTTTGAATATTCAAGGTGAATTAAAATTCTATCTAAGTGGCAATACAGGACAATAATTTTTGCTTACGATCAAAGCTACAGCTAGTCTAATTGTATATGCAAATCAGGCAATTTATATTTAAATTATGCATTCCTATTCTAGTCCCACAGGCACACACAGATCAGCAAAGGGAATTGGTAGGACATTTGCAAGGTGCTTGAATATTTATTACCAACTGTAACCATTTACTGATCACAAGAAAAGGAATATACACAGGCAAACATACAGATGCAATTTTATTACCATTTGCAGAAAAATGAGGCACCTCAAATACAGGCCTTTTGGATCTATGAATTGCAGTTACTACTGGCAAAACAGATTTCTTTAAGAAAATCTGTATTTTTGCTGGTATTTGCTATTAATAGAAATTATTGTTGTACGACATGATGCACTTTTATTACATTATATAAATTTAGTTTTACAGTTAGGTGTTTGCATTGGTTAGAAATGCCAGTTTCTTATATTAAACAGAACCAAAATGCTCCAATATTTTTACATGGACTTCTAATTGTAGTTTTTCATCCCAGATAATCCACTTCCTTTCAGTCCAAATATAGAAACTGAAAATTGTATTATATCTTCTGTATCGCCTAAGTTTTTTACAATGCTTCTAAGAGGATGAAGATGCCTGAAAGTGCTTATGAGGCTATATGCCTGACTGATACTTTTTTGACTGGCCTAAACTATGGATTGGATTTTAATATTTCCATTAACTTTGATGACCGAATTTGTGTTGTGCTATACTAAGTGTGAAAATAAATAACTTAAAATATGCCAGGTCACAATGCATCATCATTAATTCACTATATACAAACCCCTAAATAACCAAACAAAATTTTTATCATTGATCTTCTTCACAGCTTCTCAAACTAAATACTACTGATATTTTATAGACCTAGAATGGAAGCTTCATAGTTTAAGATATGTTTGTGATATGGGTGACAGCTAAGAAGATTTTTATTTGCCTTGACAATGCTAAGCTATGAAGACCATGAATGATACTGGCACTCTTCCTTCCCCTGTGCTTCCAGAGAAAGGAAGAGTGATTAGATTCCAGTATCAGAAAGCAGAAATCTGTAAGTTTCTAAAACCAAGTATCTAAGATGCATGTACCTGCATCCTCTGCCTTCCCAGAAATGCCAAGCATTCTTGGCACAAATTCACTGTCCTTTTAGGAATGCAAGTGAAATCTTCCTCCCCCTTGAGCAGCATTAACACATGAGAAAAGCTCCAAGAAGTAAACAGCTTGTGTGGAATAGGCATTACTCAGCATGGTCAGAAGTCCTTGGAGCAGACTTAAGAGAGGTACTTATCTTTCACCCAAAATGATGATTCACCAGCCAGCTCCTGGTTACCTCCCTCACATCATCATTTTTCCACAGGATGAGAAAAGAAAGGTGGTGGACAGATGTGCAGTCCTGTTGCCAGCACAACATTTTGGACCATCTCATTCTCAAGCTGAGCCTGGCAAAGGTGGCCATTGGCAGTTGGTGACAAAGAGTTATCTCAGCATCATATCCCAAAATGCATCCTCTGTCTCAGGACTACTCTGTACAATGTGCAGGACCCTTATTGTTTTGTAAGACTAACGATGGTCATTTCATTCCTCTGCTGTAACTCCAGAGCTTTCAGCTGGACTGCCACAGACATTGGGCCTGGCTCAGCGACAGGGATGGCTGAAGATAGTTTCTGCATGACACACAAGAAGCTATTGCAGCAGCCCACGATGGGCCTGCGACCCTCTCTGCGTTTAATGAAGGGAAGTATGTACTCCCAGAGAGCAAGTCATTCAAACTGTGATCTGACTGATGCTCATTACCGGCTGCTTCCCTCCTTCTTGATTACTGAGGAACACCAAAAACTTGTCTTGGACTCTTCATCCATATCCGTAATTCAATGAGGTGAATCAGGGTATTGGTGACTGCGTTCTACTGGGGTATGAAACTGAAGTGGGCTTACATGGCTTTCACTCATGGCGTACTGCATAATATGTCCTTGCTCCACCAACCACAAAAGCACATGCCTAACTTGGTACATCTCAAGAATTACCCTGGAGCCTACCAATCTCCTAAAGTTTAAAGTAAATCCCTTCTCCACATGCTTTTGAGTTTGCTTATTAACTGTTTTTATGCCACATTCTTTCAGTTTAATGGATTCAGCATTCCAAACATAATTTAATTCTTGATTCAGCTTTCTGCACATTGGTCTTTACAGACATTTGACACATGAGAAGATCCACATTGAACCAAAAGAAAAAACCTGTAAAGGAACTTGTAGTCTCTTTTTGACTGGGTATTGCTGCACAACCAGGAAACTATGGAACATCTCAAATTGCATCAGAGGCCTATTCTCACAGAGATAATTGTACCTTGACTGCCTTCATCATGAAACTTCCAGTTTCAGACCACCCTCCTAAAAATGCAGGACTATGATTTATGAAAGCAGCATGCTTTCTGATCTCTAACTAGACTTTGCAACAGGTATGCATCCTGCAGAGTCACACTTCCTTTATTCTCCAATTCACAGGCATAAACACTTGATTTAAACCTAAATCAGCCTGAAAATATAAGAGACTGGAAATGGGACCAATGGAAAAACTTTGTTTCAAAGGAACTGATGACACAGATGGTCACAAGATGATGTCACAGGTCCTGTACACTACCATTTGTGAACACATGCAGTGTGAATGCACATCCAATTTCATAACTCAAGCCAAAAGCTTCAACTAACTTCTGTTAATCATGAAGAAACTTTTTTCTTTTATTGTACTGAATCCATGAGTCATAAAAACCTGATGCCAAATGACATCAAACCCTAGATTTTGCAAGGGGACTGAAGTTTTTGAAATTCAACAGAATAATGGTCCTCTTAGTGAGATTTTCTGTGATTGCTCCTTTTTTTTTTTTTAGTTTTTAATTTAAAACATTAAAATAAGTATGGCAATATGAAAATATTCTTGGGCACTGAGTTACAAAGGTTACACTTCCCTTGGACAAAACCAAGAACACGTACACTGTTTCACTATTTTTCACAGAAAACTGAATAGTTCAAAAAAAAAAATTAACATATTGACAAACGTAGACTTTGCACAATAAACCCACATTGCATGCAAAACAACTTTTTGTCTGATCCAACAAGATAAGAGCATAACATTTTTACATGTATGCTGCGTATCTAGTTTAAAATACACTGGAAAGCAGCAAGAATTTACAGAAGATTTGATCTCAAAAAGCGTCAACACTGCTGCATATTTGCCATTTAATCATTAACTGCTGCTCAGACAGCTGCTGCAGACATCATGGTTATACAGGTGTTCAAAAGCAGGGGGAAAATGTTTGGGTGTATAAATAGCTCCTCAACTATCTCGATGGAGTTCAAGAACTGCCTCCCGGACCCCTCTGAAAACAAGGAATCTCTGATGTCAGTGTCAAAAGAGCAAAGGTTTAGCTCCGGCACCAGAGTGGGATCCTTGCCAGAAAACTCCTGTGCTCAGGCTGAGTTTCAGTGTTAAGAAAACTTTGCACAACCACATCGTCTGCCCAGGGTGCTTTCCAGGCACAGGCAGATGCTGTCAATGCCCTGCAAACATCCAGAGCAGCTGCAGAGATGCGAACTTGCTGAATTCATTGCACACTCTGCAGGTTTATGAGCACAGGCTTCACTGGGGGCGGACAAGCACAAAATCTTTTTTAAATTAAGAATGGTTACTTTGCATAGCTGAAGTCTTTTTTTTTAGCAGGTGTTCTTGGGATTCTTCCCCTCCTTTGGGAATTCTTACCTTAACTAGGTAAGAACTCTGAAGCTTAAAAAAATCCCACCCACACTAATGTTTTGGTTTTAATTGTTAACAGACAAACTTTTAACTTATCAAGTTTCAGCCTGAAACCATTAGAAGCCCTGAAAATAGGGGTCCACATTGGAAGTACTGATATTCCCCTAATTATAGCAGCAGATGCTTCTATTATAAAATTATTTAATATCCTGATCAGTTCCAGTTTAAGATTATTAAACATAATTTCTTCTTGTTACTAGTAAGCCCTTCCCCCGCCTCCCAGTTCCTCACATCAGTGCATTAACAACTGCACACAGCTGCCAGACGACTAAGCTGGTGTTTTTAAACAGTTCTTACCAGCTTTCTTCCAGATCTCCTCTGGCACGTATCCAGATGCAGGCCTGTGAAGGAATTCCCGATGAGATTCTGCAGGAAGGGGGAGGGGGGGTGTGAAGAGGGAGAAAGAAAGAGCATCATAAGCAATGCTTGCTTGTTGAGAACAAGGCTTAGAGAAAAATATCTTTTCTCTTTAATTACAACTCAGACAACGAAATCAAGTGGTGCTTTTCCCTCCTCACAACAAAACGGATGCCGTGGCTATAGCTCATGAATGTCACAAACACCAGACCCATGCTTGTGACTTGCATGTCTCATCTTAAACCAAGTTAAAATGTTCGTTTTATTTTTATTTTACAGAGTTTTGGGTCAACTCTGTATGACAGTATCCACACTTTTAAGGGAGGTTTTGCGAGATAAACTGAGGGAGTAATATGCTTTGTCCTTTCTCATTGTATTTATTGAAAAGGAAAGAGGGCAACAGTGCAGATTCTGTGCAAAATAATGAGTACTGATGAGTGCAGATAAAAATCAAAATGTCATTTCAGTGATCAAGTAAGTTGTCCATGGAAAAGCAAAGGAGTGTTTCTCTAAGTTCAGAGTTATGCCTTCCTATATCTGAGCCAATGTTGGCAATTGTAGCTGCAGGAGTTTGAAAAACAGGACCTTTAACTTTAGGTTAAGCCCCTAAATACAAGCTGCCAACAACCTCACTGGAGCTGAAGCTCGTAATTCACTCACATATTTCAATCACATTTTGACAGCTCTTTCTCCTTCTCCTCCTTTTTTTTTAAAAAAAAGGTTTAACCTTTAGGCCTGGGCCTAAGAGTTCTGAAATCAGCAAGATCCCTTCCACAGGGACTTCAAAGGACCTAAGATCAGACAATACAAAAAGAAAATTCACTTTGGCCTGAAATTTAGCATATAAATCCTCAGCAGATGAAATTGAAATTGCTCCTTTCAAATACAATTTAAAAACTGATTAGCTATTATTCAAAGTAATAGAAGACAAAATGAAAAAACCCCAACCAAACACATAAAACTAAGTTCACTGCCATGATTACTATTGCCAGTGTGTCAGAATTCAATTGCCTAAATAAAATAACTTGATTTGTTACATTACAGACGGGTTTGAATGCTTTTGGAGATTCTGCTAGAAATCAAATACCTGTTTGATGTCTGAGCTTAATATATAATAAGCATATACCTGCCATTCTTTGAATATTAATTTTGACTAAATGTATTCATTTTTGTATCTTACGAGCTTTTATTCACTAACTTGGTCAAAAGGCAGTATTTTTACAAAAAATGTTGAAACAAGTCAGGTTTTGCAAGTCATTTCTTACACCACTACATGTGTCCATACAGTACTGTTTACATACAGTAGCTCACATAAACTTAAATGCTTTTAAAAGATGACAATATTGCAGGCAGCTAACAAAGGTGGAAATGACAGGAGCTTTTTCAACAGAGAGCAGGGAATCCCAGTCAGTCCCTGTGCACTGTTTCACAGATGCAGTTTCTAGCATGAGAATCTGCAGACAGTGACTGGGAGTACCTCTTCCCATCTGACAGGAAGCTGAGTGGACTTACCCAGCTCTTCTGTTTGTCACCGAAGTATGGGACAACAATTTAGAACAGATTTTTGTCGGCAGACTTTCACACCTCTTGAGCATAAAATAATAAGACTCCGTATATGTGCAGATTTTGCAAAACAGCTATTTATGTTGGTTTAATCAACTTGATACATGATTTCAAACTTGATACCAAAAATGGAAAAATTCTCAGTATGGCCTGGCTTGCATGATTCTGGAGATGGCAAACAGCCTTGTGTAGAGTTTTCCCCCCTTAAAGGCTTTTAGACTTTCAGGCACAGTGCCAGTTCAGCTAGAGGAACCAGAGGCAACTGCAGAAAATATTGTTTGAAGGCTCAAGAAAAATAAAGGCAAAAAAATTAAACCACTCTTATTTGCTCTTCATGGATTACCTGCAGGAAAAGACCCAACCAGGCCCAAATATGGCAAAACAAGGAAACAAGGGGCTTGCATTCATGGATTCACTTTGTACTGAGTTTTCCTGTCTGCTATTTAAGGTGCTATCAAGTGCAAGGGAAGCATAACCTTGATTTAAGTCTATGGCTCTTAGTTTTGGGGGAAGAAAAAGCAAACAAAAAAAAAGGACAGAGAGATGTGGAACTGATTTTTTGGTCCACATGACTTTCCAAAAATGGAATTCAATTACATAAATGACCAGATTGCCAGCTAATTGTAAAAATTTCCAAAACATAAACATCAATCAAGCTCTTATTCCAACCACAAATTATTTACATGAGGAATGAGATCCTCTGCAAGAAGACTTAAATCAAGAACTTATGAGAGACTTTCCCATAGTTTGGAATGGTGTACAAAAAAGACAAGAAGCACTTAAGAAGATAATAAAAAACATGTTTTCCAAGCCAGAAAAATTTTAGTAACATGGCTATTGTTTAGTCAGTGGTGATAAGTCCGTGAAAACAATCTTCCTTCTAAGGAAAATGACCACAGGATATATGTATCTTACATATTAGTGTTTTTAAGGTAAGAAGTCCTTCAGCTTAAGAATCAGAAAAATTGCTCGTTAAAACTGAAACACAGAAGATCTTAACTTGAACATCAAGCAAACTCAAACCAAGATTACCAGAACTGAGTGAAGTCCCTAAAATACTAAATGCAAAAGCAACTGCAAATAGCTGTAATGAGGACAACACATAATATTCAATCACTAGCTGCAGAATCTAGAAGTCAAAGTAAATGCTGCCTGGGAGGAAACGGAATGAAATCAGACAATATTAAGAATAATCTGAAGTGACAAGGCAGATCCTTCAGAAAAGGATATCAGAAAAGGCTTTACATGTCAGACATAATAACAAAGGTATGCTAATGGTGAAAACGCAACAATATCATTATGCAGAACAAGAGTATGTACACTACTGAATTTACTTGAAATTTATGGCAATGCATGAAAGCATGTGTTGGTTAATTAGCCCAGCTCCTAGTGAACCAAAGGAAAAAGACAAACAAAGGCAAATAAAAAGCACATATATATGAGAATAATCTGTACTTGTTTGCAACAGCTTAAATGAGGTAAAAACAAGAGGCTTTTGATATAAAAAATGGTATTGGAATTTTCTATTTTAATATGAAATAAACTTGTGAAATAGTAAGAAAGTTGTTGGAGTGCAACAGAAAAATACACATGAACAAACCACAAGAATTTGCATAGGTTTCAGCTCTCACATTTGAATGAAAAATGTTGGTATTTTTAAAATAAAAAAGGTGCTGAAAGAGAGTGATGTGCAGGGATGTGGAGAGTTGTAAGAGCAGCCATAAATATGGATCTGTGAAGTGAAACTGAGATGAAAGGCTAGGACCAAATAAATTATATTAACTCTCATATGATAATATGGCTCAAATCCAAGAAAACAGAATAGAAATATTTGGAAAGAAAAGAAATGCTCAATAATCTCAAAAAGCCTAATTCATATTTAGAAAGACGGACAGAAAGCAAGTTGTCAAAACTAAATAATTGAGGGATTTTATCACTGGACAGTGTCATAAGTCTATAACACAAAGTATTAAGAAATGGAGATGCACAGCCAATGTTTTGATGATACTTTAGAATTTATTGCATTCATGAAAATACCGGCAGTGATAATAATATTCTACGTGCTGTACTGAATATAAAGGCTCAAAAATAATAAAAGCTACATATAAACAGCCCTGAACAAATTAAATATATATGCCTTTTTATGTATTTATGTGGCTTCCATATTTCATATGCAAGTTCTGCTTGTTTCTATCCTATAAGAAATGTAACACCATTAGTGGGACACAGAAAACAAACAAAAAAAAATTCTCAGAGCAACAAATATAAAATATTCACTGCCTTGCTTGTAAGAGTCAAGTTCAAAAGTGTGCCAGTTCCACATAATGAAATATAGAGAAAAGAGATCTGACAGTGGGTTGACACTGAATGAGACTACCTTGCAAACCTGGTTGGGGGCAAGTGTTCCCAGTATTAAGTACATCTTTGCCCTCTATAACATGTTTTTGTGGCTACTGCAACACCCCTTGAAACTGTATTATGAATATAGCTGCCGTGTTCTCATTGTAAAAGAATAAGAACAGAAAAGCCACATAGGTACTGTATTACTAAATCATCCTCAAGCAGAGGCCACATCAGAACTGAGCACTGAGAGAGAAACATGCAATGTTTCTGCAGCTGGAGACCTACCTAACAGCATGCAGTTCAGTAAGCCACAATCTAGCCCAAACCTCCACATGTAGCGAGTGGATTAAGAGCAATACTTAATGTCATCAGTGACCAGTATCACAGAGGCTTTATACATGCTAGAATTGCAAGTTATAAATGCTACTGTGGTATTCACAGCATTATGATTTGCTCATGTTGAGAATATCATGCATATCACAGCAATGCTGATTATCTGCAAATGGCAAAGGAACAGGTTTGTAATCACAGCATGAACAGACGTGTTGGCAGGAATGCTCTGGCTAACACTGAAAACATGACGGTGAACAGCTTTAGAAAATAAAAAAAAGAGGGGGGCCTGAAAGAGTTAACATTTTAGAATGTATTAAGAAATGGCTAACCTGTGTGTTTTTGACAAATTCATACACTTCTGAGAATCCTGCCTTCCTGAGGCAAATCCTGCAGGTACTGGCACTCTTAAGTTGGAGATTTCAAACTCTATTTCGTAAGATTTCCATTCAGATAAATTCAACAGACACAAAATATCAACACTGCTGCAGACCTTCTGATGTGTGCCTGCTCCACTTATCTAGAGCCACAGCTGCACTCAGTATGGTTATAGATCTTGTTTATAACCCACGATGCTGAAGAACCCTCATCTTTAATTTATCCCACTGTGTGTATTTCAGTATACAGTGTCTGATATGGGTAATTATTCACTATTAGGATGAAAGTTGCAGTCCTGCTGCAGTATGTAGTACTGAAATTCTTCAGCAGAAATGGAGGAGTCGGATGATGTATTATTCGCTTCATAGACCATCACAGTTAATCAAGTGAATATATATAAAGTCTGAGTCATTTTTAGACTTTCATAAACATGCATTATTCAGACTGAAAAGAATAGACCCTTTTACCTTCAGCACATTCTTGGAGCTTAATGGGAGCTTGTACCCTGTTGTAGCTGGCTAATGTGTGTATAGAATTACATTGCATTAAAATGAATGATCACGTATTTAATTTAATTTTTAATTAAAAATATCAACAGAATAATATTGATCAGATACTGCAAACTTCCAGGCTCAACATGATTTAGAGGGATGTCAAATTAAAAGAAGCACAAAAATCTTTGGCAGGAAGAAAGGTCTACTGGTTCAAAATGACAACCAGAATTTTCTTCAATTACTTTTCAACTCAAACTGTCCATGCTAGATCTCAGGTCAGAGTTTTTCAGCAAGACCTATGTATGAAGACTGTGGCATAATGTTTGTAACAAGAAGTTATCACTTCACTGATGATATTTGAATCTCTGTAGCAAGCCTCCCAACATTTACATGCTGTGGTACTTTAATTAAAATATTATAGTAATTTTTCAATCCCCTTTTCTCCACTTTAAAACTAAAATAAAAAGCCCTAAAGCATCTCAAGGCTCACAGACACAACTTTAGTTTTGCTATACCTTTGAATTCTAGGGGTTTTCATTTTGTTAACTAGATTATTACCAGATTTGAGGAAATAAAGGATTAGCTTTCCATAGACTCCAAAGTAATTATTTTCTCCCTATCATGTCAGACATAAAAGCACTTCTTACCAATATTTACTACTAACATGGATGCTACATGACTGAAGCAATCCAAGTTTCATGTTTGTGCATCTCAGAAATATTTTTCCAACCAAACAACCAAAACGAATGTGTTAAAACTGAACGGACCACTCCAACCAGTTCATTTTTAACCAGAGTACTGCAGAGCTAAATAGTGTATCCAATGCCCAAGTCTGTGCTGTACAATTATCTTTTAAACCAGAAGACTTTTCTGTATCCAAGAATACATCTTGGCAAATACACAAACAAATGCTAATATAGGGATGTAAGAGTACGCTTGATCTTCATTCTATCTTTCGTACCTGTTGCTGTGGTGATGACTATTTTTCTTGGATTGCAATATTATCTATAAAGTTTTGATCAATGTCATGAGTTCCAGTTTCCTTGGGGAAATGTAAACACTCAAGTTATCTTTCATTTTTTTTACCTACTAACTACACAAGCACTATGGCCTGTTTCTTTTTGCATCACAGCTTTAACAGAGAAGTGAGTCACTGCTTTTTATCTACTCACAAGTGTTATTCCTAAAGTTACAGATGTGACTGACGCTTCAGATGCCATATTTATGAGTCTTTCTTTACATTACATTTAGCACTGTTCAAACAAGCCATTACCTGAATACTTTCTGAGAAGGGCTCCTCTAGGGACTAGACTTATTAGTGAACTATGGAAGCATTTCCATAACCCTTCCTTCCACTGATTGGAGCACATTTATAGAGCTATTGACTCAGGTAATTTGACACACACAAAAAATATTTGTTTGCTATCAAGAGGCACTAAATATTACAGTAATAACTCTAGAAATTTATCAAGAGAATGATGGAGATGGGATTAAATTTGTTTTTCTGTTTTTCTATTTTCAATTAAATACATTTATGACTTAGCAAGTTTTTCTTAAAGGTGAAAGGAAAACACAGTTAAAATATGGTTGCAAAATAACACACATATGCAATTCTACTAATGAACACAATTTATGATGATTTTGAGTAGATGGCATTGGATGCCAATAATTATTTTATAAGACAATATTAGACCAGCAAGCATAGTATCCTATTGTCTTTAAAAGAGCAAGAACAATAAAAATAAATCACCAATATGTTTCTTTACCATATCTGCCATGAAAGTGAGGAGATGGAGTAGAAGAAGGTCAAAATACTAGTAACTTACAGAAAGCCCCCAAAGTAAAAGTATTTTTATGGAACAAAGTCCTCTTACAGTAGTTGTGTGAGGTACTGTGTGCAAGTGACTCTGAAGGCCCACAGGGGTGAGAGCCCAGCTGTTTGGTCTGGTCCTTGTAAGGCAGCTGCAGCCCACCCAGCTCAAGATCTGCAGCTTGAGCCGAGGCATGCACAGCTTCATGGAACTACACAGCAAACAGTCCTCAGACACACCTGCACAAGCTGCAGTGATGGACACAGACCTAACAGAGGCATGCGTGCATGACTGCGAGCATCCCGGATCTTGTTCCTTTCTTAAACAGATAGGAAGTACACCTAAAAAGTGCCTGTGTCTTTACAACTCCATTTCCTTAGAAAGACAACTTCCAAGTTAAGTAATTTGATTAAAAAAAGGTGAAAGCCCTCTGTTTCAAATTGCAAACAAGCCAGGAGCACCTACAGATTTTTTAAACAATCAGGCAAGAGAAGGAGTCAGAAGGGACAGAGTCACTGTATATCACACAGCTCCGCCACCCCTACAGGACAGTCCATCCTCCAACCCCACCCGCTCAGATTTTGCTGAGTGGAAAGCAAATTACTAAGCATCACCATAAAAACCTCAAGCCATTCCACCCAGAAACACCAATGTTTGGGCATAAGAGTTATATTTAATTCAGTAGTCAGCAGAGAGGAATCCCAACTATAATGGAAGAATTAGAAGAATAAATGGAAATGTCATCTGTCACTTAGCTGAGCTTAAAGAGAACCAGTACACAATTTTCAGTGAGGATACTGTACCTAATGAAACCGGATCTGGATTGACTGGGCTCTGCTGTCTGGAATGACTACTGCTGCTGTTTCCTCCTTTTTTTAAATCCTCCGCATCACTGTACCGCCGTATCCAGTAATTCAGCTCCTCACGGTCTGCTTCCTGACATCGCCGTAGGACAGTGAGAGATCGCCTAGTTTTTTCCACCATGTCCATTATACAGTTCAACAACTGTTTGCAGCAGTGGATGGAGCACAGGAACAAAGAAGAACTTTTTATTCATGGAGTGACATAATAATAAAGAAAATGTTAATGTACTAAGTGCATGGGTTTGAATAATGAAGGAATCCCTCTCTGTTAACCTCACCTATAGCTCAAAAATTCTAGACTTGTTTTAAGAATGACAATTCCATCCTTTTAAAATGGTAACCCTCAACTATACAGACAGGGACTTATAGGAGCAAGAGCAAAGATAAGGAGAAAACAACTCAACAGGCTGTAGCCCTCCTGCTAGTATTACACAGCATTGCAGAGGACACAAGATGTGGTCCAGAACTAATGCCTACAAATTTTACAAGAGCTAATAAATTCAGGAGCAAATCCAAGCCCCAGATCCAGCGTTTAAGAGAAAGTCCATTCCTCTTTGGCAGATTGTAATAATTAGGATAATAGAGGACACACTTATCAGCAAGATATGGTATGAACTATCTAATGGGGAACATCAAACCCTCTGATTTAATCAGCAAAGCTTTCAAAACTTGTCCTGGAATTCAGATAGGTTTTAAAATAAAAAATTTAAATTCCTATCTTAGAAGGCCTCTGTTCAGACAATTATATGTAGATAGATATTTGGCCCTTACATGGTCAAGATGTTTCCACTCTTCTGCCCATTCTCTGTCTGTTAGCCTGTGATCAATCATCTCTTCTTGACGTGTGCCATGCAACCCTGCCAAAGAGGAGCAAATTATGTTTACAATGTTGGAAGTCTTCTACAGGGAAAAAAAAAAGCAGAAGGTAAAAGGAGCCTATAAACATCATATATTACCTGCTCTAGCATCAGGAATGCCACCCCAAAAAAAAAAAAAAAAAGAAAAAAAGAAAAAAAAAGAAAAGAAAGAAAAAAAAAAGCTGCTTAAAACTTTGCTCTAAGTTCTCTTTAGTACATTTCCCTACACAGGATGCTACTGGTTTGTTTAATTTAATGTCTTCAATTCTTTAAGTTCTCTAGGTTGCAAGATGACCTTTCAAAAATGGACATAGCTCTTTCTGTGTACAATTATTATATAAATAAATAAAACATAATACAATATATAATTTTTGATTTGCACTACTTGAAGTCAGCAAGGCAATTATTTGGTAACTCGGTGCATATAATACTAGCTATACTTCAGAGAGTTGAAAAAATATTAGTATAAACTCAATGCTATTTCACTAAATACAATAATTACTACCATGTCAACAGAGCATCATTAAGGGTTCATCCCTTCACAGATGTTTAAACAACATGTGGTTAAAATGTAGCAGACATATATCAGAGCAGCTGACAACATGATACAACCAAGCCAGTATTTATTATCAACACTCAAGGGGAACCAACACTTGTTCTTTGTTTAGCCTTCACTGTACAGATGCTGGATATTCTTTTACTGAAGATTCGTTTAAAGCAAGGAAGAACAGTAAGTGCAGATGTGAAACAAAATCCAAGAGCATCAGGCAGCCCATTAAACCAAACCGTGCTGCGCGGGGAGTGGCTGGTGCTTCTGCTGTTCACATCCTCTGCAGACATCCCCATGCTCTGGAGATGTCACACACAAAACACTTCTCTGAAAGATAACAACTTTTTTTCTGCTCTAAGCTGAAATCAAGCTATATTGATGTTGCTACCATCACAAATCTGACATCACAAGAAAAATAAAAGGCTCTACTATTCTTGCCTGACATACACTTGAGTGTCCATGTCACCCATGCAGTGCTGAAAACACAGGTTCCTCCCACTTCTGACCCTCTAACTTAGAGACACAATTCAATCCACCTTTACAAACACAGATCTAAATATAGCCATTAGAAGCAGCTAGATGGACAAACGGCCACAAAGGCTCTATGTGAACAGCAGGTAAAAAGGGCCACAAAACAGAGTTACAAGGGAAAAAGAGACCTAAAAAAATCAATGCAGAAAATCAACGTGCCTTACCCATAGGTCTGTTTCTGTCCCTGAGGTCCCTGTGATTGGGGTGTCTGTATGAGTCCCTGTAGTGGTGGGCAATGGCCATATCATCCAAACGATAATGCTGAGGTGGAGGTGGGGTGGGATGAGGCAGACCATTGGGCTGATAAGATAAGCCATTATTTGGACTGTACCGCTGGCCTGGGCTAATAGTGCAGGGCCGCTTGCTTGGATGCTCTGAGTGCAAAGGCTCTCTGTCAAAGCCGTTTTCTTTGGTTCTGAAAAAACAAAGCAAAAGAACTTTAATTCACTTAATGAATAGAGCTTGGGAACATTCACCCCCCCCCCACCTACACAAGCAGCTTCAGGAACTAAAGTTTGCTCTTTCACTTTTCTCCAAGTGTGTGGTGTTGCAGAATATTTTAGAACACTGCTGGTTCAAAACATACTAAGGAGTCATTCACCTTGTCTAACTATCCCTGGAAATTGATAAATACTAGTGGGGGTGAGTCTTCTGGTGGAGCCACTTAATGAGGCTTCCAATTGCAGAGCTGAAACCATCAACTGATACATAAAGCTAGAGACCAAGAAATTCCTATTTTCAGTGGTGCTATAGCTTATAGTGATTAGGAGAAATCTGCAGTTCAATAAATGTTTTTTTGGTTTTTTTTTTCAAGAGGATACCAGAAAGACTAGCAGTGCATGTCAGTGTGCTGAAGCTCAGCATGCCATGGGCTCCCATCAAGATCAGTGCCACACAGACTTTGGGGAAGAATTGACTCTAAATGATGAGAAATGCATCCTTCTGAGGTTTTTTGCACCAGTCAAAGGCGCAGTGACTGTCATTAATTTTGCAGGAAGATGTGGTTGGACTCAAGTCCTCAGTAATGTTCAGGATTTCACACTCCATTATCATTAGACAGGGGTTTTATACCCAGGCAACTTGGAAGAGCTACTGAGGAGAAGGACAGGGTTTTTTATGTTCTAGTTACTCTTCAATTCAATTAATGATCAGTTATTTCCAAAGAAATCTCTACTTGACACCTCTTCCTGAGAACCTTGAACTCAATCTGAACTAACTCTCCATTAAAATAAAATAAGTTTAAAACACCAAAACAAACAAACAAAACATAGAGTTACTTCAACAGGTTCACAACCCTTTTGGAGACATTTCATTTAACTGAAATATGTGTGAGTTTGTTGGGGTTTTTTTTAACCAAGTGAATAAAGAAAACCTACAAAATATTATGTTTTATCAGAAAGTTTATTAGATATAAATATTGCAAACTGAGGTTTCACTTCTTCCTCCAAAAATCTTTATTAAACTGCTGATATAGCCCATCTTTTTTATAAAATAACTTTATCCTCTGGAAGAAATGGCTGGTATAATGTAACATTCCTAGTAATAACACAATTTTTTGACTCTTTGACAGAAAGGTAAATTTGAGCAAATTTTCCTGTTTGCCTATTGTTAAAACCAACAGCCCTACAGCAAACCTTCCCCCAGAAACCAATCAACCACCCTCGAGGGACTGCCTCTGGGGAAACAGCATATTGTCACCCCTCAACAGGTTCCCATTTACTGCCAATGAAAGGACCAAATCATTGCCAATAGTGTTTGAGAGACAGAATCAAACTAAGATCCTGTAACTAGCACCAGGAAATTAAAAGATGGGCTGCGTTGTTTTGAGAAGGAGTGAAGCAATTTCTCAGAGACCTCACCAAAATTACTGATGCCAGAGAAACTGCAGGTATGTATGTATTTTACTGAACTGTAACTTGGCAAAAAGTATCTTTCACCAGCAGAGCAGGACATCTATTCTAATTTTGGGCAGATATAAAAGACATACTTTACTAATGTGGAGCATGTACCTTGTTCCAAAAGAAATGCAGCATGGCTGTGAAAACTCCTAACCAAGAAAACCTGAGGTCCATCATATATTTTTTTATTACTTTTGGCATAATGTAACTGCTTGCAATAACTGCCAAAGGCTGGTGATATTTCAGACAGCTCCTCAAGACAAGTTTGTATTTAGTTGCTGATGTGTGTTTCCTTTGCTTGTATTTACTCAAACTCAGTGTGCCAATCTTCCAGTTGTCAAAATATTATGCAAGGAAAAGAAAGGGACTTTCCTGTGTGTACAAGGCAAACTAATAATTCACCTAAGTCCTTCAGTACTACAGTTAGAATGTTCTCTAACTTAGATGGATAAAAGTCAGAAACAACAAACAATTAGTAACTCATTGACTTTTGATCACTCAGTGCAGGAAAAGTAAAGGCATAAACTGGGACAAGTGGGAAATCCATTTTCCTTTTCTGCACTACAGCTTGATGTTAAAATCATATATTTTCATTCAAATGTATCTATTTGCACCTTAATGTACAGGTATTTCTGTGGTTTTCAAGAATGCTTTGTACTTAATTCTCTTAAATGGAATGCACTGCTTTAGCTTGGAAAACACACCAGTATATCCACTGAACTCTGACTAACATAGAAACCAAAATGACTGTTGAGAACTATTTACTGAAATTTTGTTTTTGCTATTATGCTGGGTAATGGCTGTCATGTCTTTTCTGGGTATAAAAATTTAGTTCTACAATTTGTTGCCATATTTTCTGCACTGACCAAATAAACAGCTCACCAGAATACCAGAATGAGACAACAGATAAACTCATTTTATACTTCTGGCCACATACAAAATATAAAAAGGTAACAACTAAAAAATCCTAACCAGAATAGGAATCACTGCCAAATTTACTATAACTAAATACACTGAATATAGTGATAAAAGACAAGGTACTGAAGAGTGCCATAATTCAGATGCTCTGAATTTGACCTACTAGTCTGCTTCTCACCTCAGTCCTACTCATTCTTTTAGGTCTCAACCCCTTGGGGCAACAGCATTTCCCAAGTGCCCGAGGAAGCACTCCTGTTTCTCAGTAACTGGCACACCTAATGTGAATAATCGTTCCAAATATAACACCATCACAATTTTAATCTGCTTTCACCTGATTTTGCAATGTAACCACAAGCTGTAGAGAGGAAATAACAGTGAATGTGTAGGAAACATAACTGACACTTTTTTTCTTACTCCTGTTGGCCACATTTTCATTGATCTGCCTATAAATCAACACTGTTGTTTGGAAAATTGGAAATATGACAAAGATGGAGTCCTTCAGCTATAAACACACAAGGAGTCATTTTACTTGAAGCCACGAATTACTCAGATTAAACACAGCAGAATAGACACTACTTTTTAGCCGTATCTATTTAATAGAATTTATGTTGTCTGTAGGTTGTGATTTCAGTTCTAAATTATTGCAATTCATGGATAATTTCCTCTGTAGAAAATCTGACCATGCAAAACTGCCTTGGCTAGAAAATTAGGTTTTACCTGATCAAGAGTATTACACGAATTTCAAAGAACACTAAAGTCAGCTTACAAGAATGAGACAAAGCTGTTCATCTACTATTTGAGCAAGATGCTTTGATTTAAACTGAATTCCACCAATAAAGGTTTGACGAATAAAACAAATGATAATACTTTGCTGGAATAAAGTAGCTATTTATAGTACTGTGTTATAGAAAAGATTACTTTTCTGCCTTGCTGACAGTTCATATTACAAAAATTCTTTTTAAATTCCTCATAATTACACATGGCATACCAGGAGCACAGATATAAGAGCTGTGATCATCCTTCACCTTACTGAAATACTGAGGAGCCTTTTCAAGTACAATTTATCAATTTTAACAGTATTATCACAGTTGATCTCTGTGCCCAGGTACCTTCAACACATATTTTTTTGTCATGGGTTCCAAGTGTACTGCAACCACAGCAGCACTTTCTAAAGTCACAACATGATCATGGCCACTTTTGTTTTCCTCTCACTCAAAATAATGCTATTCTAACAGAAATTTTGTTATCCTATATCCACTTTGTAGGCAGCTGTAATAAATGTAGAGTCACAATATGATATGCTCACATGCCATCAGCCCTTCCCAGCAAGCTCAAAGGATGAGTAATTAGCACAAAGTTTTTAGTTGTTAATGTATTTAAAATCATGTGATTTATAATTAAGCATTCATTCACCAAAATAAAAACTCACTGTGGTCCAAGTTCCTTTGCTTTACTACAGTGGAATGTGAACTCCAAAACTTGTAAACAAAATACAGTGAACACTTTTTTCATGACATGTCATGAACAAATTACTAAATGTGTTGTCTCCTCAGGTGTCAGTTTTCCTCTCTTGCAGTGACTGATGGTTCCCAGTGTTATTACAGAAACAGATTGATCTTTTTAATGAGCTAGTTTAATAGACTCCAAAATCTCACCGTGGCTGCTCATCCATGTCAGACCATATGCACCAAGAAAACATTCAGTAAAACACAAAGCTCGGCTGTCAGATTGCTCTATAAACCCTCACATACTTGGATATGCAGATAAATAACCAGAATTGGAAAATGGATATGAAAAAAGGTTCTGAAATTACAAGCAGAAAAAAATACTGTGTTTGGATTTTCTTTTAACAAAAAATCATAAGACAGCCGTGGTTACGTGTAACACTTGTTCCATTTTCTTTGCCTAATCCTCTACTGTATTCTGCTTTTGCTAGGATCAATGGTATGCAGTTACCCATGCCCAAATGAAAAAATATAAATATATATGTGTATATATATAACATATCTATTACATACAATGCATGCCCAAGTATAACTTTGTATCTATATATCTATATTATATACCTTGGCAAGTGAAAAAGATACCACAGTTTACTTCAGTAAGACACACATATCAAAATTATTCCAGCTGCATTTAGCTCTCCTGGAAAGATGTGGCTTTTGAGCAATATTTTTTCATTTACTAGTCATGGAGTCACAGTAAACCCTTCCCTTAAAGTACGTCTAATATCTTCTGCTGAATTTTTCTTAGTATATTTGAAAATTACTTCTATTTCTAAACAAAAGGTATATATATTTCCAGATGTTTCCTCATGCTCCTCTGTAAACAATTAAAATAATTAATAGTGTAATGAGTATAAAGCCAGACAAGTATTTGGTTTCAATACTCAGTCTAGGCATGTTCTGCCTCTGAGGACAGTTTTTTGTGGTTGATTTACTTACATTATCCAAATTAAAAGGTATGCAGACTCCAATTCAGTAAATTTAAGAATCTTTCCAAAAGCATCTTGTTCTTTTTACTAAATCTGTTGCACAAATGTTCTTGAGTGCACAAGACAACTCCACTGAACTTGGCTCAGCCAACACTACCACATGTTTGGGTTTCTTTTTTCTGTATAGCTTTTATTATAGTCATAGGCAATGGAGAAGTAGATGTGAATAACCAGTGACAAAGTTGCTTGACACTGAACAAAACTAACTTACTTTTTAAGCTCAAGGTACAATTCCAATGAGAGCACTAGGCAGTCTCATTTCACGTGAGCGTTTTTTGTTACAGCAAAGAGTTGCAGAGTCCAAAAAAAAGGATGGGTTTTTCTGAACCACCACTTCCCCAGAACTAAGGAGCTGAATTTCAGGCTGCAACTGACAGAAGCTGGTGCACCCTGGAGTGTGCAGACCAGTGGAACAGCCCACACTACTCCATCCCTAGGCCCTGGGAATTCAAACACAGGCTCTTACCCACAGCAATGGAAGGTAAACTGTCTACCCCTCGCCCCAAAAGCTGCATTACTACCTGTGGAGGAACTGAAGGCTCCTCAAGTTATTTGCAGCCTAAGAGAGACTTCAGTTGTGAAGCCAAAGGCACTTGACTTTGCAAGCAGAGAATAAGGAACTTCAAGAAGACCTACATATTTTAACTAAAAGGAAATGCTGAGATGAAAATTCATAAACCATACCCAAATCTCTCTAGGTCTGGGCCTCACATTTAATTTAAAAGGCTGACTTTATAATCCAATATTCTCCTGATCTGCTGGTCCCTCTTATGTGCTTATGTCCTTTTTGTTATAAAACCAACACAGGGTCTTGCCATTAAAAAGTTCTTGTCCTGGTCTCTACCTGCATCACCCATCTCCCTCACAAGCGGGACTGAAGATAATGCAGGTGAGATCATTTTTACTATAAAATAACCAAAATTCAACACTGTCAAACAGGATCTGAAGAGAGGGAACATTATTCCAAATGCTACAGTTGGAAAGTAAAGGAAAGACTTCCTTTTGCATTTTCCTTGGAGGCCTTATGTGAGATATGAGTAATACTGCTCTCTTCTAAGGCAGGGGGGGAGAGGCGAGTTAGGGCTATCAGGGAGGCACATCCCTCTTCTCATCTGTATTCTATCAAGCAATACCTCACTGGCTTACAAGATAATTTCATGCATGTCTGTCTCTTTGTAGGCAAAATGTTGTCTCTGCTACTGACACTGGAGTACAGCATGCTGACATTTAAGTTATTCACAAGATATTAAGAGGCCTTTTTAACAGATGTTTTGGTATACTACTCTGCAAAGACTGAGGATATGCAGAACTGCTCCACGGTGCTAAATTTCAGCTTTGGAAAAGTTATTTCATCGCACATAGTAAGAGAATACACATAAAAAGTCCAAAAATTAATCATCTTTCTGGGGTGCAGAAACATGTTTGTGTTAACCCAATAGCTGCTTCTGTTTGGTCTAGTTGTCTGGAAAAACTGGTGAAAAGAGAGTAGCTACATATAAAAGGAGTATCTCTGCTTGTACCTTAATTTTCTCACTGGTCCATAGTGATTTTTCTGAAACACAATCTCAAGTAAACTAATTTCAAATACTTTCACATGTTTTTCAATCTAATGGCTAGGTGACTTTAAATTTTTCTGTTCACTTCTGGCTATGAGAAATCTGAAGTTTTACTGTGAGCTTTCAGACTTTGTTTTCTCTTTAGTTTTGTGCCATTCAAGCCTGCTCCAACACAAAAATGTCACCTGTACAAAGTTATGAGGTTTTTTGACTTTGCAAATCATCTTTTTCATATAAAGGATAACTAGGACACTTGCCTAGACACTTGCCAAATACTGGTATTTGGCAGAACAGCATAATTAACGTTTTCCACACTATAAAACCCACGGCAAACAAACAAATGAAAAATATACAATACTTGAGTTTCCCAAAGGTAAAATCTAAATTCCAGCTGAATTTCTAACATTAGCATAGGAAGACAGTTCAGAGTAAATAACCACAAGAGTGATTTCCTTGTAACACTAAACAAAGAACTTTATTCCAAAAAATAAACATTGTTCCATACCCCTAAAGCTACTGCACATCACACACATGCATTCACTTGCCCCATTTCTGCATGGACTCTCCTCAGCTCAACAACAAAACAGATTTCAGTGAAAATTTCTCCCCTTTGAAAGAAATATCCTTATCTGTGTATGGATATGGAAATATGGCACAGCAGAAGGAGTCAAAGCCCTGAGTGTGCTCTGGGGTTTGTCTTGTACTTTCCAATATAAAAGCCTAGTGACCCTCCTCACATTTAATGTTGAGTTCAACAAAACATCAGATGCAAAGGACTTGCATATGGAGCTGACATGATCTTCTGCTTATCACTTCATGACAGAAATATTGTACACAAAGTACTACAGTGCTGGCTGATCATTACTTCTGTGTAGACAGGACCTCAGTGTGTCCTGAGGTGACTGAAACAGTGTTCACAACTATTATATTTATATACTCTGGAATACATATGTGTATGTAGCTCTCTCTCTACATACACATGTAAGTATGTATATGTAGACATGCATAAGCAGGACCAGTTGAAAGGGCATGGGATAATGATTTTAAGCTAAGAGAGTAGATTCAGACTAAGTATAAGGAAGACATTTTTAATACAGAAGGTGGTGAAACACTGCCACAGGTTGCTCAGAGAGGTGGTGGATGCTCCATCTCTGGAAACATTCACAGTCAGGCTGGACCTGAAGGCACACAGGGAACACCATCCAAGTACCCACCTGCACAACCCTCCGTGCTGGTGGAACTCAGCATCTTGGCCCTACAGACACTCTGGGCGGGGAATGAAAGGCACAGTGCTGCTCACCTGTCTGGAGTTCGCCTCTTCCCGTTTTCGTTCACATCGAGAAGCAGCTCTGAGGAGTCAACAGGTGAGGTGGTGCTGGCATCCAGAAGCAGCTGTTCGTGCTGGGCGAGGTACTGGGCTGGGTTCTGCTTGGCTAGCCTTGCACAGTGCAGCAGCTCCCGCTGCAGCAGGGGCAGATTGGCCTGCAAGAGTGTAGCGCGTGTTAAGACAGCAGCTCACAAGCAGTTTCAACAGAGATGAAGAAGAAAAATCAGAAATCAGAGGGAAAGCCTGTTTTGAGTTGAAACTGTTGCCACCATTCCCAGCTAGGATTGTAGCTCACTGCCTGAAAGCAGGCAGCCTCCAAAAGCAGCTATAGCTGTACTACACATGCATGGGAAGGATGGGAGTTTATCAAAAATGTAAAAGGAAACAGCAAATGCTGTGAGAAAACCAGATCTGAGTGCCACATCTATAAGAGGGGAAAAGCACTGTCTTGGCTGACTTCTGCTTTCTTGCTATCTAAAACCCGATCTCCAATGGAACAGCTGTTTTCAACAAGTGACAATCCTTTGTTTCCCATCCAGATTGCAGTTAGTACTCAGAAATTGTCTAAAACCAGGGGATCTGCAACTCCATAAGCTGCCTCAGTCACCATCCTTTGAGGGCCTTGGGGAGAACAGGATTGAGAATAGGATTGCCCTCAGCTTTCCCATTACACTTGCAGTTGCTTATTAAGATAAAGATTACAACAAAATCTCACGTTCCAGAGCTTCAGTTAATCACCCAGAGGCCTACAATCCTCCTCCTAGCCAGATGTAGCTTGAAGGATTTCTAACTGTTCTTTCATGGCCCCACTGGGACTTGGGTCGTGGCCTGGAGATTACTAGGACTCAGACAAAGAGTACTGAAAATGCTCGTTGATCCCTGGGCAGCACATTTTGCCCATCTACTGGGGTCATACTTAGTCATACTTTTTGTCAGAACAGAAGGAAACATATGTCCCTTCCCTCTGCAGAGATAGTTAAACATCTTGGGAAACATCTTCCTTTCTTTGACGCACATTCCAACATCAATACTAAGAATGGTCACTCCTTTTTAACTACTTATTTTTGTACCATAAAGTGATGTGCCTTCACCTCTCTTGTTTCATCACTACTGCACGATGATTTTTTGCCTCAGAATTTTCAAGTATTGCATTAAATTTCATAACCTTTAGTAACTAAAGATAAGACAAAGAATTTCAGTAGTTTCCTTTGCTTTTAAAATAATTCCCACTTAAAAAGCCACCCCAAATAAACAAAAACCAAAAACCCCTTCTTTTTTAAGCAGGAAAATACTTCTGAAGTAAAAAAAGTTCTGAAAGTAATGTGTAAGGAACCAAACAAAAACCAGATGTTCTGAAAAGTTTGAAGCCCAGGATCTTGGTAAGTAACTTTGTTATTTACCAAGCATTGTAACAATGACAACTGCTCCAGAACCTGTTGCTGTACCACGAGGGCAGAACCACTGTGTCACAAAAAGTGCCAGAAAAATCAGTACATATAGAACTTTTAACAGTGGAGAAAAAAAAACCTAGAAATGGTTATAAGTTATTCATCTTAGGATGAAAAGACTGCGGAATATGGAGTTTTTCTCAGACCTATACAGAACAGATATATCTTGTGAAAGAACTAAATATCTATTTTTTGTTGGTTATCAGAGAGATTGACTGACTGACTTGACTAACTGGCTGACTGTGTCATGAGCAGGGTTTTTCAGTTGTTTTAATTTCACTGTTTCTTTAAAAAGCTCACACAGCATACAAGTCAAGACACCCAACTACCTGAACTGCCTTGCATGGCAGAAAATAGTTGGAGAAGTTCACATACATTTACAAATAAATATCTGAAAGAAAGAAAAGAATCAGTATTTGACTAGTGGTACATACTTGAAAGATGCATCATCACATCTCAGCAGGCCTGTAAGGTAGAAATGTGAAGGCCCTACTTAGGAGGTGAATAATGAAGGAAGAAACAAAGTATCTGTGTTCCTTATCCGCTATCACAAACAAAAAAGGATCTTTTAAATGCACAAATATTCCTAGAGACAACCAAATGTTGAACTGTTCAGGAAAAACTGTGACTTATTTTTACTTGTTTATCTTCTCCTAAAGAAATGTTCATTCCTGCCCTTTAACCATAAACACGAACATTTGCAGATAAATTTATCTAAATAGATTGAACAGACTTTCTTTGCACAGAACAAGCATGTACAGCTTTTAATACATTTATGAAACATGGATATATTCAGTTGCTCAATTTTTTTAGAAGTTAGTACAAAAAATTGTGATTGACATGCCTCGTAATTTGGGCTTGAAATAGTAAAAAGCAATATTTGGACAAATACTTAAGTCAAAGGCAAGAAAAACTATATTTAAATATTTATAGTTCAACTCCAGTATTTTCAACCTGCTCAAAGTATTATTCTAAACAATCTTTATCAAACCATATCTTAATAAATGATTCATTTGTTGGGAGAAGATTAATCAGGACCTCTCTATAGGTAGGTCAAGCGTGAAGACTGCTTCTGGTCCCCATGGGCCTTGATACACAAGAACTAGTTTTTGAGAAGATAACAAGAACGAATTTTGAATGCAGAATGAAACATCAATATTCTTTCTCCCAATTGTGAGCAGGGAGAGATTAAGCTCCTAAGGCAACTCAAGCATACTCATGGAGACTCTGAAACCAACGTGGCCTTGGACGCAGAGGATTGTGCAGAGGTTCTGCACTGATGGCAAAGGCAGCTCCCTACACCTGCAGCAGCACATTGCTGCTGATGCCTGTAGACAGACTTCTGTACCTCTGCACCTGAGAGATACAAACCAGTTCTCAACCAGAAAAACTCTGACTGCACACAAACATGACATTACCGGCTTACACTACCCTAAATTGCTACACTTCAGTGTCTGAAACATGCTTCACTGTTGTTTTGAACTGGGCTTTATATCCTTCAAGATTTAGGCAGTATTTTAGCCTTCTCCATCAGCAACAGAAATATTTCAGTATTATAATTTAAATTGAAAAGGCTTCATAAGAACCTAGTGCAAAATAAGGCTTTGATGTTTTTATAATTGCAAGTTGAAATAAATTATTACAGATAAATTTAAAAAGAAAGATTTAAATTATTTTAACAGTGGAGAAAGAGCCTCAAAACAGAGCCTCAGAGAGTAACTCAAAATTGTTAAATCATATTTATACTGATGCTAAAAACAAATATGCACAACACATCTCTTGAAAAACAGTGTTGGCACTGATGGCAAATGAACATGTACACCATGTAACACCTAAATTTAATAGATTAAATGCTTCTTGATTTTAATATTGAAAATACGCACAAAAAGGCCAGTGAAGGTTTCTGCAGTTGAGTGATCTTATCTTCCTCTGAATCAGAATTGGTAGAAAGATAAGCAATTCAGTGTCTATTTATTATCTGTAATAGATCAGCGCTCCCTGGCGTAAGGCACTGCACAAACACATGGTGAAGAGTAGCTTCCTTCCCAGAATTTTTATTACAGAAACACAAATATTGGCTTCTGTCTGCAATGTAGCGTTTGGTAGACCTAGCAATCTGTAGTGGATCTAAACCAGACAGGATATACAGTGTGTGAAAGGTTTCAAGAAGGTTTGAGTGACTTGCCTATAATCAGGTAGCAGAGAGTGGCAAAGCTGGGAACAGAAAATAGGTCTGGCTCCAGGACAAGTCTTTGGGACAGAAGAGACTGCAGGGCCCAAGAGTGTCTCTCTTGCTGTGGAGGCATGGCTGAGAGCCTAAC